>SEMN01000068.1:0-72500 GCA_005408345.1 Macquaria australasica
CAGTGGGTTAAAAAAAGTCTCTTGAATCAGTTGTGTGAACTTATTGTCCTTGTGGTGACCAAGCTCATGGGTTTGCTGAATGACAGTCAGCAAGCTAGCTAGCTTGGGCAGCTTTTTTATCCCTCTTTAACAAGTCTTTATTGAATGAAATTATTGAAAATGCCGGGGGGGGGGGGGGGGGGGTAAAGCTAACAGTACAGAGAAAATGGAAAGAAGCTCTGAGAACTACTGTGACTGACTAGCACTAGCATGTTCCTGTTATGATAAGCCATCGAGGAAGCAGGGAGAGGACCCAAATGCAGACAGCCAGGTAAATGTCAAAAGGTTTATTTCCGAACTCAGGAACACAGGAACTCAGGCACACACGAACAATGACGCGACAACGCACAAAGGGAAAGGACCGGTATATATGGAGGACGAGACAACGAGGGAAACAGACACAGGTGAGTAACGAGACACAGGTGAACCTAATCAAAACAGGCGGGAAAGAACAAGACAGGAAGTAAATAATACACAAGAAAACAAGAACAGGGATTTCAAAATAAGAACAGGGATTTCAAAATAAGAACAGGAAACACACATAACACAAGTCCAACAGAGTCCTTCGGATCATTACAGAACCCCCCCCTTAAGGGACGGATTCCAGACGTCCCACAGAGCACACCAACCCGGGTGGGCGGAGGGGGTCCCGGAGGAGGGACCCAGAAAAAAAACCAGACCTAAGGCCGGACAAAACTCCTCAGGCGGACGGCCTGGGGAACGACCAGACGTGGAGAGCCGCTCGGGAGGACAGCCAGGAGAACGGGCTAATGCTGACCAGGACCCCTCAGGCGGACGGCCTGGAGGCAGGGCAGAGACCAGACCTGACCCCTCAGGCGGACGGCCTGGAGGCAGGGCAGAGACCAGACCTGACCCCTCAGGCGGACGGCCTGGAGGATGGGCAAATGCCGACCAGGACCCCTCAGGCGGACGACCTGAAGGACGGGCAGAGACCAGACAGGACCCCTCAGGCGGACGGCCTGGAGGCAGGGCAGAGACCAGACAGGCCCGCTCTGGAGGCCGGGCAGGAGGCCGGCGGCGACGAGGAAGGAGCCGCTCTGGAGGCCGGGCTGGAGGCCGGGCAGGAGGCCGGCGGCGACGAGGACGGAGCCGCTCTGGAGACTGCAGCTGGGCAAGAGCAGGCTCTGGAGGCTGCAGAGAATGCGGCTGGGCAAGAGCAGACTCTGGAGGCTGCAGAGGCTGAGGCTGACAGCTGGACTCTGGAGCAGGAGACTGCGACGGCAGCCGGACGGGTACTGGAGCTGGAGGCAGCGCTGGCGGCTGCTCGGCGGGCACTGGAGCTGGAGGCAGCGCTGGCGGCTGCTCGGCGGGCACTGGAGCTGGAGACAGCGCTGGCGGCTGCTCGGCGGGCACTGGAGCTGGAGGCTCTGGAAGCTGCGGCTGCAGCTGGGAGTAGACCGTCGACTCGGGAACAGGAAGTGATGTCGGCCGGTTCGTCCACCGGGTCCGTGGGGCAGGAGTCGGCCGGACCACCGACTCAGGAACTGGACACGGCGTGGACCGGACCGCCAACTCAAGAACAGGAGCTGATGTCGGCCGGTTAGCCAACCGGGTCCGTGGAGCGGGGATCGGCCGGACCACCGACTCCGGAACGGGATCTGGCGTTGGCTGGACTGCCGATTCAGGGACTGGAGTAGAAGTTGGCTGGACCGCCGACTGGAGAGCAGGTGTCGGCCGGTTCGCCAACCGGGAATCATAAGCAGAAGCTGGCCGGACCGCCGACCGGGAATCATGAGCAGGAGCTGGCCGGACCGCCGACTGAAGAGCAGGTGTCGGCCGGACCGCCAACGGAGAGTCATGAGCACAAGCTGGCCGGACCGCCGACTGAAGAGCAGGTGTCGGCCGGGCCGCCAACCGGGAATCATGAGCAGAAGCTGGCCGGACCGCCGACTGAAGAGCAGGTGTCGGCCGGGCCGCCAACCGGGAATCATGAGCAGGAGCTGGCCGGTCCGCCGACTGAAGAGCAGGTGTCGGCCGGGCCTCCAACCCGGAATCTTGATCATAAGCGGCTTGGACCGCTGCCCGGGAGTCCAGGACCAGACGGTAAGCAGCTAGTAGCGGTGAGTCGGAGTGGAGAGCCGGTGCAGGTAGCGGAGGCTCCGCAGCGTCAGACCGCCGCGATCACTGACGGTGTCGGGATCCCCGACAACCACCTCCTCCGCGGGTCCCAGGAAAAATGGCCAGCCGGGTACCCGCATAGGAAGAGGGAGACCGTTCCCTCACCGGAGGCTCCAGCCCCAGGAATAGGCAGAAGGACTCCGTGGCGGTTAATGGGGCCCGGTGAACCCGCCGGCAAGGGTAACTGTCCGCTGGGTCCCAACTTGGTCGCGTCATTCTGTTATGATAAGCCATCGAGGCAGCCTTGCCACGACAAGCCATCGAGGAAGCAGGGAGAGGACCCAAATGCAGACAGCCAGGTAAATGTCAAAAGGTTTATTTCCAAACTCAGGCACACACGAACAATGACGCGACAAAGCACAAAGGGAAAGGACCGGAATATATGGAGGACGAGACAACGAGGGAAACAGACACAGGTGAGTAACGAGACACAGGTGAACCTAATCAAAACAGGCGGGAAAGAACAAGACAGGAAGTAAATAATACACAAGAAAACAAGAACAGGGATTTCAAAATAAGAACAGGAAACACACATAACACAAGTCCAACAGAGTCCTTCGGATCATTACAGTTCCCTGCTTGCTGGTGTAGTTCATGGATGTGTAAAAAGAACTGGATACAGCGTTGGAGGCGAGCCCCCATTCATTCCTATGAAAGTTGCTCAGTGGCGCATGAAGCCAAAAAAGTTTGACTTCCGCATAGGTTCCGCATTGTGCGGCCCATAGAGCAAGCGCACTAGCGTTTCCTTTAACCCCACCTCCCAGCCGCTCGGTCTCGGGCTCACTCATATGAATGGAAGTGACTCTATGACTCGGATTCGGCTATTAGTGAATTTTACAACTTTTCAATTTTACAAGGGCTATTTAAGTGTTCGTACTGTGAAGTTGATGTACCTCAAAAAAAATATCCATTGATTTACAGACGTCTCTTTCACAATGTAAGTCTATAGGAAAAAGTGTTTTTTGGGGCCAGCGTGCATCACGTGATGGACCCAGAAGTTGTGATTACACAGTTTGGCCACTATGTCAAATTGGATTCAAAGCCAGGCGCATTTCCTGGGGGCTTGGTGTAGTTCACCAATTAATCCTGCGAGTTGTCCCTATGTCACCAAACCATGCAACGATGCATGGATGAATTTTGCTGTGCCACGTTATGTAGCGTTGTGGTTTAATTTTAGACAAACTATAGAGTGCTGGACCTATGAACGTTGTTGACTCAACCTTCACTTTGCCTGTGCCTAATGGACTGTTTTGCCCGTTGTGCACATTAACTCTGCTTCATTCAAACCTAATGAAGAGCCTCTATCTGATATTCAGTGGAATGCTCTATTTCCTGTGCTGCGGCTCGTTTTCATGCATCTTTTACTTTTGCCTCCTATAGAACACACACTACTGTACCTTTCACAACAGTATTTATATAGAAAGCTTTTGTTATTTCCACATGATGTCTTCCTCATCTGTCAGGCTTTTTCCATCTCTCTTTCTCTTGCACACACACACGTCCACAAATACACACACAATACTTAGTCCTATTATTTTAGCTTCTACTTCCATTTGTGACTCTTTTCTTCCCATCAAACTGTCATGTTTGCTATCTTTGTTGTCTCCTGAATCCTTTTTAATCTTCCACAGTTAATTTACTGGCTTGAAAGGTCATCAATAAAACTGTCACACACACTGACACATACTGTTAATAAGAGGTGAAGAAAAAAGTGAATACAAGGAAATTATTCCTCATTTCCCCAGAAGCAGCCCACACCTTCCAGTTTTTTATTTGCATGTGCGTCTGTGGTTCATCTGTTTAAGTATTTTACTGAGTGGCAGATGTATATGGGGCTCATTGTATTATCATCTAAATACGTAATGTAAATTAATTTAGAGTTGGGATTAATCTGACCAGCAGGGATTTAAAATCAACACTGTGTGCATTATTACTCAGACCACAGACTCTCAAAAGGTTTCTGACAATTGTACATGTGGGATAGGCTGAAATTTGATCACAAAGCAGAAATATTATGTATATTTTTAGATGTAAATAGAATAGATAATTGTTGATTGCAGTATGTCCTTTTTTGTCCTTTGATGTCCTGTACAGTATGCTGCGATGAAGGCTGAAAGACGCTTAAATGCATCAGCAGATTTGTCAGACCATTAGTTGGAAATAAAATTATCAAAAAATGATCAAGGTGACTTTTTCATTACCGCTGCTGCCTTTTTTCCCCCTGATATCTTTTGGGGGGAAAAACACACTGATGTTTCTTTTTTTATATTTTCGTTTTATGTTATCACAAAATACGGTGCTTAATTGCATGCTATATTGCATGGTGTGCTGGTGATTTAATTTTGACTTGCATTGAAGCTCATGTTAGTTATCAAAGTTATCCTTTTTTATTGATCCCTGTAGGGAAATATATTCTCTGCATTTAACCCATCCTAAGTGTTAGGAGCAGTGAGCAGCCACAGTGCAGTGCCCGGGGACCAACTCCAGTTCTAAGCCAGTGCCTTGGTCAAGGGCACTGATAGGAGTATTAACCTAAGATACATGGTTTTGATGGCGGGGGAAACCGGAGCACACAGAGGAAACCCACACAAACACGGGGAGAACATGCAAACTCCACACAGAGAGGAAGTGCCCCAGCCGGGATTAGGACCCAAGACCTTCTTGCTGTGAGGCCACAGTACTAACCACTTTTCTTTCTTTCTAAAGTTGAGTAAGTTTGGTCTGCACCTCACTGTCTCAAAGTTAGAAATTGTCCGCTATTTGCACCCTTTTCAAAAGATATTTTCAGTGAAGCTCCAAATATCAAAAGAGAGTCAGAACACTGGTTTATTCTGCACAGCTATGCTAAATTAGACACACTAGAGCTTCTGGGCTCTCCTGTTCATTTTATTGCACCTGTAAGGGCGGGATAAAAAAAACACTTTTATTACTTAAGGAGTTTGGTGACCTCAGCAAATTCCCAGCATAGCTAAACCCAACTTTTACCAGAGAACAGGTCTAATCTGAAAAAGTTATACTGCATTTATCTGCTTCTGTGAGTTAGGATAGGTCTGGCTTGAATAAGAGCAGCAGCAGCCAAGCCCTGAGATGAGTCCTCCTGATCAAATGAACTTAGACAGGTGATGATAAATACTGTGAACATGAGCCTCTCAAGACAGGGAGAGAGATGATGGGATAAAAAGTGGGATTTGGAGAACACAGTGAGGGGAAGGGAGTGAGAAATGGGTGTAATGTGAGAGGGGAAAGTAGAGTAAGAAAGAGGGGGAAGGTGGTGGAAAAAAAAGAAGAGATAGCGTGAGAAAGCAGCGGATAAAGAGCGTATGAGCAATGAGTGCCAGAGCCAAAAGCCTGTTCTCCTCGCATTCATCAGCGCTCATCTTTTCCACATCTTTCCTCCTCTCCACCCTCCATCTCCTCTCATGTCAACAGCTTTTCCGTTCACACCACCGATCTATATAACATGCAAGCACCTTTCACTCAACATTTCCATTATGCATTGAGTGTCATGATGCACAACATGAATTATGTAGATTGCCTCAACATTTGGCTTCAGAAAGAGGGATTTCATATTGGGGCCTCAGTAAATGCCACTCAATTTAATATTGTATTCCTGCAGTGTATATACACTATAGGTTTGTGTTGGTGCAAAGATTGTGTTGGCATTCGAAATGCAAAGATGATAAGCTGCAATGATTTAATAGAATTGCTCCCTTGGTAAGGATATTGTATTGTCTTTTTGAATGCGTATGCAATAATGTGAAAGAATTTACTTTGAATGAGGAGAGCTAACTTTAGCCAAAAGTGCAGAGAGAGATGAAGAAATGAGAAGAGGGTAAGAGAGAGGAAGCAAAGTGACAAAAGAAAATGAGAGAACTAGCTGACGGGTGTTTGGAGGGTAGAGCAGGTAGAGAGGGAGGGAGAAGGAGAGGGAAGCGGGGGGAGAAGAGGTAAGTGTAGAATAAGATGTGATATTAAAGACAGCAGTGGAGGGGGGAGGAGGAAAGGAAATAATGGAACTGAAACAATGGAGGGAGGAAGGGTGGAGGAAAGAAATGGAAGAGGAAAGGGATGGAACAAAGGTGGAAGGGGGAAAGATCAGGCCGGAGGAAAGGAGATTTGGAAGGGGGGAAGGAAAGGAAAAGGAAAGGATAAGGAAGGAGGAATGAAGGAAGGAATGGTGGTGGAGGAATGGAATGAATGGAATGGATGGAAATGGAAGAAGGGAGTGCTGGGAGGTAGGGAGCCTGATGGTGAAGCTTCCTCAGGCAGCTCCTGACACAGCGTCCTCGGGGAAGAACAGAGTGAGCAAAACAGGAGTCAAAAGAAAGAAAGAAGCGGAGGTTGGAGGTGCTTTTGTCTCGACACCGTCGACGCCGGGAAGATGTGAAGGGAGAGTGAGAGAGCAAAAGGACTGAAGGGGTACGCACCCACTGACAAACACAAAAGAACAGAAAAAAGGCAAAAGGTGAGGGTAGAGGGTGGTAGGCGACGTACCTTTAGCCGTAATGAGAATAAAAATGGGGACACAGGTTGGAAGGACTAAGTGACAAAAAGAGAAACAGTGCAGTTGGTGGGGAGCGTCCTGCCCTCAACACAGCTGCCGCAGGCGTCACTGTGAATCTGTCCTCCAGCTGTGACTGTGTGCTACAAAAGGTGGCCTCACGCAGATACAAAGAGTTTGTATTGAAGACACCCTGCCTCTACACGCGTTGCCAGGTTCAAAGACATAAACGGCAGGATGTCAGGAGTTCACATTAAAGGAAACATTTGGATTTTTCCTTGTGTATCTTAATAAATACTCATGTGTCCATTTGTACATTGAAAGAGTTATTGGTCGCTCTAATTCCTCCTCTCCATAAGTGCAGTAAAGCAACGTGAAACAATGGAAGGTGATCACCATTTGTTTCCACTTTAATTTTAGAGAGGATTTCCCCTTTAAAAGTTTCTTTAATAGCAACAGCCTCATCGATGTATGTAGTCTTTCATTTCATCTTCACAGGTACTATACCACTATAAAGGAACATAGCTGTCATCACTTTGTTTTCTGTTCTTTCAAGGAGAATTCCTCCCTGTGCGCTGCTCCGCACTATTTTGGGATTGCAGTGGAGGTAATGCATTTCCCCAGAAAGACATTCGCTATTGTTTTCAGTTCATTAGGTATTGTAATGGAATATTTTGCATTTGATTTGAATTTCTACAGTTTGAGACAGCATACTAATGCAGCACCTTTATTTTCCCAACTTGATCTCTCTCTGAGCCTTTGGGGCCATACATATTCTTCATCTACATTATTTCACTCAGCTGTAATTAACATACAAGTCGTTAAGTGATGTCTTAGTGACGACTTCATATTGCACCATGCACCAAACTACGCAGCACAAACTGTACGAAACAAATACGTGTTAAGGTCACACTTTCACGTAGTCCAGGACTAACACTTAACTTGCTCTCAAGACTGTCCATACAGAAGTGTTTTTATTATAGTGTGAAGGGAAATTTATAGATAATCTGTGTGAGGTTTTACATTAAAACTGGAGTTGGGGGTTGAATTAGGGTCGGGGTTAGGCTTTCCCCTGCTTCACACATGAAAGTTGTAGCCCCCTTCACACTACACACACAGAACATTTATAGAGCTAAAGGGTAAAGCATTGGTCAAGTAAATGTTACAAGGGGTTAGCGTTGGTTATGAGTTACACCTGCATTTACAGATTTTTTGGCAAACTTGTTAGCAAACAGTTGCTTATCTACACATCCAACAGACATGGAGCAACATTAGCAATCATTTGGAGTCGTGTTTCTGTCCACCAGATGAATGTAACTCCAATGTTCACTCTCCTTTTAGCTCTGTGGTTCCTCCACCAAGTCCTGAGGGAAATATCTGGCTCTTTAGCTGCTCTAAATGCTACATTATGTTCCCTAGCTCGTCGCTAATTTTGTCTGCAGGGCAGTTAAAAGGGTGATGATTGTCTTTGGGTTTGACACTATGAGAGACCCCTTTCACATTATACGTGGTCATTTCAACCAATATAAAAATATAGGGTAGAGCAGCTTCAAAGTTACTGTATGTAGTCTATAAAGTTTCAGCAACCATTTGATATTTGTTGAATGGGTACTTTTAGTTGAGCACAAACATTCGGATATCTACATACAGTGTTGGTCTTGTTCATGATATTGAACACACTGTATATAAGCTTTGTTGTATAATGTAGAGGACTTGAAGGCCACAAGTATGTTTGCATCAAATGCCGTTAAACAATCATATCCAAAATCATGGATAGATGTGCTTTTGCACTATTTGCAACAAATCAATACGGCACAAAATACTAATTACGGTATGTACAGCATACTCATGTGCCACTCAGGCTTTAGTATTACACTGGCTTCAATAATAAACAAAACATGATGATAGATGTTAAAAAGAATTTTACAATGTCAATAAGGACTTTAAGAGGAAAATCCACTCTTGCCACTCTTGTACAGACGTGACAGGAAAACCTAAGGAGGAAGAGCGACAAAGTGCTCTAATGCTATATGAGGCTCTTGTTATACGCACCCACCAAATGATACACTTTATGTACATAAGACTAGAGTAGACTTCCTATAATCCATGATACCAAAGGTGCCTTCAGAAGCTTTAATCACAAATGTACTGCAGGTTTTGTTTATTGTTCCGACATTGTTCACATTACTCTTCATCTAACCTCTCCAGTCTTGTTTCCACTCACCCTCAGTTTTCTCCTTTCCTCATTTCCTCCCTCATTTTTAGTGTATTGTATTCCTCTCTATTTTTGTCACAGTATCTTAAGTCTTCTAGAGGTCTAAATGTGCTGCATGAAAGTAGGGATGAAAGGATGATAGGGATGACAAACAATTAGAAGATGAAAGAGTAGAAGTGAAAAAAGAATATTGGAAGCTGTCCTCTATGTGCGAGTGGACCCTCATTGATTTTGTGGCACACAGACGACTTTCAGCATGCTGGACATCAATAGGTACAACTGTAGGACGAAGTAAAAATGCAGTGAAATACACACACACACTCTCAATGAAAACATAAACATGCAAACGTCTGTACACTGTAGGAACATGCAGATAGACTCATATGTTAACAGGTATATGTAGAGAGGAGGAAACACACACCAACAGGAAGGCCGTGTCTCTTTATGCACTACGTGCCAATCTCACTTATAGGTCTGTGTGCTGGGTCTTTGTCAGCCCTTCCAGGAGACTTGTAAAGATAACAATAGGCCAATTACTGCCTAATTACTACAGATAACTGGTTCAATAAATTCTTCTGGTCCAATTTTACTTTAATTGTCCCAATTAGATTCAATTAGATCTAGCTAGTATAAAGAGGACAGTTAGAATGGATGCTTTGGCACCACAGGGTATATTATGGAGTCCCAACATCCCACATGTACTTTCATGTACACGCATGAATGCCCATAAAAACACATGCAGGCGGATAGGCAGGCACATACTGTACATACACCCACTCTTATCCAATATAATAACAGACAGATGCAAATATGTGTGCGAGCTAATAACTGATGAAGAAGCCTGTATGTTTGCTCATTTGTGCTCTCATGTGTAGCTCTTGTTGCCGTGTGCAGTGTTTAGCAGGATGATGGTATGCACTGTTCAGGAAACTCGGAGCCCCAAGAGCTCTGCATAATGTAAACTGAGTGTGCACTTCAACCAACCTAATTTTCTCACCGTACAAAGAAAGATGTGATGGAAGTAAGTCAGTGTTTTGCCAGTGGTGTTGCACCGTCAACATACGTACATAAGTTTTGAATAAAGATGGAGGTTGTGTTTCTTCTCCCTGTTATTTACCTCCTAGGTCAGTGGTTCCATATTCAGGGGTCTGAACAGTATGTGAACTACAGAGGAGCCAGGGGGAGCTCGGATCCGCTTAATAAGACATGAACTCCGCTGAAAACATGATTTGTGAAATTTTGGGAATGTCTCTAAAATATTGAGAAATTTGCCGTGCATTTCTATTGTTCTGTATCTTCATCATCATGGATCATGCATAAAATAAAAAAGGCTATTGTTGATGTATGATTCATGCATGTGGGTGATTCATCACTAATTCACTTAATAAAGATACCGACATTCGTGCTATTCTTGCCATCACCGTCAAAGTGTGGCGGCGCAATATCATAAACTTCACTCACTTTAACACAAAGATCAGAAAAAAACAAACTTCCTTAGTCGGCACGCCGAATCGCCATAAGTCATTTTTCTGTTTTGTCGTCAGCATACAGATATGTCAAAAAGAAAACTTCATGAAATTTGGATTTACCAAAAAATCTAAGCCAATGGACTCTGAAGAGCAACCAGAGCCTTCTACTACAAATGATGATGCTACACTTGCTGGGAATGCTGTCAGCACAAACTCATGAGAGTTAACATTAGTTGCTGTCTCCATCAGTTTGGCTTTTTTTTTTAAGACCGTCTTCTAATCTTTGCCTTTTTTCTTGTAAATTAGTGGATACAGCTCTTTAATTGAACTCTTCAAGCCTCTAAAACTTACTCATTTGCATGCTGAAACCAAATGATGAGCCTGTCAGCCTACTTGAGCATGCAGCACAGTAGCAGTTGGTGCTTTTTTCCATTCCAGGCAGTGTGTATATTAAAGTTTTTGTTTTTTCTCTTCTCTTGGCTACAACTGCAATTTGGTGTTAAGAGGTGAAGTGTCAGAAGTACATGAAATTGTTTTACTCTGTCTCATAATACTGAACCGCTGTCATATATTAGTTATATTACTAATATTGTAGACTGTGTTCTGTATTGCACAACGTATTGTATTGTGCATTTGGATTGCACAACATTTGTTTCCAAATATGTATTGTGATCAGACAAAAAAAGTATTTACCAAGTGCTTTTTTCTTCCATATGCAATCTCACCCATTGTTACTAAAACTACTATACGTCTTTAGTCTCTTACACCCCTCTGAGCCACCAATAGGTCAGTACAAATTCATGTTGTGCAGCCAATCTTTGTTCAAACCCACAGAATTTTATTCTAAGTTCTAGTGGAGATCCCACAGTTTCCCAAGATACCAAATTTGTAAGGTTAAATTTTGGGAAAATGTGTCTAAAACGATGCAGCAGACATATAGAATATTTCCATTTGATGGAATGATGCAGCCATCAAAAACATGGTCTTTCAACTCAGAGGAAACATCATATAGATTCAGTGAAGAGCTGCAAGGACGTCATACACAGTATATACTGTATGATACTGTCAGACAGAGTGAAATAAGATGATTTTAACAACCTTAAAACAAGGAATTTAAGAGCATAATTATTAAGTGAAATACGGTAAAGAATGTTTATTAATCTGCTTTAATGAACTTTCTTCTTACAATAGTATTGATTGTTTGTTAATGATAGATAGCCAATTTTAAATAGAAAGATAAAGTTTGTAGTTTTGTGTGATTCTATTGTTTATAGTACCACAGCACAGGTTCTTATTGTTGTTGCTTAAATATTCCATAGGTATCATATTGTCATGTCTCTGGCTGTCTGTGCAATGCATGCTGGGATACGTATGAATACAAATATGCCTAACATACTGTATTGATTTATTTTCATTACATTTATGAATATCCTATTTGTAAACAGTGACATTTTTACTGTATGTGTATTATACAATTGAGTCTTTGAATCTCTCGCTCTCGTCTCGGCCTCTTTCATCTCCTGTCTCTCCTTCATGCCCGCTGCCTCAGAGAAAAGTGCTTTTCCGACTTTCTCCTGACACGACAACAGACGGTACCTTGGCTTGGTTCGCCGACGGTGATAAAACAGGATGGCTAATTAAAAGGCTCTCTGATAGCTCTCCTCTGCCTTTTTAATTTCCCCTCCTCAACTACTACTGCCGTTTATACCTCTCTCCCCATCACGCTCCGTCTCTTTTTCACTCACCGCTCATCTCTTTTTTTTTCCTGACAGTGCTATTGTCTGTCCGTCTCTGCATGTCTCTCTCACTGCACACACAAACAAATTCACCACTCTTTTTCCCTGTTTCTCTCTAGATAAAACAGAGTAAACAACATAACAAACAAAGTAACACTATTCAAGCAGGCAGACATAAGAGAGGCAATTGTGTTTTGTTTTGAGAGTTGTAGTTCTAGGGAAATGACTGACAGTGACGAAATTGACAGAAAGTACAAATTACACAGAGAGACAGAGGATGTTGTGAAAGAGCAAACCATTAATAACACGCCTCGTTTGACGGCTGAGGTTGTGTATATTTTTGCTGACGTTCACTTTGTGAGCTCCTGTAATGCTCCAACATGTCCAGGAGATTAGGACACATTCAGAGGTGTGTGTGTGTGTGTGTGTGTGTGTGTGTGTGTGTGTGTGTGTGTGTGTGTGTGTGTGTGTGTGTGTGTGTGTGTCGAGTGGCGGGGAAGAGTGTGTACGAGAGACAAAAGGAAGATTAAAGGCAAAAAGAGAAAAAGAGACAAAAATTGGGATAAAGTGGAATGGAAGCATGTGGGAGGCGAGGGTTGAGACTGAGAGAAATACTGTTCTCTACAGGACACAGAGGAGGAAAGTGAAACAGATAATTACGGAAATATGAAAGACTCCTTTCCTTCCCCGGTGAACTTCATTTCACCTCTTTTTCAGCTATCCTCCTGCCAAATCCACTCGTTCTCTCTCTTCGTGTCCTTTCATCTCTCCTCCCTGGCCCTCCTCGTCAGATCCCCTTTCAGTTTGACTGTTTTTTTTTTTTTACCCCCTTACACGCCGCCTCTCTCTTTCACCTCCTCTCTTCACCTCAGACACATTCCCCTTCCTCTTGAGTCTCCTCTTCCTCTTTTATCTCTTTTTGCTCTCTCTCCTCTCTTTTCCCCTCCTTCACTCTTTCTCCTCTCCCTCTCTCCTCGGGGCCAATCAATCGCAGCTGAGAGAGGAGATGCCTGCACAGTTGACTCTTTGACACCTATGAAAGCTGACACCCTGTAACCCTATTCATTTCACTCCGCACATCTTTTTTGCGGTGTTTATTTTTTTCGATGATGACACTCCACTGACTTACATTCACTACATAAACACCAAACCGAACCTTAACCCCTCACCACTCCACGCTGCTCGATGACCGTGTGTTCACTCTGTGAGCAACGCGGCTGATGTGATGCTGTATTCTGACTAATCACAGGATGGCTTTGTAGTGCACTTGAACAGGAATGGGGTATTTTTTTTGTTTTTTGTTTTTTATTTGGGAATGCCTCTCATACTATTACTTTGCTGCCACTTACAGAGCTAGCAGGCCCCAATTAAATAGCAATATTTGAAAATAACCAGAACATAATCAAAAAAAGCCCTTCAGCACTTGCCATTATCTAATCCAATGGATGCAACCAATGTCTAAGCATTAGTTTAGAGTCTTTTCCTCGCTGGCTTTCAGACCCAGCTGTACAAGTGGGCAGCTTTGAATTGCTGCAATCAAATCCTCCTCCATTTTGCACTTGCCAGAGAGAGCAATTGTCCATTGTAAAACGATAAGCCATACAACATTTTGTTTTACTCTTTAACCTCTTAAACTGTTATATTTTTCTTAAGGTACTGGTTTGACATCTTGGGAAACACGCTTTTTCGCTTTCTTCTCGAGAGTTAGATGAAAAGATCAACACCACTCTTATGTCTGTACAGTAAATATGAAGCTGGTGCCAGCAGACGATTAGCTTAGCTTAGCATTAAAACTTTAGCACCTCTAAAGCTCACTATTTAGCACGATATATCTCGTTTGCTTAATCCGTTTAAAAACAATAGGGTAAAAAGAAGTGACTTTCTGCTTGCCTGGCAACTTCACAGCGATGACAAGACCCCAGGAAGTCACTGCGTCCGGCGAAGAAATAATCCGACACATACTGTAACTCACAAGAGATCAAGATATAATTATAGTGAGCTTTAGAGGTGCCGGTGGGCGTATTTTGTTAGACTGCGCCAGGCTGGCTGTTGTGCTAAGCTAAGCTAACTGCTGGCTCTAGATCTTTACACACCGACATGTAAAATTGGTATTGATCTTCTCATTTAACTGGTGGCAAGAAAGCAAATTAGCATATATCATAAAACGCTGAACTATTCCTTTAAATTGCATACACTGTCTGACAGAGTCATATATAGACTATGTATCTGATTGTTCCACCGATTCATTGTAGCTTGCATGCTACATGGTGTGAGATAACAATATAGTATTTTCAGTATTTCATGGAAAATAAAAAGCATCAGCAATATTTCTCTGCTATTTAGTCTAACATTTTTGGCATCACCCTAATCTAATATTGGGATCCCCATTATGATATGAAGAAGCACTCCCTATCCCTATTCGCTACTATACTTCATCTGCTGCTGTGCATTATCTTCATACATATATTATATTCATGATGTTATCTACTTCATATGTTGCTGTGAAATATTTTTCATATACATGTATATTATATATGTGCAATATTTTTATCTTATCTATTTGTTAATACTTACAACTGCACTCAGTCAATCTATTATTTATTTCTGTCTATACTGTGTATAGGACTATTTTTCTATTTTTCTATTTATTTTTATTGTATTTCTATATATGACACTTTTGCTGGCTGCTGCAACGCTAAAAATTTCCCCGCTGTGGGACAATAAAGGCTTATCTTATCTTATCTTATTTCGTTGCAGTGCCTGGTAGCAAAAACCCAAAACATTCCTCTCAACCTGCTGTTTATGTTTTTATTACTTCAAAACATCAGCAGTGAGATTGGGGGAACATTTGGGGATTTTATGGCACTACTGGTGCTATAACAAATTCAGGGAGAGCACTGTTAAAACAAAGATGTAGAAGTTTGAACAACCTTCTGCACTGCATTCATTTTTAAATATGGACCTTCCTGTTAGTTCAGCAGGGTATAACTCATCAAAAGACACTCTCCTGACTTATCTCAATCATATTTCACTTCAACCCTTATAACAAACTACGTCTTTCTGTTTCTTTGTCTCTATATACTGAGCATCACTGACATGGGCACAGTAGCATAAGCTTCGTTTTTATTAGTAACTACTAGTAAACTTTGTTGTGTCAGAGTCATGTTTCTTTGACCACATTCAGATCAAATAAGAGAAGATTTTGATTAATAAATAGGACATATACAAGCTAAGGAATAGACAGTAGGGATGTATATGTTACACAAAAACACACATCTGGGAGAAAATTAGGCTATAAGACCCAGGAAAAGGTCAGTCAACTTCATGTGCACAAAGCTGCAGCAGCACAGCATTCTGCCGACTCAGCTTTCCCCTGACCAGAAATGACTCAGCATTTCTAATGAGCTTTTGGCTGTTTCGTTTCTGTTGCGGCTGGGAGTACTTAAATCAAATGAGGGATAAAGACTTTTTCCGCCTCATGAATATTCCCTTAAAGGACAATAACTCAAGCAATTTGAACGCAGTGTTAATTCTAAATAATTGCATCATCACATGGAGGGGAAAAAACTGCAAAAACACCAAGACGAATGGGTTTGAAAATGAAACACACACATACATTAAAAGTTAAAAAATACAATTCTATAAAAAGTAATCTGTCTCAAAGTGTGAAAAATACTTGATTCTGTTTTAAATGTATGGATTATTTAATAATTCCCCCAGCATGAAAGGGCAGAGACCCCACTAAAATGCAGACACCGAAAACAATACACAAATAAAAACACAGCATAAGCAGGAGCACACATACACATGTATTTCTACCCTTATGAGGACGTTCCATGTACTTTATTCCTTAACCTCATTTTAACACTCATCCTAATCTCACACTAACCTTTATTCCACCCTTTCCCTTAAACAAATTCAAATACCAAAGAGTTGAGGATCAAACTTAATGTCCTCAATGTCACCTTTTAAGGTCTAAAACCCAAAAATGGTTCTCACAAAAATAGCAGAACAAGGTCACGCTGAAAAACCAAACCTCAACAACAAGCAGAGGAAAAGCTTATGCATTAGAGTTCATCTCCCGTTGCCACACAAACAAACAGTGGGAAGATTTAGGATCTCTGGCAGAGTCTCTGTCACTGTTCAGTTTCAACACCATTTATGTTAATGCTCTCACCACTGTGCTCCATGCTGCCCTTCATATTGCATGTGCACCGCTGACTGGGATTTGTCCACACTGTATATTAAGTCTCCCAGGAGCCATTTATCTATGCAGCCGCGAGTCCAGTGGCTTATATACATGTAGACATATGAGCAAGGATGCATGAGTGGTGGAAGAACTTCAAAACACATCTATTTGTTCTTTCTCTCTTTCATTCAACCTTCCTCCTTTTTACTTCATTATCTGTGATTTGCAAGATAAGGCCGTTTTATCTTTATAAATTAGCTAAAGTGACCTAGCGTATGGAACAATGGGGACGCATTCATCATAAGAAACGAAGTCATGAAAATGAAAAATGCTCTGTAAAGGGCATTGCTTTACAGAGCACATGCTATGTCATTGCTTCATTTGTTGTCACGCATACTGATGTTACACATAAAGTTCAGTTTACTGTCTTGAAATATTCCCTCCAGATATGTCTGACATATATAAATAATCTGCTTTGAATAATTTGTGTCTGACATGGTATTAAAAGAAAATCTACTCCTTCTCCCTCTTTGAAAAAACAAGAATCTATGAATATGCAAATATTTTTCATTTCACTGAAAAGTCCATACTCAGTGTATGTGCTCTAGTGCTCTTCAAGTTTCCACATCACACTTGTGCAAGTTGCATACTCGACTGTGATGTCAAACAAATCAGACAAAGAAACTTTCCTCCTTCAGCAGATGGAACGGTGAAAACAGACTGCACATACATCATTCTGCACGGTGAAGCTCAAACATCCAAATTAAAAAAACAATAAACAAAAGACATTTTTTGAGTGGAGGGTGACTTTATGATGACCAATGATGTCATCAGGGTTATCTAGGATTGGGCTTCTTTATTTGGTCAACAGAAACAGAACATATAACGCTATACATACCACAAAAACATGCGGCAAAGAACAGACCCTATACATAACATTTAAGGGCGATGGAGATGTAGATGGACTGTGTAGAATATGTAAAGAAAAGAGGTAGTGTTAGAGAATGAAAGTAGGAGGTTAGGAGGGCACCAAGGGCCAAAGCAAATGCCAAAGGGGTTTGGAGTTTTGAAGATCTGGACATTCAACATCTGCTGCATTGATTTTGACCGTTTTATTCTGTCTCTTATGAGTCCCCCAACTTATCACAAGAAGACTAACAAATCACTTGAGTACCCCTTTATTTTCATAAATTAAAAATTAATTATTTTCTCAATCGTTTTAGCCTATAAAATGACAGAAAGTAGTGAAAACTATACGTAACATATTACCCAAACCCAAGGTGTTGCCTTCAAATTGCTTTTGTCTCTTCAATAGTCCACTCAGAAAACCAGCAAATATTCCCACTTGATAAGCTGCAACCAGACAATGCTGTGTTTTTCTTAAAAAGTAAGTAAAACGATTAACCGACTTATTCAAATGTTGCAGTGCCATTGTCATACTTTTAGCCATCGTTCCTTTTGGTAATAATAAAATACTCACCAAATGAATTGCTGTTGGAAACGCCACAGCACTACTAACAACTGCAATATTGCTAAAAATAAGCCCAACAGGGCAAGGAACACAAGCTGTCACACCATCATACAGGTTTAAACCCAGAGAGTGTGCCTAAACTAATGGCAGAATTTGTTACAGCTTACATACCGGTTCAAATACTTTTTCAATGTTCAAAGAACATTTTAGGTGTGCAAGTTTTACCTCTATATAAAGTGGTTTACATAATCCGGCTGAACTGTTGGCCTTTTTTACAACCTGTCTGATTGTAGGACATAGTTGTAACAACAGTGTTATCATACCCAATAGCAATGGTGACAAAAACTACACAAATAAGCCCTTAGTTGTAAAAACTTAAATTCTCCTTTAACCCTCACTTTAAGCCACTGCGTGCCTTTTTCAAAGTGATGACCTGCAAAATGAGTTTGGAGGATTATTGGTTCTCATAATGATAAAAGGGCAGGAACATTTACGCACATGTCCAAACACACGCTGACTCACACACACACATAACATCACCCTAGAAAACTTCTCCTTTGTTCTCAAATGATGCAGCAGCTTTCACAACCATCTGGCCACTGACAGTATTTAACACACACACACACACTTGCATGCACATAGCCTAAAACGCACTGTCTTTGTGAAAAACACACACATTCACACATACTTTGTCTCTCTCCTTCACACATACACTCAAACACAAATATGCATACCAGTGCTGTCTCCCTCTTTTCTCTCTGTCACATACAAACAACCACAGCAAGTGCACTTACTGTCCCTGAACCGCAACCAAGAACACACACACACACACACACACATATCCGACTAGCATTAATGAGATGTTTTGGTCACTTGTGTATGTGTTCGTGAGTGTGTGTGTGTGTGTGTGTGTGTGTGTGTGTGTGTGTGTGTGTGTGTGTGTGTGTGTGTGTGTGTGTGGCTGGTGGGACACAACACCAGCCATACGGGGATCGGTGGAAAACTCCAGACTAGTATAAACAGCCTGCAGAGAGACGGACCAATAGACGCAAACACATATACTCTCACATTGTACACACACACACACACCCATCCTCTCCACATACACACACACACACACACACACACACACACACACACACAGACACACACATCATCTGTCTCTCTCTGCCCTCGCACAGCACACAAGGGAGGATGAGGGGAGAAGGGAGGAAGGTGAGATGCAGCAGGAGGAGGGAGCAGAGGTAAACTCTCTCGGCTGTCTCCATATCCATCAGGAAATGTCAGGATCCTGTCATAGGGGGACTGTCTGGCTGCATGTAGTTTGTGGCAGGAATAACTGAGGTATACAATATGTATGAATGTATGAGAAAGGTAAAATAGGGGTGAAGAAATAGAGGAGGAGGAAGGTATAGAATGGAGAAAATGAGCTGGTATGTGTCTGCAGGTGCTTATAGGTAGGTCAAGGTTGCAATAGAATAAACGGGCTGGAGGAAAAAAACAGAAACACTGCATGAAAAAAAGGTGTTTGTCTTTGAAGTAATTAAATCATAATGACTAAGGCACTGAAAAAACAAGGAATTGCTGCCAAGTCGCTAATTAGTGCTGCGAGTTAGCTCTAAAAGTCTAAAAATCACCGCTTTAATTGGTAGTTATCAAAGAAACAAAAGATTTCATTTGTCACAAATGCTGAAACTTTTTTAATGTGACAAGGGAGAAAACTAAAAAAAAAACATGACCTCATTTGCTTAGCAACGGACAAGCAGAACAAAAGTGACAAATTACATCTCACCAGCAGGGACAGGTGGGCATTTAAAAGGGTATTTCCTTAACAACACAAAATAAGCGCTTTATGATTTACCCCAGTGTTGAATTAATTAACACCTCTGGGAAATAGCCTCAACAAAGATCTTGCTTCACAGGGTTTCCATTCATAAGCCAGTTATTTCAGAGGCCAAGGCAGAAAAACACATGTGAACCTCATTGTAACTGCAATCAACACAACTTATTAACAAAGCAGCCGCCCTGGTCTTGCATCACACCATAGTACAATGCAGAAGACTGGAAAACACACCAGCAATTGAACACACAAAAGCCTTGCGCAGCCACACAGGAGTTTTCAGTTGTTATGCCTGATAAGACTTGTGTGCAAATACTAGTAAGACTTATAAGATTGAGACTGAAGGAAATGTCAGTCATGCCTAGTTTGTACACGCCCACACAGTCCTGAGAAGAGGTCTAATTGGGGAGAATATATGTGAAAACACATGTGTGGGCAGACTGTGGGTGTGTCGGCCTTTCACCCCTAGATACAGTATACAGGACAGCATTGTTGAGTGATAAACACAATTAACCCGATGAACCAAATAATCCAAAATGGTCCTTGCATCCATTAGTGGTTCTTCAATCGATACTACTAGCAAATGTAAGCAGTCAAGATAGCAGTTACCTAGGTGCTAATAAAGATTATTTTGTTCACTATTTTAAAGAGTTGAAAAATGCAGCTCAGTTTGGTTTGCATAATGGTGCAAAAATCTTTAAATATATTTAAAGCTGCATTATTTTTTGTTTGTTTGTTTTTTGGCTATTTGGGGGGCAGTAGAACAAACAGAAAAACCCTGACATATTATCACCGGATGAATATAAGTCCAATATTTAGCTCTGTCCAACACTCACTCTACTTTAAGCACTGGTTTGGTCTCCACCAACTCCTGAGGAAAACATCTGGCACTGATAGATTGTAAATCCACCAGTAAGTTGCTATCTTTGACTCTCTGCAGTTTGGTGCTTAATCAACTTTTTTTTGCCAAAAACAGCTGCAGGCTCTGGCTGCAAACAAGGTTGATGAGGGCGAAGTTTGAGGGGAAATGCAGAGTTGGGTGATAATTCTCTGCGGGTTCATCACAACAGGATAGCCATTTTATCCATTGTGAATATAAAAAATACTGATAGTGCAGCTTTAAGGCTATCTTCAGTACAACTTTTAATAAGTGCAATTGAAATTTAACTGTATCCAACTATATTAAACTATATCAAATACATAGGACTAATTACTTCAGTGTAAGTTTATGCCTCATTCATTTACATCCCTCTCTCTGTCTCTCTTCCTGCTTCTCTTAATCAGCTGATTATTGGAATTTACTCTCTCACTTATCCAACCAGATTTCGCCACGTTCTCCATCAGCCAATCATATTGCTGCTGTCAAGCTTTGAATCTTTTCTCCTCTCGCTTGCTGTCAGCTGTCAATTCAGTGCGAAATCGTTGCGACCCTCCTCCACCCCGTTCACCTCCAGTTCACCACATTCAGTGTCCGGGTCGAGCTCATCAGAAGTTTGCTCCTCATCACATCCAGGTCTTCAGCCATCCTTCCACCCCCACAACCAGTGTCTAGACTCTATCGGGGGGTATCCTATACTACTCATGATTTCTCTACCCCCAGGTGCAGGTGTCAATAAATATTTGTTCACTCACTGAAGTCTCTCCTGATTTAAATAGATAGAAAGGTTGATAATAGGAGTTAGTGGAGTTAGACTGAAGTTATCCTTTGCTGACAAAAGTGATACTATGAAAACAATGTGCATTTGAGCAACAGGTTCTCTCTGAAGACGGGAAGAAATGGACACAAGTTTTCTGTCTCAGTTTTTGTTGTGAATCTTTTGTCTGCCTGTGCTGGCAGACTTTTCTTTCTACCTCTGTTTGGCCTTTCTATTTTTATTTTCCCCCTATCTTCCCAGCCTTTTTGACATTTCGTCTGTGTGCCTGACTGTCTGTCTTTACTCCTGGTCCTTCTCACCTTCTCTCTCTCATCCACCTGCTTCCTCTCTCTCTCGCTCTCTGCCTCTTTCCATCTTTTCCTCTATTTATCGCAGTGGGAGCTAATGTGACCTTTATGTGCTGTCAGCTCGCTGCGTGGCCGTCAATCATCATCTGCTCCCATTAGAACAGCTCTATCAGGAGCTGTCGGCACCACAGGGCTGCCAACCCACTCCTCCATCCATGCATGCCACCCCGCCACCCACCGGTTGAGAGGTAGAAAGATAGGAAAAAGAACAAGTGACGCTGACAAAGCAAGGCAACAGAGAGAAAAAGAAAGTGGAGAGAAAACTCTGCCGTGGACAGTATGTCTTTTCTCTGCCGCTCCATTCATCTCTCATTCATTCACTCCTTCCACCTCTCTCCTCCATCATCCCTCATTAATCGTGTTTACTCCAAGATACCTGTGTTTTGGTCCTTAAGGAGCCGACATAGTTAGCTCCCGACCAGCCAGACATAAAGAGAGAGAGAGAGAGAGAGAGAGAGAGAGAGAGAGAGAGAGAGAGAGAGAGAGAGACACTATCTTTTCTTATTCTCTCCATTCATAAACACCTTCTCCGGCTTCCCTTCTCAACTGTCTCTCATTATAACTTTTTAGTCCTGCTGGAGGAGGTTTACTATCTCTTCTCCTCCCTTCCTCTCCATCTCTCTGTTTACCTGCTGTGGGAGCTCACTATCTCTCCTGTCTGTGTCTGTTCTTTCTCCTTGACTCTGCCTCCTTCCTCCTCTTATGGCCCCAAGGTTCCCTTCACTTCCACCTCTGTTTGTTTATCGTGATGCATCCTTCATTCTTCCATCCTCCTCTTGTCTCGCACCTCTGTTTCTGTCCTGCTCTGTCTTGTTATCTTATTTTTGTCCACTTATTCTTATTTTTTTCTGACTGCTTTCCAGTCTCTTTCTTTTTATTCCCATTTTCTTATTTGGATCCTGCTTGATTTCCTCCTCTTCTTTTATCTCACACCTTCTTCTTTACCTCCCCTTTTGCTTCTTCATCTTTTTCTCACTTCCTCACAGCGTAAACCTCTTCTTTGTTTTCTCTGCTGTTTTTTTACTGTTTGCAAATGACACAATCCAACCCAAAACACACACACATACACTCACAAACAGCAGCTTTGACATGCAAATGTAAGTCGAAATACTTACAGTTTACCTCACACACATCATCACACCCTTAAATGCAAGAGCTCAAGTAACAGCTGCTATGTGAGCATGCGTGTGTGCTAGTTAATTGTGTTCCTTTACACAGTGTTTTAATGAAAAACCAGCTACACCTGCTTCTCATGAATTGAGACAGACAAAAAAAAACAATAGCTCACTGAGAAACCAAATTTAATAGATTTTGTGTAATTAAAGGTTTCCAAGTCCTCAACAAAGCCACCTTTCTCACTTTGACTGGAACTTCACGTTCACATGTGGTAGCCCAATAAATCCCTCTGCAGATATTGTAAATTAGTTTTCTCCACTGAATCTAGGCAGGACTCCAAAACTTTAAACTCGTGTGTAAATACACCTAAGGATTTAAGATTCACTTTTCTTAGCCACCAGTGGAGATATGAAGACGAAATGTAAGAGGAAGAGAAACAGTACCGTCCTTGGAGGTGGCCTCTTCAGTACAGACACACTTTTCTACGTGGAATTAGAACGCATCTTTTCTTGTGTTGACTCAACTGTATCTTTGGTATATAGGCAATCCTCACATAATATTTGCCTCAAATGTTTCCCCTTCATGAGTGTCCTGTAGGTCCATTTTAAGTGTTTTTCAAGAGCAAATTTTGCAAAAGTACTTCATACAACTACGTCATGAAACTTTGTTACAATAAGGCAAAAGCCACATTGTGCAAATTAGTTATTTTGTTGTTGTTTTTTGGGGAGTAGTATTCTTTAAAATTGTGAAATAAAGAATTGGTTTATTGAAAAAGGATTTAACTTTAACACTCTTCATATTTTGATGACATTACACAAGGTAAACTTGCAGTTAACTGATCTATATGACAGCATGCATGCTGCAATATATTGATATATTTGGCTAAATATTTTCATGATTGTAACATTTGGCTTTGTATTAGCAGTATTATATACATGGCTTATGTTTGCAATTGGAGTTTGTAATGGGCGGCTCTGTTTCCAGATCTTTTGACAATATCCATTTTTCAGTGCTTAAGAATGCAGTGAGATACAGTCAAAAGCTCAGGAAGTGACCTTTCAGTTAAAAATATTTATGACAGATTTGAGCTCCCAAGGTCTAGAATAAATATGCTGCCAGAAAGCTGCAATTAACATCATCTGAACACGTTATGAAATAGGTGACAAAACAATTTTACCACAAGGTCTATTTTGTGGCTTTTCTGGAGCTTTCGATCATTTCACATGATCTTCCTCAACAGATAGAGTTTGCCCAGTTGTAATTGTAGATGTTCAGATTTGCATTTTTCTAAGCACTTTAAGGACTTCTTGTTCATGTTGGCTTAAACATTGTGATTGAAAGGAACTTTCACACAATTTTCCTCAGCAGATTAGTAAACAGCTAATAACTGAATAATTATTACATTTAAATAAATTTGCTAGCTGCCTGCCACCTGTTTGATACAGTGTGCAATTCCTGTTAGATCCACTCTCAGAAGTTCAGATGTGGTTTGGAAACAGGCTGCAGCTGCACTTAATGTGACAACAACATTATTAACCACCTCACATGAACTGGTTGGATGACTGCATGCTCAGGGCTATCCTAAGTGTATTTTAACGTGTCTGGATCCAATCTGATCACTGAGGGCCTGGTTAATGCCATATTTATATCTGTGTTCAAGTGTGGTCCAGCACCTCAACCTGACACAATAGATGCATGTTTTATCCGCTCTGGAATTATATTAGCATGTTTAAATGGAGTTTTATTTGTGATTGAAGCCAGTTAGGACCTGGTGGGCGTTTGGCAGATTTTTCGCTGGCTTAAAAATCTAACACATGGTCTCTCTCTGTCTCTCACACACGCACACAAACAAATGTGCTCTCTGATGCCTGCGGTATCTAGCAGAGAAATTAAAACCTGAGTGTGGGCGATGTCTGCCAGCATGGCAGGGAGCAGCTGTGTAATGTTTCTCTTTGGCACGCAAGGTCGGTTCGGTTGGCCTTTTTAAAAATGGGCCGGTCATCGCAGAGAGTTAAACAGGACAGACAGGCAATGAGACAGACAGGCATGTGTGTGTTTATGTGGGAGACTACAAACTCATTCTTTTATATTGTGCCCAGTCTGTCATATTCACTAAAATGAATAAAATTTGTATAGCAGAGAAAGTGACCTGCAGACAGGTGAGGCAGGTAAACAGGCAGACGGGAAATGAAGGCGTGAGTGACAGGCCACAGATGGAAATAAAGGAGGAGGAACTATGACCCTGTCAAATGGATGTCTCCATCAAAAATCCCCGCCGCCTCTCAACTTCACTTTCCACTTTCCTCTCAAGCTCAACTCCACTTTCATCTGAGAGAAGATTCTTCATATGAACTGAATGAAGAGCACTTCAAAGACAAAATGAATCAGCCATTAACCCTGCTGTATCTCCCTTCTCCATGTCTTTCTCTCTCTGAGACCGTCAATAGGATCAACTGACTCGGTGTCCTTGAAGTTGGGCTATAAACCCACACACACACATACAGACATCCAAAGTGACTTTTAGGCACATCATTGTGAGCTGAGGGCTGTGGAAGACAAGTGATTAAAACTCTCATGTTCAATATTCACTTCCCGCAACTATTTGTCATCAATTTGCTGTGTGTCAATCGTGTTCCCCAGAGAATGAATCATACTGACTTTGGTGATCCCTTGTCCTTATATCTAGCACCTACAGCTGATCAGTGTTTTCACTTATCTAGTGAAATATCTCAGCATCTATTAGATGGGTTGCCACAAAATTCATGGTTCCCAGATAATGTATCCTGATGACTTTAGGTTGACATTTGTGGTTTTGAGTGAAATTGCTCAACAACTATTGGATGAGTTGCCAAAAAACTTGATACAAACATTCATGATCCCCACAGGATGAATCATAATAACTCTGGTCATCCCTTGGCTTTTCATCCAGCGCCATCATCAGGTCAATAAAAAAAAAGGTAATTTGTCCAGTACTTTCGTTTACTGCAAAATACTTCAGCCTCAGCTGTACTTTTAGTGCGAATGACTAAATGTTAGCATGCTAACACACTAAACTATGATGGTGGACATGGTGACATTACATCTTCTGAACATCAGCATGTTATCATTGTCAGTGTGAGCATGTTAGCATGCTGATATTAGCATTTATCTCAAAGCACTGCTGTACCTAGCGTGGCTGTTTTTAATTTTTTTAAAGATGCAAATAACTAAACAAAGATGAAAAACAAAACAGAGTACGAAAAGAAAAGGATATCCCACAGATACACATTAAAAATGAGAGACAGAGAAAATCAAGCATTTGTTACACCATGACTGGCACCAAAAATAAAAAAGTACAGAGTTTGTTTGGTAACTCAGTTTCTAAATAATTAATTAAGTGTCTTTGGAGGACCTTTAATAGAGTATGTTAACTTTTGTATATTCAGGCAACTTGGGAGGTTATTTAGCCACTGGTTAGATTAGATACATTCTTGACCAAAAGTTAGTGAACACAAGCTTAATAAGGCAGCAGACTCACATTTGTAACTGCTCTTCCCTGCCGATTTTGGCAGCAATCGATATTGCTCGGGGGTAAGCCACCTTTTCCACCCCTAACAGACAAACACCAAATGTCAATGAGCTGGTTGAAACAGGGTTTTCCGCATCTCCAAGCAACCTACAGAGGAATCAGATGCTTCTCAGTTTGAGGACAGCAAACTTCCAAAGGAAAAACAGAGGCTGTAGCACACTGACTGATTTTGCACTCTTTAATTGTGCAGACAGACTAACATTTCGACACTACCGTGTCTTCATCAGTGTCAAAATGGACAAAGACATGACATATATATAGTCCACCTAGAACAGGTGCACAATTGTCATTGGATAATTGGTTGAACAAGATTTCAAATCTATTGGATAATGACTCTCAGAGGGGGGTTGCCATAGTCAACATCCAAGTGCCTCGGTTAGGGTCCACACCGAACCAAGGGTTAGCTGGATATGCATGTGTTGTGTGTGTGTGTGTGTGTGTGCGTGTGTGTGTTCAAGGGAGGAGCTGGACCCAGAGCAGAGCGTTGACATCGGGCAGCCGAACAGATGGCATTTCATGAGTTTGCGTGTGTGTGCGTGCGTGTGTCGTGTCCTCAGGTGGCTGAGGGAAGTGATGTGAGGTGAGCTGATGATGATATGTTGTTCTCATTACGCAGCCCGCTGCTCATCTCTCTTATACCACTTCCCTCTGTCCTCTTTTTTAGCAAACAAATTAGAACGTATAAGAGAAAAGCATGACTAATTCTCTCTCTGCCTGTCTGTCAGAGGTCACAGTATTTTTTTTCCGACTTCATTTAATTAAAAGACCCTTTCTTCTTCTTCTTCTTTTCCATTTTGTTCACCACCCACAGAATCTTCTCTATCTGTTCTCTGACCTTGTCTGAGGTCAGCTCCTGTATGATAAACCATTTTGTAGGTGACGGTGAACACACACACTCCTTTTAGACTAAAGGGTTTTCTGGATAACCACAGCTCATAGCGGCTCACAGAAGAGCGGATTTACAGCACACACCTTTGAAATGTTGACTACACATTGTGCATCATGTACCTACTGACAAAATTTACTTCTCCGGGGTTGAACAGGGTTTATATTTCCAAGTTTCTCCGTCATATCCTGATTGTTCTGGTTTGGTGAATGGCACACTGCCTACTTGTGCACGTTAACATTATGAGTATGTACAGTATGTCAGGAGACCCCTGCAGAATGTTTTAGGCTCTAAAGATGCAATAAAATGGCATCTTTACTGCCTGTTTGATTTGATAGGAGGGGCAGAAGAGCGTGATTACTTAATAATTTGCGATGGCTTAGATTTTATGCTCACACCTACTAAGTGCTGAATGAGGTCACCATTAAAGATTCACTGTTTTCCAAGAAGTGACATTTTCCCAGGAAGTTAAGGCGTCCACTACATTACGTCTTTAAACACACTCGCAGACATACACACTTTCTCTCACAGCTGCCCCACAATGTCTCTAGGTGCTAAGTGTCTCTATATATCCTATTTCTTCTTCTTCCCTCTTTACTTTAACCCCGTTTCTATCTTACTTTCTATAATTGCTTAATTTTCTCTCTCTTACACCATTTTCTTTTTCTCCACTGTCCTTTGCTGTCTTTTTGTCCCCGAACCTCTATTACAAGTTTCTTTTTTCGTCTCATTTCTTCCTGCTGTGGTGTTTTTCACTTCACTATCCAGAAGGCACCTGTCAGTTGTTGTCAATCAAACCCTGTGGCGTCTTTTTCTTTGGGTTTTCTGTGCATGTAGTTTCACTACATGTAGTTTCACCAATCATGATAACTAGCTACCTGTAGTCCTTCTACTCATTCCAAATAACATCACTTTAACACATACATTTCTTTCGAGCGACCTTCCTTCTTTCCTCTCACACCTTTTTCATTCCCTACATCTTTCCCCCCTCTCTGCCTTCCTCCCTCCATCTATATTTCCTCCTCATCTTCTTATCGCATTACAGATCTCTCTCCATTCCCACTGCTGTTTGTCCAGGTGGGCTGTCGGTGCCTGAGGGGGATGGGAGTCGAGCTCAGGTCGGTACATTGCGTCCTTACAGCATCTCTAACTGAGCTGACACACACACACACACACACACCTACACCCACACCTCAGCTTGTTCCCGCATATGCCGGGCCTGAGTTAATGGGATGAGTTCTAATTAATTTTGCTGCATCAGGGGAGACCGGTGGATAACACCGGCAGAGAGGAAGGGAAAAAGAGAGGCAGATAGAGACATGTTGAGGGTAAAGTTGGAGAGTAAAAGACTGAGTCAGAGAAAGAGGGGATAGCAAATAGGGATAAAGAGAAAGAGGGAGGCAGACAGAGATGTAGACAACAAGCAAGAAATTAAGACAAGCCAATGATAGAGTGTGAAAGAGTCCATCAGAAAGCGAGAAAGGGGACTCTAGAGGAAAGACAAGCGCAAGCAGCATTACTTCTTATTGGTATTTTTCTGACCTTGAAATGTGCTTTATTTTGGTTACGTGCACTGCACACAAGACGCAGTAAATGGGAGCTCCATGCAGATGAGGTGAAGCAGGAAACGTCCCATGAATAAACATCAAAGGACCAGGTCTGTTCTGAGCGCAAAGTCACTCTCCTGATAATTTGGTGATTTCATCAATTAAGTGTAAATTAAAATCTATCCACTTTATTGGGGACACCTGTACCCACCCTAGCGAAGACATGCAGTGACTGTGCTGTAAATAGCCTGTAAATAAAGGCAGTGTAAACAACTTATAGTTCAAAGGGTAATGGGTGATTTTAGGAGTACCTCTTGAACTATAAAAGCTGTCACCTCTCACTAAAGGCAGCAGGACACATAAGTGAGTTCCATCTGCAGCCTCTAATTTGAAAAGTGATGCACCATTATGCAAAATGATCCACTGTGGTTACCTCGATTAAATCGTGCACAGCCAACAACAGCCTGCTGCAAAATAACCACACAAACCTCTCCGCACATCAAACTGGTCGCTTATAACTCTGTGTGTTTTCCTGGTTTATGCATGGCATCCTGAAACACAGTGGACACACTTCACAGAGTTCACAGTGAGGAAATCGTTATGGTTCCCGTCCTCCCTCCATGAGGTGAGACTGTGACAGAAATGAGATGCGACTGTGACAAGCATCCCAACATCGGAGCTGCTGATGTTAAGAATTTCAACTCATTACGTAAAACTTCTTCAAAGTGACATCTTATCCCACGTGAACAAGAGATTTGCAGCACTGGTACAATGTAAATAAAATATCAGTAATATCTTGATATTAAGTTTTTATCTTAAGGTTGTATATGCTATTCTTTTTATTGTTTTATTACTTGGTGCTCCGCTTTGTTATAAAACTAATTTTACTACTGGCAACACTACAATGTTTCAGTCAAGCCAATGCTGAACACATTATTTTATTTTTGCTTACTGAGATTCATTATTTAAAAGTTTGCACATTCTTGCGCACCGTTCTTTTCCTTCATAAAAGAAATATTATATTCACCTTCTGATAGCTGCTGTACAGTGAACACACAGCAACTTAAAGCAGAGCCCTTATTAACAAGGTAGCATGGCACTGGCACAGACGCACACACACATCTCTGAGTCCTATGCAGTAAGTGAAACGTGCCATTTAGTGTAAGAGAATTAATGCAGTGTTTTATTATTGGACTGTGTCCCAACAATAGAGATCACAAATCAGCCAAAATCGTACCTACTTACTTTTTGCTCATACATCACAGAGGCTTCGACCTCACACACACACACACACACACAAAGGCACACACATTTATATCATGTGCACACACACACACTTGCACACAGAGAGAAAACAATGCTGTAATTAAGATTACTGGGTTGTCTCAACATGAATCATGATTTCTTTAACTATGCATACCCAAAATGGGCCAAAGGCTTAATGCCTGTGGGGCCCACATGACAGGAGCACTAATATGTTTTAATGAGCCTGGGTCCCTGGATGAGACTCTATATTTGTCATTCAGGTCCTGCACTGTAAAAAAAAAAAAAAAAAAAAAAAAGTTTAACATTGCCTTTAAAAACATCGCAGATTTTTGATCATATGTCTGGGCCAAGTTCAGAAATGTGTGTGTCAGGTAGTCTTTTATCATTTATGAGTATTACTTATGATATCTGCTGACCATGTCAGCTAAAAGTATACATTTCTGATCGGTTATAGAACTACTATTGGTGGTTCCTGAACATGGGGTCAGGACCCGAACAATAGATTGCAAAATGACCTGAAAATCTAAATTCAGGTTCAAAGTTTGTTAGTTTTCCCTCCTCTGGCCTTTAAAAAATAATTAAATGAAATAGTGTGAGAAGGGAAAATCACCCCTGATGAACTACTCACACCTCATAGACATGCACCAAAGCAAATTCTGTAAAAAGAAAGACGTTTTTTTGCGATTCTCCCCTTACAGTCGCTGGCAAATGGTATCTCTTGGGGAAATGGCAAAACATGTTTTGTATTCCAACAGAGTTATTCCATCTAATGGGACAACAAATGACCAACCAAATCAACACTAAACACACATTCATTGGTCCACAAAAACTTGGAAAGCAACACGGAGTATGTCACTGGCCACTGGAATAATATACTGTAATCTACTTAGCAGTTGAGGTGTCTCAGGTGTTAAGTGAATAAAAGTAAATCATCATCCAAAGTGAACATTAGTTGATTAATGCCCAACATTAAGACTTTTCTTATGTACTAAGCACTAGTAGCAGGTATGTAAATCTCTTAGTGGTCAGTTTTATGGAAAGCTAAAGAAACTGCCTGATGCTCACATCATGGTTGTCCCTGTACCTAACATATTCAGTGGTTTCCCCTACTCATGTGGTCATGGGACATTTTCTTGTTGTTGTTGTTCAGATCTCTGACTGTTGAATGATCTGCTTTGGTGAGAGAGCATTGGTCTGTATGTGTGAGCTGCGTGAATGAGAGCCCGTTTGTCTTGCTCTTAGTTCTTGAATGTTATTCATCCATGTGTTTGTGCTAGTCTCTGGGTATTTGTTAGTCAGCTAGCTTTTATTTCTAACGGTTAATTGTTGTAACTAAACTGCTAAAAGTGCAAATGTTATTCTTCTTCTGACTTGTTTGGCAGTTACCAAACAAGCTTTAAGCGCATTTTCCCCGCCCTTCTGCACTGGAGTAGGTCTGACGTACCTTATTAGGGTGTAGCACAGGAAAACCAAGATGGATTGTGATCAGATTTTTGATCTAGCCAGTGGAGGTGAATTTATGTGTATTAATTTTCAGCAGGATCTTACCCAGATACAAGACACTAAATGGGGCTTTATAGACAGAAGTATACAACGGGAACTAAAGACATAAATTTCCAGTATAATAAAATAAAAATATGTAGGCATGTTGAGCATGTTTCAAATGTGGATATAAAATTCAAAAACTTTCAGCCCTCACATATGAGGTTTCTACAGTATACATATGATATTTACAGCACACACATCATTAAAATACTCATTAGAATCAATTGTAGCAGGACGTCAAAGATGTTATATGTACTTAGGTAGTGTGTTTATCGAAAGCGCCCCTGAAACTATAGGACAACTTTACTTTAGGCTATGGCTCCATGAATAAAACATGGGGCGCTGTGGCCTCGGCTTGCACTTTTATGATTTGTGTTTATTTGCATGCATTTTATTTGAGAATAACTGGGAAAATATTGACCTCCCAATGCAAGGTTATCTTTTAATTGCTTGATAGCAGTGGTTACATAAGATGAAACAGCACGCGAGCAGGGAATAAATTAACTTTTAATTAGAAACATCATATTCCAATTCACCCTCCTTGTTTGCTTGTTATTGTTGTTGTCTTTTCATAGAAGTGAGAGACGTGCAATGGAGAAAAAAAAAAGATAAAAATGCTTACAATGGGAGTGATATGCCACAGAAGCCTTGATAGACTCAATTATCACTCAATATCCCACTGTCTTTCTGACAAATAAACCTTAATTTCATGGAGGCAACATGCCTAAATTGAGTAGTCATGATTATGCACAACAGTTTTGTTTTGTTTTTTACTCAAACAAAACAAAGATAAGTGGAATCTGTGCAGTTCAGCCCTAAAATGGAAATCATCCCAACCCCCCTCATGCATGAGTTCCGTATCTACCCTGCATCTACCAGACGGTTTATTTTTTGAACACAATACAACAAAAACAAACCTGTTATGTTGTCACACAAATAGATAATCTCTCATTTTAACTTGTGCTCTGGCCTTCTGGACAGAAAAGAGATTTATTTTGAGTTTTTTAATCAGCTTTAGAGCATCAAAGCCACAGCAAGAAACAGTAAAAGCAAGTGAATGATTACTCTAAAACTACGATACAGCCCCAGCTCCTTATTAAATACTAAGCTGTATGTTATCTTTACTGGACGTCTTCTAATGTGAGTTACTTAGTTTGGCTTCATATATTGTGTTACCAATCCTAACACTATATATGTACAGTATATGTATGTATATATATATATGAGGAAATTAACTAAGAATCCACCAGTCAACACTTATTATGGTGACCCCAGGTTGATATCACAATGAATATAAAATCCATACATCCCTACTCGCTTAATCCATCATGCCTAATAGGAATTTGATCTTAGTAGGTCATGCACCATTTGTGTGTATTTATCACTGGCTCTCTATCTATGTATGGCATTGCGGTTATTATTACTTTTGTTGTTAATCCCATACCTGCCATTTCATTCCGTTGTGGCAGAGGGATAATATGTAAAGGTATTACAGTAAATGAGAAAATGGAAGCAGTTTTTCAATATTCCTACTCAGAATAAAAAAAAACATTTATTAGGTTATAAATATTTATACATAGCCTGTCCTGTTGTACAGCTTCTGAACACTTTGAGTGTGCAGTACAGAAGAACCACAATTATAACAGAAAATTATAATATCTCTCAAACAGCCTCATACAGCGTATTGGTTTTTCTTTTCTTTCCAAACTGTTCTCCTGAGTGATGGAGTCAAAGTGCAGCAGTAGTTCTTCAAGTGTGGAGCAAAAAGTGAAATTGCAATGGTAGCATCGATGCAAAAAAAAAAAAATCTCAAATGCTTATAAAAGATCTGTTGGATTATTCGAAAATATTTTTGAGTAATAAGAATCCATTTTTCAATCAATTACCTTCATATTATCTAAAAATCTAAAAAAAAAAAAAAACAATACTCAAGACTTAGGAAGTAATCAATTATTGTTTAATTATCTTCCAAAGATCCAACTGGCTTGTAAAATATAATTTCACGTGCCAGATGAATTATTGGAATGCAAAAAAAAAGTTAGTTTTCAAGCCTGCTAGTGGTTATGTTCACACTAAGAAGCAAAGGTTTGGGGTTTCAGGTGGATGTGTGAAGGTGGTGTATTAATGATGATGGCCACACTTCAGGGCTCGACAGCAAAGTCAGCTGCAGGGCAGCAGCGTCTCACAGGTAATGGATTTGAGTTCCCAGAGGACGTCTTTAGACCGTCTGCAGAGTCTGTTCTAATTGATGAAAGGCAACGCTCAGATTAAAGACTTTGGACTTAAACCCAGAGTTGGGGGAGAAATGTCAAGAGCTGAACCCAGTGTCTTTAACAGATTGTGTGCATGCGTGCGCTTGTGTATCCGTGTATAAATTCATATATAATATTTCATATATGTGAGAACGTCTTTCTGTCTGATTATCTCTCTGACCTAGAGTACCTATGTGACTTTCCTCTAAGCTTTGAGGCAAACCACTGTAGCAGGCAAGCAAGCTTCATGATAAAAAAGGAACTCTGACACCTAACAGAGCAATGGCTGGATGTGCGCCACACCTTTTTATGTCCCTCACTCTGGCTTTATCAAATATTGATTGCACAGAAAGCCTCTGCTGAGAGCAAAGGGTCCACAAACAAAGAGTCAGTCTTTCTATCTGCTTTCAAGGGAAACCATGCTCAACAAACATTTCCCTCTCTGACATTCCCCTGACATCCATTATAAACCCAAACTGCTCACCAACATATATAGAGATTTATGACATAAGCTTTACAGGTTGCGTTTTGACCTACGACTCTAGTTGCTATGTGTGCCCCAATGGTTTCCTGATACTGGAAGAATACTGAAATATTGTTTGTTTTCCATGCAGTTCCAGAGCTGTGTATACTGAAAGCCTGATATTAAATCAAACTCTGAATCTCCAAACGGTTAACGTGTCAGAAAAAAAGAAACAGACTAAGAGTCTACAGCCACTCTAGCAGCTCTGTGAGGCTGAATTGGATAAAAGGTGAGGTCCAAAGATTTTCTTTGAGTGTCATACTCTAATTCAACATTTGGTAACGTACAGATTAGCTCTAAACACAAAGTACAGCTGAGGCTGATGGGAATGTTTTCAGTTTTGCAGATATTTGGTCAACAAAGTATTGGACAAATGGAAATTTTGACCTGATGACGGCGCAAGATGAAAAGTTAAGGGATCGCCAAAGTTATTACAGTTTATCCTCCTGGCAACACCGATGTTTGTACCAAATTTCATGGCAATTTATCCAACAGCTGTTCATTCAACACCAAAAATTTCAGTCCATCCAATATATATCTCTCTGGACCAAAGTGGTATACCGATCGCCTGAAGCTGAAATTATACCTCTCCTGGCTGCAGGCGAACATGCACAGGTGTCGTTCGGGTACGTTGGCAAGGATGTTTCTATTATACTTGTACGTACAACTTGCATGATGTTTATGGGTGTTTTCGTCTTCGTTTCCAACCCACCTCCCGATGAGAATTGAATCAACCAATAATCTTGCTTGACACGCCGGCCTGCAGGATGCTGAGTTGTTGAGATTTGGGAGGTGTGTGCATCGGCTCTTTGCGACCCTCTACGACCTACGATTACCTTCTCTGCATCTTTGGAGAAGCAGCTTAACCTACCGACCAACAGACCAGCCAACATCGCTAAAAAGATTTCTCATTTATTTGAATGCATTTTGTCGGACATATACATGAACATTTGGGTTTGACAGAACATATCAAAAAGAGAAAAAAGTGGCATTATGAGATTGTTATGTGTACATACTGCACAAGGCATAGAGCTGGTGCAATAGAGGGAGGGAGGTCCAGTAAAGGACCCTTGAAGGTGTTCTCTCTCTCGCTCTCATTTCTCTGAGGTGATTAGCCATTTCCCTTTGCTCCCATACATCCATACATCATATGGACTGGGTCTGTGGGACAGACACAGAGCAAGAAACTAAGTATGCACACAGACTTGCGAGGAGAGAAGGGCACTTGTGCAAGTGTGGGTGTGGATTGTGGTATGGCAGGGCACTGACTTCTATCTCCAGGGTTGTTGGCTGGTAATTAGTTTTGCTCTAATGGCTGCCTGGCGAGGTCAGGGGATTCCTGTAATCCCTCCTCTATCTGTTCACCTCCTGCTCGCTGCTTACTACTAATCTTTCTAACCTATCTCCTCCTGTCTGCCTCCCCTCCCTTCTAACAACATCTCTCCTTAAAAAAATCACATGGTTCTCCTCACATACTCCCTGTCTTTCTTCCAAGCTACCAGTCTTGCTTTCGTTTATACCTCTTGTTTATGCCATCTAATGAAAGAAGCACTTTTCTTGTGTCTTCTCATTGTATTTCTTTTCTTTGCCAACTTTCTCCTTCGTTTCCTCTAAAAGATACTAATATAAAATACCTCCTACACACATTTCACGCTATTCTAATTCTCCATCTCTCTTTGTTTCATCCCCTTTATCTCATTCCCTCTCTCACTTGGCCAGTTCTACTCTACAGATCATAGCCAAGAACCTGCAGAGTTGTACTGTGAGTTTATTATTATTCAACTGGGATTTTTAAATTCACACATTCCCTCCACTGACGGCTCCAACTGCGAAACATTATCAGAAAGAACAGACCATCTGTGCCCGTATCACAAGCTACTATCCTCACTCCCTCTTCCACTTAAAGCTAACAGATGGAACTGCAGTTATGTACACAGGCAGCTCGCTCGCAGTACGCTTATTTATTCCCGTACAGGACACATTCTCATGCTGTAAAATATGCTTCCATGTCAGAGGCGTGTTCATTCTTCCTAATATTTAGTGATGTAGATTGCAAAGACAGAAAAGGAGCTATTTCTGTAAACGCTACAGGGGCGTTTGAAGGCTTGGTGGTTAGCACAGTCTCCACTCAGCAACAGAGTCTTGGGTTCAACTCCAGGTTGCAGATTTCTTTTTGCCATGATTTTGGTGAGCTGCAGGTCAAATAAAAAAGGTCTATGTATAAAGGTTAAAACTGGATTTGACTGAAAAGTGAACGTACTTTCAAATTTACATATAACCATTGTTTCAACAGCATTTCACTGACTAAATGTCAGTCATAATCATTTACTCCCTAAAATCTCAAAACAATGTCCTCTTACTGTTCAGCTGCTACAACCGCCCTACCCTCTGATTGGTGGAAGCTGTTCGCTGCCTGAGAGGAAGACTGCAGTTACAATACTGTGATCTCCTTTGCACATTTTTTGGGTCAAAATATTTGAATCTATAGCAGGAGGAGGACAATATTGACTGCACAGTAAAAGAAAGACCTATTTTAAATGGAATAGTTCAAATACGCTTATGAAAACAGAGGGAAACAGCTAGATTGGCTCCGTCCACTATCACTAATTACTCTGTTGTATCTCGTTGTATCTTGTTATGGTGTTACGAGGTGTTACGTGCCATATTATTTCTTGGCTGGGAGCAGTAACTTCCTGGAGTCTACCTGGTTGCCTGGCAACTGCTCAGAGCCAACAAAAAGTCTGGCAAAGTTAAGCTACAGTAAGCTAACCGGCTGCTGACTGTCGCCTTAGTTTTAGGCCTTATGTGGCAGATATGAGACTGCTATCAGTCTTCTCATCAGCGATGCATCATTTCCACAACAAATCTTGGGGCTTCCTGAGAGTTTTAGTCAACTTAATTGTGATGCATCTTTGGTCAGCATTAAGAATAAAAAGAACATCCTCTGTCTTCACATTGTTTTATTAGGACTCACACGTCAGCCATTGGACATTATATCAAATATGTCATGGAGGACAGAATAGCACATCTATGTAAATTTAGAAAGAGCCAGTGAATGAATAAGGAAATTCCATCCTCCAGTGCTGTCTGGCACACCTGGCTCGCTAAGGAGCTCATTTTGAAGCCCAGGATTAGGCCTAATTACTGCTTTAATTAGCGGGTTGCTGAGGGCCGCATGCATCCCACCCCGCCACCACCGCCAACAGCACACAGCACCGTCAGACCGGGAGGCCGGGGAGGGAGCAGATCAAATGAGATCTAATTGATGGCAGCTTAACGTCATAAAAGCTGATGATTGGGGAGACTGGTGCTCAGCTGAGTCAAGTCAAAACAGAAGGGGAGGGGAGGAAACTCATTCATATTTAATGGGAGTTTTCAAAGGTGAATGTGAATGTTGAGGAATAATTAGGAAGTGTGTCACTCAAGGAGAGGGACATTGTTTGTGTGTGCATGTGTGTGTGATCCAGTAGCAACAGTGGATTATAAAACATCCCACAAAAATATTAATTTCCCCTGAGGTCATTAAAAAAGCGATCGTAATACCAGCTGGAATAAAGAAAATGATCTAAAGGATTTTTTTTCTTTTAGTGTAAGTAGAGTTTGCTGTTGACGTCTATGCTTAGCGATATTCACACCACTTGTTATGCAAGCTTACATCAAGTGAACATGGCATAAAATAAATCAAACAATCTTGATGTGTCCTCCCCTGCGGTGTGCGTTCTTAAAAGTGACTGAAATGAGCAAGAGTCAAAAATATTAATTTCTTCTTACTCCAAACGTAAAAGTAATCACTGCAGCATGAGTCAGACTTTCTGCGATGGATTTTACAGATTGAAAAATAATTAGCAGAGCACCCTAGAGGTCTGGAATCCCCCCCACCCCCATCATAGTAGCTGTGGAAAAATCACTTACATGGCCATTTCCATTGGGATGAAATTCATTCTGGACTTACTGAGATAATAACTCAGTAATTATCCAGCCCTCCGGTGATACTAATGCAGACCATAGAGGGCCAAAGAGATGGACCAACTGACTGAGGGACTGACTGACAGATAGAAATGGGGCATCCAGTAATAGAGCTGGCTGGAGTTGGTTTTATGGCCTCATCTTAAAGTCTTAATGGCTTTCAGAGGACAAGGCTGTTTGGCTGTCTGGTAGACAGAACGTCTGGGTTTCTTCTCTAATAACTCCCATTGTAAGTTCCCAGAACCTCGCTGGCTGTGTGACATAGTAATGGACTGATACAAGCTGTTGTTTATGGGTATTGATGAAGATTATAACGTATGACCACAGCTTGCGATAAATCTCGCATTAACAATGCAAAAGCTCCGGTGAAAATATAGCTGATCTTTATGATATAACAATAAAAACAACAATGCTTTATACTTCTAAAAGGATCCAAAGATATATGAAAGCAAAAATACTCTTTAAGTCTCTCTAATATAACATTGCAGAACTGTCCAGTCACTTAACTAATTCAAGAAGATTCATCATGTAATAATGTAGATTGTGATTGAATTCTGATAATGTGTTTGCTGCTGTTGGATCCCTAATAGACTTTTTGACAAGTGAATCCATCATGAGATGTGATTATTGATTGGAGGCAGTGGTGTTGTCACATTTCCTAAAGAATCAATGGATGGTCATGTTTAAATAATCAGATTTACCTTTTCAAGGTCACAGATTTACTATAACATCCATGCTGTGCTTTAGGATGTCTTTTATTTTCTAACTTACCTGCTGAACCTCACCTGTTTCCACACCAGAATCTACAGCTGCGTATACACTCAGTTGGCACTGTATTAGGTACACCTAGCTAAAACTGCTGCAGTCTAATACAACCGCCCAGAAATAAATCCTACCTCCATGAAGGTTATATGTGCAGTTGTTGTTTAAACTATTTTAGAGAGGTGTTGATTCAACTCTATGGTCATTTTGGAGGCTGTCGTTTGTGGTGCTGTTGAATGGCATTGCATTATACTGAGAGATACTGAGATGTCTTTTCATGTAGTCAACCCCATTCATATCAATGACTGCGAGATATAATTGACAATTTCGAAAAAAGGTAGTACAATGAGTGGACCTTGAGTTGAGATTATTTTGTCACACATCTCTCTAGTACTGCACATTTTCCAATAAAACTCTTACAAACTGGGATATGCTTCTCCAATTGAAGAGATTACACAAGGAAGGGAGAGACACCTGACTACAGCATCGCTTGCAAAAGCTATAACATGAAATGGGAAGTAGAGAAAAGAGCAATGGCTTGATATTGTTCAGAAAATAAACTCAATGTAAAAAAAAAAAAAACAGACCAAGAGAGATTTTCTATGGACATAAAATGGGAAAAGTGGATGGCAAACAAGTGAAGTAATTGTTTCAAATGTAATAACTGGAAACAAGAATGTACAGTATTCTGACTAACCTATGACAACTATTTGTTCTATGTTATGTTGTTCTATTACTGTTTTTGTTACTGCTTTCAAATGTGAAAACTCAATAAAAATTACAATATTAAAAAACAGTCTTACATACAACACAGCATCTCCAATTCGAATCCTAGCTCTATAAATAACCTTTTTCCTAATGAGGTTTGAGGAACAGTCAATACCCGAGCAGGTGACCCCATTTCTTGTTTTCCCTTTTGGATTCCACAAGTCAGTGAAAACATTTCCTACACCCCACACCTCATTCACATACATACTTATAAGTAAGACTGGGATGAGAGGTTATCGTAATTACTGAGTGAGAGCAGTTTTTAAGACGAGCAAATCTTCATGAAACATATCTTCACACACATACAGCTCAGCTGAACAACCTTGAGGTCAAGGAAGTGGGCTTGCACAGCCCACAGAGGGCTACAGCGAGGTTAAGGACACCCACAGCCGAAGAAAAGACCATCAATCTGTTTTAGTTCTCTATTCTGTTGTTTCTTTTTCTTCCCTCATCTCATGCTAACCACCTGACCTTCTCACCATCCCTGCTCTCCTCTACCTCTTGACCTCCTCGCAGGGTAGGAGAAAATGAGAAGGAGGGAGAGAGAGGGAGATAAAAACAAAAAAAAAAAAAACACAGACACAAGGCAGGAATAAACTGCAAATAAACAGGCTACTGTGAGAAATGAGGGAGGGATGAGAGGATGTGAAGGGCAGAGGGGAGACAGATATCCACAGGAGTCAGGGGAAAGGGAGGTGGGAAGGGAGACAAGAGTGTCTTCTCCTTCTCTCTCTCTATCTATCTCTTTCTTCCTCTCTCAGTCTCCCATGCTCAGACGTGTCAGGGAAAAGCTGAGGAGGTGAAGTGAGCCCAGCAGGTTTCTGGCCGGGCCAAGGCCACCGCTGAGCACAAGGTCCCCTCTGCTGTAGGGCCTCGCATCACAAAAATGAAGGTATACCTTGACATTTTTGTGCCTCCATGTTACATCATTAATTTTATTCTGTCACCTAGGAGATAATCATCAAAATGAAAATCGAACCGCCTTTTTAACATTTTCTTTGTTTTGCTTTTTGCCCTTCATTTTGAAATACTACCACAATGAGCTCTGCCAGAGGAGATCATAGTGAGTGAGTTACAGGTGACTGCCAAAGACAAGAAAATGCATGAGTAAATGAGGGCTACAAAGTAAAAACTAGAAAGCAGGAACCTGGCATTCTGTTACAGCACGGGGTGATTTTCATCAATGTGGTTCAAGTCCTCCCAACTCTTTTGAAGGGAAACAGGGAAAAAAAAATCCCATGAATAACCTTTAAAGGACTGTCCACCTGGTCTGTAGTTCTGCACTCAGAGCACTATTCAGACTGCATGGTTCACCACGTGCCACCTCCTTTGCGACTTCAATTATTGAGTAAATAACAATTATTATTAATAATAAAAAGCTGCGCTCTGATCCTTGCAAGGGTTGCCATTCCTCTCTGACACTAGTGGGAGCTGCGGACAAATCTACAGCAAGCACACAGGATGGCCGCTGTAGAAAGCAGGAAAGCCGCATATGATGTTTCTTTGCTAAAACCTTTACAGTTGCTAGATTGCTGTGTAATAAACACGTGTGTTGTTTTCTACTGCCTTGCTCGTTCTTAAAGCTATGTTGGCCATCGTATTGCCAGTGTGTTCTAGAAGGAGGCGAAAGAGGACCAGACTGGGTCAGGGGTACCACAGAACAACCAGTAAATCGTCAACAACTTACTTATTAAGTACAACTTACTTAATTTCAATTACATGAGGTTCTTGTAAAAACCTGCAGCGAGAACTGTTCACACAGAGTGATCTGGATCCTTCTCTTCCCACTAGGCATGATCTTGAATGACCTTGACCTTGAAAGAAAGAAACATCAGCGTGTAGACCAATTGGATCCCTCAATTTTCAGAACAACATGGCTCTGTATTTTATTTACAAAAGTATATACTGTCTAGTCTTAAAGATTAGTTGAACAACTTACAGTACTTTCTTTTGTTATTCACATTTAGAATATTTTGATTGTTCTTGTGCATGGTTTTGCCTCTTTTAACCTGGGTCGTTCATTGGAAGTCCACTTCCTGATTGAGGCCAGGCTGATTAGCAGTGTAATCATCCTATAGCGCTCATTATGAGGCAGCTGCTGCTATTTGGAATTACTGACCCCCACCAAGTCAGCTTAATTACAGTAGAATGGGTGTTTGTAGGGTTTTTTGTAAACATTTCTGTCCCATCTGTCATTACCAGTTGTTGCTAGTCATTTAAATGTAGTCAGCTAATCTTGAAATGACCACTTACTGTATGTTTACTTACTGCTGACAGTTATTTTCTGCGGATAATGTGTGGGCATATTTAAGCTCCCATTTATACAATGGCAGTTTCGGGGACCGTGGGCAGAGGAACTGCTTTTTGTACGGTTGCCTGTGCAGACATGAGATTTCAGTAAGAAAGGAGCTTTGCAAACTGAAAATGCTACGAGGCTGCCTTCTCCTTCCACACATCATCACTTCCAGAAAAGCAAGAGCCAACCCTGTTAGCAGGCTTTTACATCTTAACCCTACATCCAGACACAAAGTGAATCCAAATCCCAAGCAAGACGCCCTGCTGTACAAACGCTGTACCTCAGGCTAGTATTTGGCGCTTCCTGTGCAGAAAGCCTAACCAGCAGGCAGAGCAACCTGTCAGCCATCCCAGCAAGGCCACTGCATAATTCACTTTAACTTTCTCCTGATGAAGTTCTCCGAGTTGAAGAGGAAATGGGAAGGAACAGGTAGTGTCATAACATCAGCAGAAGCTGATCTAATCAACACTGCAGCTCTCACCTCCCCCTTTCTACTCTTCTCTCAACACCTTCTTCAAGCACTGGGACACATCTACCCACCTCATTTTTTTCTTTATTCCAAATCAATGTCCATCTCCATATCAGTCCCCCTCTCAATATCACTTTGTGGCGCACACGGTGTATGAAAATCGATGCTGAAAAAGAGATCGGAGATTAAATTAGAACTGAGCGAAGGACCCTTTCATACTGAGATCCACAGAGGAGAATGGGAGGGGTGAAAGGGTGTATGTGTGTGTGTGTGTGTGTGTGTGTGTGTGTGTGTGTGTGTGTGTGTGTGTGTGTGTGTGTGTGTGTGTGTGTGTGTGTGTGTGTGTGTTTGGACAAGGGGAGTGTGTGTGGATCAATGTCCACATGCAGCAAAATGCACGTGTTTGACTAATTAACAAATTAACTGATTTGTTTAAGAGCTCGCTGATGAAGGGCATTTGGATGTTAGCGGTGACATTTCGCTGTAAAATTGATCATGTTGACACAACGGCTGCACCTTCTCTAAGACGTCACAGATGCAAGGAAATACTCAGAGGACAGACGAAGAAGGGAAGTACAGGAATGATGGAGGGAAAGAGAACAAAGACATGGAGACAGAGGTACTAACAGTTTCTATTTTACTTTTATCCTGAGATGATTGGCACTTACAGAGAAGGCAGTTAACAAGGCAACTGTGTGTCAAATCCACAATACAGCAGCTCAAGGGAGTGTAAACATTTCTCAGCGCAGCACAACTGAGAAAGTAAAAACCATTTTTGGAAAGTGAGCCGTATAATGCCAATAAAAAGTATTCAGCCCCCTTGGACTTAAATATTGTTGTTCACCCACAGTCCCAATGCAACTTAACAGAGATATAGGCCTCTTAAACTGAATAAAAAATCCCATAAAAGGGGGACATCAGCAATAAGCTTTTAATCCTAAAAAACAAGCTCAACACTTTTCAACAAGATGTTTTTGTCAAAAGCTTGAGTAGAGTTGACAGCACCCCAAAACGTTCCTTTCTTTTTGAACGCTGATTATGTCTAAAGCTCATAGAGGACTCTGTGTTCAGCGCTAAACCTCTCCTGCTTTGTCCTTGTTGTCAGGGTTTTCTCCTGCTGTCCAAAGTAAGTCATGCGGACTGGAGACGCTTAAATTTCCCACATGAAGTTAGCACTTCACGGACCCTGATTAGGAATGACCGCTTAATGACACTGAATGGCCGTGTGTCCTGCTTGAACTACCACAGGCGCTATTATATGAAAACAGATATTGCTTTCTGTAAGTTTGACACCAGAAACCCAATTTGTAGCTAATTTGCCATTCCCATTACATTGTGAGTCACGAATAGCTTCGCATAATAGTAAGGACATAATACTCTTGGTCTGATAATCCATCATTGCACGGTCTGTTACTTCTGTGTAGAAAAAAAGCGTCATTTGCAGTAAGTTCCTGGACAGACTTTTTTAATGAAAGCACACAACAGGAGCCCTGTAGGAGATGCTGCAAATGATTTTAGTGGAATACAATTTAACAGTCTGATGTTTAGAAACTGCAACTTTTTGTGACATGTAGTCTCGTAAGTCGTAAGGTTCTCAACTCAATCCATAATTCTCTCTCTTTGCATAAACAAAACAACAGGACAACATGCATGGGATTTAAGTAAGTGCTCCCTCCTGTCCCTTTTAAATGTAACTAAAACCAAATTGGATCTAAAGATTAAAATTACATTAAAATGAACAACAACATGATGTCTAAAGATCAACTCTGAAGCCCAGTACAGTCAATTTGAGATTGCATGACTGCACCTGGGCCAAATCATGTTCATTATTGTTTTATTTTTGCTTGTTTGTTTTGCCTTTAATCTGCTTTTCTCAGGTAGTGCAAAGGCAGTGTTTTCCTGCTACCATGACGCAGTAAACCCCTCTTATATGGAGATCTATGCAGTTCCAAAGAACTTCTAAACATGACTGACTGAGGTTTGGATGGCTCACAATGGAGTTTGAAACAGGGAACATTTAGAGACAACGACAGGGCCAGAAAGAGAAAGAAAGTGTGTGTTATGAGGACTTGCCCTCGGCAGAACTGTGACCTGTAAACTTGCAGAACTTTACCCGAAAGAAATCAAAGTTTAGAAAGTGAATTCTCTGGTGGCCTGTGCTGTCTGCCTGTCTGTCTGTCGTCCCAGCTGGCAGGAGATGAGGCACTGAAATTCAAATGTAATAAAGCCAACATGGCAGACATAAAGCCCTCGCCACTGTGCACCCCAATCACACGACTGAGGCATCATAAATCAAAGAACTGCAATGTCCAAACTCTTTGACTCAGAGCTTCCTTTAGTAACTCTATTGCAAGGCTGCTTCCTGTAATTTTAGTGACAGGAACAACCCTGGCTCGAGTACACGCAGTGTGGTTGCCAGGCAGCTGTACCATACTTGTAACACTTTCTATTTTAACTGCATCTCAAACTGACTGAATGATTTTTTTTTAAAGTAAACTGCTCTTCACATACATGGTTTCCATTGCAACCAGCTGCTCCAATCAGCAAACAATACAATATTCAAATCTTACACACTTAGCAGAAACTCCCCAAACGCCAAGCCAATGTGCTGCATACTACAGTACCAATATTTATGATCAGAGCAACATCTGCTAAAACACTTTTCATTCTGGCTGTTGTGGTTATTGTGCTAATTGCTGGCTGGATTGCGTACACTGCCAATGTTGTTGCCAAGTCGGGGTGCTGTACAAAGCGCAGACCTCTGACTCATTGTTTTGGTTTAAAGGCCAACAACTTTACGGTTTTGATTCACTGTCAATACTCTGATCAGAGTCATTTCCAGATGCAGCCTGCTGTCTGTTTTCACCAAAAAAACAAGCTGCGATAAACCCGCTATGCCCAGTACTGAGCAGACTGGTGAGCATAGCACAGCATTTAGCAGCTAAAGAGCCAGATATTTCCCTCAGGAGTTGCTGACCATAACAGAGCTAAAGGGAGAGTGAATGTGGGACTTACTGTACATTACGTGGCCTGAAACACGACTCCAAATGAATGCTATGAATGTGTAGGCAACTGTTTGCTAGTACATTCGCCATAACAACATTATAAGGTGATAATATGTCAATGCTGTGTTTAAAATGAACACTTTCTTTTAGGAGACAGGGTAGTATTCTTCTGCTTCAATAACTGGATAAACCCTTTTGCCAATATGCTGTCTAATATAACAGGCATACACGACTTTATTGTGAAATGACCTCTTCCCAGCTGTGCTCTCAGCTATAATACTCTACTGTGTGGCTACTTAACATTCACTGATAGCAGGCCTCATGTAGCCTGGTGCTCTTTGTTGACTATCTATTGTAATTCACTGGTTAAGCCACTGTTTAATACTGGCCTGCTGCCCAGCTATCCAGTCAGGTCTGCTGAGGTTGTTGCACTGGACCACAATATTGTGTCTGATTGACATGAGGATTATTTATACCTTAATCCCTGCAGCCATCCCTAATGACTCTCAGCCTCTTCCTCCCCTGCCCTCCCTTCTCCTTGCCAGCTGGTGAGGCGTCTGTCAGTCTGTCTGACTCTCTGATACCTTTTCATAACAGCCTCCTCTCTCTGTACTGCTGGGGACGACGGCGCAGACAGTTAAAAAGGAGATAAGGAGAATGAAGGATAGGCTGATTAAAAGAGAAAAGGGGAAAGAGAAAGGGACAGAACAATAGTGGCAGGAAATAATCGTAGTGTGTGTGTGTGTGTGTGTGTGTGTGTGTGTGTGTGTGTGTGTGTGTGTGTGTGTGACAGCAGGTGAAAGGGGAGATGGAGCGGTGCCACAGAGGAGGAAGATCATGGGAGAGAGAGAGAGAGTGAAAAGCAGAGAGATGGACTGATGAAGACCTGAAAGAGACAGGAAATGGATTTATATTCACCACTCATTTTGCACTCCGTTTGACTTTTGGAAGGGAAGCAGATGTGCCTCCGTGCACACGGCAGCCTCTATAGTCGCAAAGTGATTCACAGGCTTGCAGATGAATATGGAACAAGCCCAGTTCGCCACATTAGCAGGCTCATTTCCCACAGAGAGACCGACATTCAGTCAATCCGTCACTTCTCCACTAGTATGAAAGACAGAGAGAGGAGGGAGGGATGAGGGTGGGTGGCTGACAGAATGAGAAACGTAATGAATGCGGCTGAATGACAGAGGGAGAATGAGAGAGTGAGGATAACAAGAGAAGAAGAACAGTGAGTTTGTTTTCTGATGCTCATATCCCCCCGGTTTAGAGAGATGCTGGAAATAATGTGATCATCTGCATGAAAGAGAGTCTCTGGGATGCCTCCTTCAGCGCCACAAAATCCCTCGTTGCATGGAAAGAGAGCAAATAACTAGCGCTGCCAGACACCAGCTAGCAAGCATAAACAGGTGGCAAAATGCAAGAGGTGGCCAAGATCAACATCACTACAAAGATCTAAAAATATACTACAGTACAATGGCACAGTAGAAAAATAAAGTCACACTGACAGCGGGGTAAATAAACCAATAAACCATAAATCAATATACTGTAGAAAGCAGGTATGGTGAAGTACGAATGTTTTACACTTTCAGTGTTTTTCAATGGTTTTCAAGTTATCATATTAACAGCTATTTGACATTGTTTACTAGTAATTGCAAAGCGGATATAATTCTGTGAAGAGTTTCTGCCAGTTTGAAAGGCTCCCACAGATCACTACAACAGCGGTTCATGTTTTCTTCTTAAAATAGGGGCAAATTTGGAAGTAATGAGGGGCATAAAGTAGGTGGTAATTACTGCCACACAGTGCTGAATGATGCACTTTGTGTATTTGTGTGTAACAGCAGAAACCTCCTTTTTATTTTTTGCGTATTTTCAAGCAACAGACATGTTTTTGCCTTAGCCTTTCTCAATGTCATGCACACAAATTACAACAAGAAGCGAGAGATGAAAACTTTGAAATGTATTGATGTCGCCCATTAAAACCTCATCAGTCATAGAGGGGAAAGAGATTTTTTTTTTAATAAAGACGTAAATGAAAAAGATTTTTCATCTTTTAGTTGAGTTGTTTGCATTTGCAAATTCTTTTTATCCACTTTGAACATGCTTTTTTTTTTTTTTTTGCATTGTTTTGTTTTTATTTTACAGTTTTACTTGGTATTTCTTTAGTTGAAAATTACCTAAACATCTTACTAACCTTAACAATTTGAAGGGTTCAGGTAACTGTAGCAAGTAGGCATGCATGATCCAACCTTTTCTGTCCTGATACTGATTCCAATACCTCAGCTTGAGGACTGGATGCCTGTGCTCTATTTTTCCCAAATTTTAAATCTAGATACATCACTGCGTGGAATTCACTGCATCATTTTTATGTGAGGTAACATGAGGTCAGGCATTTCTGTAGCACTAAAAAACTGAGTTGGCAGCCCCCTGTGACTGAATGTAACTGGTGGCAGAAACATTGCATTTTTATAATGATATATATTTAATGCGGATCGATCACGTCATGGCGATACCCGTTCTGCTTGGCGCATCTGTAGCAGCCCCTACGCAATTAAATCTTTTCCTGCTGAACATTCAGTCAAGTAGAAACGGTTATGAGAATGCAGCGGGAGTGAGATGCAGGAGATCCCAGATGCTGCTTGCAGCACGAACACCCTGGAGCATTTGGTTATAATGCAGATACACTGAAGCAGAAGGTGGCCCCGGTGCAGAGATGGAGACGGGGCTGTATAAATCCTCAATGCAGCAAAAACAATAGGGCTATCCAATGCGTCACATACTGTGTAATGTACAGTTACACCACCGAGATACCTTATGCAGCAAATGAAGGCAGAGAGCGATCCAGCTGCCTGATGCAGCACCAAGCAATACATAGGGACACACACATACACACACACACACACCCAAACAGACTCTATCTCACACACACACACATTCACATTTAGGGCACACACACACACACACACACACACAAACACATATACTAACTCCTATAGGGAGCAGAAGCTTGCACCTGAAAAATGACTATACTGCTGACACGCTAACATCAGCTGTCTGCATGAGGAAAGAGGGAAAAGAGAGAAAGGGGGGTTGGAGGGTGGAGAGAAAGAGAGAGAGAGCACAGATGGAAGAGAGACAAGGAGGGAATGATGGGAAGGAAAAAGAGATGCAGACAAAGCAACAGTGTTCTGTCAACAGAAACGAGTCACTGTCACCCTGTTCCTTCTGACAAATAAAGACTACCTTTTTGAGATTAATTCAAACTTTTATCTTTTTGTTATCAAGTAATTATTTAAGTTGCTACTACAACAGTAGCTTGCTTGTTATACATGAACAAGATTTGCTGAGCATTTTAAAACAGAGCTGAATCTCACAATACATTTAAATCCACTGATCGATAACGCACTTGGCAGCACTAACTGTACTGCTACAGCATGTTTTTTAAATAGGTAATACTGGCACTGTAATAATTTGCAGAGCTTTTAATAGAAAGTAATACAGTACAGTGACAGGTAAGTAATAGAGTAAATTAGCCAGGAGCTTTTAAATATAGCTACTAATAACACACAAAAGGCCCAAGAGCATCGTAATAATACTGTTGTGGAAAATTTACCTACATGAAAAATCTCTGTAATACTACTTTGTATTAAATTATTATTAGCTCTGTGATTTTAATATTCTCTCTGTGTGTGTGATGAACTTTGAATTTGCCTGGCGCCTGCCTTGCCCTGTCTCACTGTTATTGCTTTGAATGCTGAGGCCACTTTAAATGAGCAGCAAAAAACAACATGTCACATTATATAACATTATGAACAACAGAAAGTAACATTCACTACACCCACCAGTTAACGGCGTTCACACTTGAATAATTCTTTTGGTAAGTCAGACGCACTGAACATTGCACTCAGCAGAGGATTGTCTCACCACATGGCAGTGATGCAGAGCCAAGCTACAAAACATGTCAACTATGTCACCACTCTCTGTACAGTGTACAGTATGTTATTGCTCAGAACCATACATTACAACAGACACACAGCTGCTGTTACCAATCCCACAACATAATAACAGACATTAGATTTTGCCTCACCATATGGCTGTGACTCAGAGCCTGGGGAGCTATGCTATATGCCGATTCTGACGTGTAGGACAGCTAACATCAGGAGAACATTTGTTTGTGTTTAACAAGGAGGCGGCGGTAGCCTGGAGTGTAGGCAAGCCGGTGTTTGAAGTTCAGGACCACCTACATTACGAGCATCTAGAGGACAAAAGTGATTGATGAAAGCTCTAAACTGACTTTACAGCTGCCATCAAAGTGCCGTTGTGCAAGGCATTTAAACCCTGAAAAGCACAACATGCACACTAGTATAGAAGAGTGGAATTATGCAAGTGGAAGGCAGCGAAGTGCAGATAAAGGATTGCAAGTATTTCCTTATAAATAAGGGTTATGCCAAGCAGGTGCAGTGAAATGGGGCTGCTGTGGCTCACGAAGTAGAGCGGGTTGTCCACCGCTGCATGATCCCCACCTCATCCTGTCCACATGTCGTAGTGTCCTTGGGCAAGGCATCCATCCATTATCTATAACTGCTTATCCTGTTTGGTAGCTAAACAACTGCACTATGGCTCAAATTTTCTAAATTAAACCTCTGATTTAACTGACAATCAGAGGTAAATGTAACATATCATTAATCTATAATCTTTTCTTGCTCCCTGTCCATTCATTCCAATTAAAATGTCTGAACAATGTTTGGCTGCACAGCATGAGCTTGTAATGTCTGGCCCACTGACGGGTCAGTGAGGTTTAAGGGGTTTAACGTCATTCAGACTTCCTCAAAAATGAATGCTAAGTATTTGTCCTAAACAATTGCACTATTGCTTTAAAAATCAAATATTTACCTCATTGCCTCCTTTAATTCCTAACTAATCTTTATTTATTTTAAATAAAGCCAACAGTAATATGTCTGGTTTCTAGGAAATATTCCCACAAATGGCAGGAGTCTTGACTGACAGTGGGTGAGTAGTTGTGATTTTGGAGATGAACTGTTACTTTATCAGTGTCAGCGCTATGCCATAATCCCTTCTTGTTCCCTGTCAAATCGATCCCCTGATTTAAATGTCAACAGCAACATTCCTGCCTAAAAAAGTCCCTGCTGCTCTGTGAAAATCAACATCATACAGAAGGGCTTTTTTTCCCCTGAAAATAATAGTAAAAATGTTAGTTTCAGTTCCCTGTGCTGTCCCATTGGGTAACTCGGGAAACTTACACATCATATTAAGGGTGATCTTAATTTTCAAGAGGACTGTAAAATAGAAAGAAAACCTTGAAAATCTGATTTGCAGCATTTTCACTTGGCAGCAGCGGTATGCGGGGCGATAAGGTAGACCCAGGGGAGCAACGCTAAGCTAGCAGACATGTCAACCAGAACAGGATGTAACTCTATCAGTAGCCTCTCCTGGCACATAAAGGCCTCTTCAGCCACGCTGAAGCGTACTACGCTGTGTATACTGCTAAAGACATTTCTGTATCAGGAAGAGGTAGGGAGGGAGAGAAAGAGGGGAGAGGAAAGGAGTGTTAGGGAGTGAAAGCAAGAAACTGCGAGAAAACAGGAGAGGGAAGGAGAGGACAGAGAAACACATGGGAGAGAGGATGAGAAGGGTAAACTGAGAGGAAGATAGGTGTTCCACTCTCCTGCTCAGTTCTGCCTTAATGCTGATGTTTATTGGAACTGTCAGTCCCAAACTCTCCTGCTGCAAACACACAGAAACATATCTACATAAACCTAAACACTTGCACACACACGCACTCATTTTAGCACATACTAACACACACGTATATACCTCAGCACACACTAACACATGAATACTTAAATGCCTGAATACATTTACACACATGTCTAATGTATACATACCTGACACATATAAAAGCTCACACACACACACACGTAGACAGAGACACAGAGAAAGGGAAGACAGTGACACAGAGAAAACAGTTCATCCCATGCTAGTGTACTGAATGAAAACGAATGCCACTGGTCTAGAAAATAACAGTAAACACAGCCGGCCTCGGCCAGCGTTTCAACATGGATGAACACAGAAGAGAAAGAAAGAAGTATGAGGTCTTGGTGTGTCTTTGTGTGTGTGTGTGTGTGTGTGTGTGTGTGTGTGTGTGTGTGTGAGTGTGTGTGTGTGTGTGTGTGTGTGTGTGTGTGTGTCTAAAATGGAAAAAAAAATACTTAGAGTTATTATCGGCACAAATTATCAGTATAAACAAATTACAGTTAATATGCTATGAGCTGTCAAGACTGCGAGCTGTCAAGAAAACAACATTTAGTGTATTTAATTACCAACTCATAATTTATCTAAGGGCCTCAGTATCACAACAGAATTTCCTCTTATGCATCTGCCATATTGCAGCAGTTTCACACATTTATCTTTTCCAGATTTCATCTTGAATTTGTCATATTTAATTACTATGTTGACAAATATCATTAGTCAGTGAGGGACAGAAATAGAAGCAATTATTCTTCATAATATCATTTTTTATTTACATTCCATTTAATTCTGCTTACGATGATGAGCGATAATGAGGCAGGTTTTTCTTCGTACTTTCTAAGTTGACATTGTGGAGATACAAGGTTTTCATGTTTGCTGTATTATCTTCAGTACTACAGCACAGAGTTTGATCGTTGTATTCTTACATCGATGTCGTTGCTGCTGCAATGAGCCAATTTCCCCCTCAGGGATTATTAAAGTTTCATCTTATCTCACCTTTCAGCACTGCAGGATAGCCGACACGCTGCCAAGAACCAACTGCTGCCTCTCACACAGAGACACAGAGAGAGAGAGAGAGAGAGAGACAGAGAGACATTTGACCTGAGGATTGCCTCTTGTAGATCATACTCTTTCTAACGTGTTGCTGTTCAAACAAGTGTTTTGTTATGATCTCTTATAAACCACCATATAATTCATCTTTCATGGACCTGTCCATTATATCCAGCGCTGCGTGTTTGTGTCTGTGCAGATGAAAATCAGACAAATATGATAAGTAAGTCATAAGTATATAAATATGAATGTTAAAATGGACAATATTGCAAAATCTTCCCTTACAATAAGCGATATGATGAAATACAAATAATAGAAAGTAACATTTAATCCCTGCTCTGTGTATGACTGTGTGTACTTGTCCAGTCATTTAAATGGGGCCACTGCATTGATGCAGCAGGACGAACAATGCAGGACGAACAATGCAATAAAAATATGCAGGGGTCGTTTAACCTGGTCCAACTTTTGCTTCATCCGGCAAGGTGCTGCTTTGTCCAATCAAAAACTCTCAAGTGCACATTCCTGGTAGTTTACTGTGTAACGTGATCGCCATATTTCTACTGGTTTCCTTCAAGATCACTGCAACAAGAGATTAAATAAGTGCTGTAGTGAACCTTCCAGTCCAGTATTAACCAAATCCAATTCAACCTCATCTGGATCTAAACACAAACTGGTCTTCCTGGATCATATTTCACTGAAACAACACACCCCACTAAAGCAGCCCCTTGCATTTAACAGGCTCACAATCCTCCCCTGACCAAGATGTTATGGTATAACCAACCAGTTTAAGTTGCCTAAACCTAACCAAACCTTAACTATAGTGGTGGCACATCAGAAAACGCTCACATGAATCATTCTTATAAAAGGTCACATGGCTCTTTTGGAAGGACAAACCAGCTATTTTGGGGTTTAGATGTGACGACTTGTTGATCTTGCTCACACACACTGTAAACAAACACAAACGCACGACATATTGCACAGACAGACACATACACAAAGAGGCATAAACTCCCTCTGTCACTTCATGCACATCATTACCAGCTCTGTTCTTTCTCCCTCTCCTCCTCCTTTCTCTTTCAGTCTCTCCATTACTTGCTCCTGTTCCTTAAAGAGAGGCTCAGTGTGAAATCAGTACTGCCTCCCATCCCAGAACCAATTTAATGTCTCTGCATGGTGCAACACGTGCCTATCTGGTCAGCTGCTACTTCCCATTAGCCAGCTTGCGCTCCTCTATATGAACTCATGGGAACCCCTAAATGTATATGCAAATGTCTCACTTTACTCTCAGACCTAAGACATTCAAATACACACGATATAATGCATGGGAATACAGTTTGAGAAACTGTAGAGGCCAAAACACATACCACAGTGTGTACCTGGCACTCAGACATAAAAACACCCATGAATACACATTCAGACTATGTACAATATAAACCCTCACACACATGCTGACATTCATGAGCATGCTTTGATCCCAACTGCTAGACATCTGAACATTGCATGAATAAACCAATAAACAGCAAAAGAGGGTGGGGAGAACAAAAGAAAGAGGGATGGGTATTAAAACAGATGAGAAAGGAAAGGCAGTGGCAGAGCGAGGAAGACTAACTGAAGATGAGAGAGAGAGAGAGAGAAAAGACAAATGAAGCAGTAACTGTGAGCAGAGAGAGAGATGTTGAAGAGAAGAGTCCTGACATCACTCGTCTCCGTTGGTTTTCAGAGGCGAGACAGCTGGACAGACTGCTTATGCAGCAATACCCTTCTGTGTCGGACTCTCTTCTCTCTTTCTCTACAACACACACACAAACACACACACAGACACACACACACACACACACACACACACACACCGTCTGCCTCTCTTCCCCCACAACCCATCCTCCTTCTCCTCTTTGCTTATCCACACCTCGTCCACCTCTTTAAACGCCTCTCGCCTCCCTTCTCTCTATTCCCAGCTTGTCTTGTCTACTGTTTGCCTGTCTTCCTCCTCTCCCGCCCACTCATCTCCCCCTCTCCTCACCTCTCTCGGTCTCCCCCTCTTCTACTATTTACTCTCTTGTTCCCCTTTTCCCCTCTTCACTCAATCTCACCTCTCTGTCTCAGCATCTCACTGCTTTTTTTCCCCTTCCGTCCGTCGTATTCCCTCCTCACCCCTCTCCTCCCTTGTCGTTCCTGTCTTGTTGACTTCCCCTGCTCACCTCCTCACCCACCCACCCACCCACACTACCTCTCATCTTACTCTCCCTCCTCTCTTCTCATCTGCAGTAGATGTTTTCTTCCTGCTCTCTGAAGAGGAGGAGGATGAGGAGAGGCCCCGGTGGCACCGCTGCACCATTCATAAAGAGCGGGGGGGGAATCCACTCACACAGAGAGGGAGTACACATACAGACACTCAATTCACCTTTCATTATACACACTGTAATGTCTTCAGATTGCTTCAACTGGTCCTGTCCTGCTCATATTTAGAGTGCAGGATGGGTTAAGAAAATTATTGTTTTCCTTCAGTAAAGAAAAGGTTACATTTAAAAAACTACTGAACATCTTTTGGCACTTTGGCCTGCTGCAAAAGACTGGCTTTTTAGTGGGCCTAATAAAAACTTTGGTGGTTTCTGTTTTATGTCAATTAAAACACTTAGAATAATAAAACAGAACAAATATGAATTGCTCTATAATTTTGCATGGATTCTTTCTGGAACTATCTCAGTTGACTAGTTGTACACAGACGCACATCACCCACTCCATTCTCTTATCAGGTTAAGTATTGTATTGGTTGAAAACTGTTTCATATCTAATTTATATTTTATCAAAGTTAAATACAAAATTGCCAGATTTCTTATTTCAAGCGTTTAAGTTCTGCTTTAAAACTATCATCACGAGCAGGTTTAAAGTAAAACTGGAAGCTCGAAAAAAGAAAACATACCACTGTCCTTTTTTGAAGTAACTCTACTCTCACATGTGCTCAAGATCAGTGGATCTCCTGGTTGCTAGTGTACAGGTTTTCTGAGGTTCCGTTATCCTTAGCCAGGTCATAAGAGGGCAAAACTGTCACACACTATCCAAAAACAACAATAAAAAAAAGAAAAATCTAACAATCAGCACACTTACTGTATCTCCTTTGCAAACAGGCAATTTATTGTCTAAGCTTTCAGTCCCAAAGACCTTCAACCAGAGTAACAGGTTGGAAAAGCTGCACAGTTTAACATGATAGCATGCTTACAATCCTTAAAATATACCCCAGTTTGATTTCTAGCATTCTGACCAGAAGAACAGTCCTGTTAAATGGTTAAAAGGCTAAAAACACAAACGCAACATTTTGTGCAATTGAACTTTGTAACAGTGCACAAAGTCATGACAGTTACAGTATTTTTATCATTATATATTTTTTGCTTGCTTTTGTGAGGCTGCTTAATTTCAATTCAATTCAATTTAGTTTTATTTATATAGCGCCATATCATAACAAAGTTATCTCAGGGCACTTTTTCGAATAGAGCAGGTCTAGACCGACTCTTTATATTTACAGAGACCCAACAGTTCCCACCATGAGCAAGCACTATGCGACAGTGGCAAGGAAAAACTCCCTTTTAACAGGTAGAAACCTCGAGCAGAACCAGGCTCAAGGTGGGCGGTCATCTGCCTCGACCGGTTGGGTTGAAGGGGGAAGGGGGGAGCGGGAGAGAGAGAGCAGGAGGAAAGAGAACATACAGCAGCTCAATACAGCATAGATATGGTAATGGCATTGATGTTAACACCAACGGAAACAACACTAAGAGCAACATTATAATAGCAATACTAATAACAGCAACAACAGCAATAGCAGCAGCGGGTGCAGAGCAGGAGCACGGGGGCAGCAGGCGGCAGCAACCACAGACCCAGACTCCACAGCTCCAGAGGCAGAAACACCTGCAGAAAGCAACAGAAGGGAGGGAGAGAGAGAGAGGAGAGAAAGCACACAACTACGGGAAGAAGTTGAATTAATAACAAGCATTGATGGGATATGAGGGCGTACAGATGGAGAGGAAGAGGAGGAGAAAGGAGCTCAGTGCATCATAGGAAGTCCCCCGGCAGTCTAGGCCTATAGCAGCATAACTAAGGGGGGGCTCAGGGGTCACCTGAGTCAGCCCTACTATAAGCTTTATCAAAGAGGAAAGTCTTAAGCCTACTCTTAAATGTGAGGAGGTTGTCCGCCTCCCGTACACAAACTGGGATCTGGTTCCACAGGAGAGGAGCTTGATAGCTGAAGGCTCTGGCTCCCATTCTACTTTTAGAGACTCTAGGAACCACAAGGAACCCTGCATTCTGGGAGGCAGTGCTCTAGTGGGGTAATAGGGTACTATGAGCTCTTTAAGATATGATGGTGCCTGACCATTTAGGGCTTTGAAGGTGAGGAGAAGGATTTTAAATTCTATTCTGGATTTTACAGGGAGCCAGTGTAGAGAAGCTAATATTGGAGAAATATGTTCTCTTTTCCTGGTTCTTGTCAGTAAACGTGCCGCAGCATTCTGAATCAGCTGGAGAGTCTTAAGGGATTTATTGGGGCAGCCTGATAATAGAGAGTTGCAATAGTCCAGCCTAGACGTAACAAATGCATGGACTAGTTTTTCTGCATCTTTTTGAGATAGGATGTGCCTGATTTTTGCAATGTTACGTAAATGAAAAAAGGCAGTTCTTGAAGTTTGTTTTATTTAAGATAAGATAAGATAAGATAAGCCTTTATTGTCCCACAGCGGGGAAATTTTTAGCGTTGCAGCAGCCAGCAAAAGTGTCATATATAGAATACAATAAAAATAAATAGAAAAATAGTAAAATAAATAGTCCTATACACAGTATAGACAGAAATAAATAATAGTGACTGAGTGCAGTTGTAAGTATGAACAAATAGATAAGATAAAAATATTGCACATATATAATATACATGTATATGAAAAATATTTCACAGCAACATATGAAGTAGATAACATCATGAATACAATATATGTATGAAGATAATGCACAGCAGTAGATGAAGTAAAGTAGTGAACAGTCTGCACACTGACAGTCAAGTGTAGATTACCGGGAGTTGTACTGATTATAGAGTCTGACAGCAGCAGGCAGAAAGGACCTACGGTACCTCTCCTTCAGACACCGCGGGTGGAGCAGCCGGTCGCTGAAGGAGCTGCCCAGTGCTGAAAGAGTGACATGTAGGGGGTGGGAAGTGTTCTCCAGTAGTGATGATAGCTTGGCCACCATTCTCCTGCCTCCCACCACCTCCACTGAGTCCAGAGGGCATCCAAGGACAGAGCTGGCCTTCTTAATCAGTCTGTCCAGTCTCTTCCTATCCCTGGAAGAGATGCCACTGGCCCAACAGGTCACCCCATACAAGACAGCTGATGCCACCACAGAGTCATAGAAAGTCCTCAGGAGCGCACCCTGCACTCCAAAAGATCTTAGTCTCCTGAGCAAAAAGAGACGGCTCTGGCCCTTTTAAACAGAGCGTCCGTATTGTCTGACCAGTCCAGTTTGCTGTTCAAGTGAACACCCAGATACTTGTACGATCTCACAATCTCAATGTCCGTTCCCTGGATGTTCACTGGTGTAGGTGGAGGGAGTTTGCGCCTGCCGAAGTCCACCACCAGCTCTTTGGTTTTACTCGCGTTGATCTGGAGGCGGTTCTGCTGACACCAACCCACAAAGCCCTGGGTCAGTTCTCTGTACTCCCCATCATCCCCGTTGGTGATGAGGCCGACGATGGCAGAGTCGTCAGAGAACTTCTGCAGGTGACAGTTCGAAGTGTTATGGGTGAAGTCCGCTGTGTAGAAGGTGAACAGGAAAGGCGCCAGAACGGTTCCCTGTGGAGCCCCTGTGCTGCAGAGAAGTGTGTCAGACACACAGTCCTGTAACCTCACATACTGTGGTCGGTTTGTGAGGTAGTCCAGGATCCATGCTGCCAGGTGATGGTCCACCCCAGCGTGCTCCAACTTGTCCCCCAGAATCCTGGGCTGGATGGTGTTAAAAGCACTGGAGAAATCAAAAAACATGATCCTCACAGTGTTTCCAGACTTTTCTAGGTGAGAGAGGGATGTGTGAAGTAGGTAAATGACAGCGTCATCCACCCCAATGCGGGGTTGGTAGGCAAACTGCAGAGGGTCCATACATGGGCTCACCAGCGGACGCAGGTGAACAAGGACCAGTTTCTCCAGGGTCTTCATCAGGTGAGAGGTCAATGCCACTGGCCTATAGCCATTGAGGTCCTTGGGGTGTGGGGTCTTCGGCACAGGAACCAGACACGATGTTTTCCACAGTTTTGGCACCCTCCCCAGCTTCAGACTCAGGTTGAACAGGTGCTCAACAATCCCACACAGCTGGTCCGCACAGGACTTCAGAAGTCTGGAGCTGATGCCGTCTGGGCCCGCCGCCTTCCCCACCCTTATCTTCCTCAGTTCGTTTCTCACCTGGGATGTTGTGAGGAACAGCCCGGTTGAGCTTGTAGGGGGCATGAGGGCTGAATGGGAGGTGTTTGCGGGTGTGAAATGGGGAGATGGGCCCAGATTTTTGGGAGTTAAAGGACATATCCTGATCAAAGATAACTCCAAGATTCCTTACGGTTTCGCTGGAGGCCAGGGCAATGCCATCTAGAGAAACTATATCTTTAGATAATGTGTTTCGAAGGTGTTCGGGGCCAAGTACAATAACTTCGGTTTTGTCTGAGTTTAACATCAGAAAATTGCAGGTCATCCAGGCCTTTATGTCCTTAAGGCATGCCTGAAGTTTAGCTAATTGATTGGTTTCATCTGGCTTGATCGATAAATACAATTGGGTATCATCTGCATAACAATGAAAATTTATGGAGTGCTTCCTAATAATATTGCCTAAAGGAAGCATATATAAGGTAAATAGAATTGGTCCAAGCACAGAACCTTGTGGAACTCCGTGACTAACTTTGGCGTGCATAGAGGATTCATCATTAACGTGTACAAACTGATATCGATCTGATAAATAGGATTTAAACCAGCTTAGTGCAGTACCTTTAATGCCAATTAAATGTTCTAGTCTCTGTAATAGAATGTGATGGTCAATGGTATCGAATGCAGCACTAAGATCTAGTAAGACAAGTACAGAGACAAGTCCTTTGTCTGATGCAATTAGAAGGTCATTTGTAACTTTCACCAGTGCTGTCTCTGTGCTATGATGCACTCTAAATCCTGACTGAAAATCCTCAAACAGCTTGTTGTTGTGTAGAAAGTCACACAACTGATTGGCGACTGCTTTCTCAAGGACCTTAGAGAGAAAAGGAGGGTTAGATATAGGTCTATAATTTGACAAAATCCCTGGATCAAGAGTGGGCTTTTTAAGAAGAGGCTTAATTACAGCTACTTTAAAGGACTGTGGCACATAGCCTTTAAATAAGGACAGATTGATCATATCTAGTACATAAGTGCTAACTAAGGGTAAAATTTCTTTAAGCAGCCTAGTTGGGACGGGGTCTAAAAGACAGGGTCAGTATGCTTCAAATGAAGAGCTTGAAGAGCTTGTTGGATCGTCATCTACAACTTTTCAAAACTGAAAACCCTGCAGTGATCGGCCAGTAGTGCTGATGTGAAGGATTTAAACTTCTCTCTCTCTCAACCTTCTCTTTTTTTCCTTCACACTCTCTAAATTCTTGTGTACACAATCGAAAGTAACACCATGAATGCCTTCTAGAACAGACAGCGTGTGCCATTATCCCCATTTGTGCAATTCATCCTGTCTCGACCATCACCATGACCGGAAGCTTTTTGCCCCACCTTCCAGAGTGGCCATTCGGAACAGCTATAAACACTTTTGCCTTTAGACGTATTCAAACGACACTTTGTACGAACTAGGTTATTTGAAGTAAATTGGCCTTAAGTGGGGTGGTTTGCAGCTCATTCACAATGCTGCAGCCAGAGTTTTAACAGTGACTAAGAGAGAGCATTACACCAGTTGTCAAATCAATACACTGGCTTCCAATATAAATTTACATTAAGGGTCTCTTGCTCGTCTCTGAAGCATTGGATGGTGTTGCTCCACAATATGTATATTTAACAATGAGTATTGCATCTAAATAACTGAATAGGACTGAATAGAGTGGCTGTGAATGGCTGTTTCTTTCTTTCTTTACTTTTTAATTTTCATGCAAGGCACATTGGATTTTCCCTTGTGCGCGAAATGTGCTATATAAATAAAGTATGCCTCGCCTTATTTCCTGCACTCTCCCATCTGGACAACTAAAGTGCAGACAGGTCACAACTATGACCCACAAACTGGGAATTTCTGGCCTCTGCCACAGAATGGAAATCAGTGTAGGTTCAACATAGTGAAACTCAGCAGTGTGTCTGCGCTGTAGACTTTTCTATAAGTTTAAGAATGAGTCAATCACCCCAAAACTTTTTGCACTCCTTCAAAGCTGCTTGGTTTAGTTTTTGGAAATCTGAAACACTTTAAGGTGGGGAGAAAGTTAGTGAGAGTTTACTGAGTGAGGTGTTTTGAGAGGGAAGACTGAATGCTTGAAAGCTACTTGAAAAAGCAGTTGCAGTATTTGTCTTTGGTGGTGCTGCCTTCCTCTACCGCCTATTTACAATACAAAGAATAATTCAGGTTCACTATCAGTTCACTTTGCCTGTGTGTCTGCAGGTGTGTGTTTTTTTTTCTTTTTGGATAGGGGCAGATATTTGAATAAAATTACCAACAATTTGCAAATGAAGCAGGTTTCATTCCAAATTGAGATATCCAGCATTTGAATAAAATTCACACCTACTTTCACAAAATAATTGCTTGCATGAAAGTAAACCACATTAGGTGACACACTATTTGAGTTCTGAGTAACCCTGACACCATTTCCTCAAAAACTTTATGTCTGAGGACAGAGGGATCTTTTTTAAATACTTAAATGAAAAACTGCAGGCAGTATTTTTACTTGTTGTTCTTTATATAGGTATGTAGTCCAGTTTTACCAAGGATTTGGCAACCATAATCATCCATCCATCGTCCTTGGAAACAGCCAGATGATCCAGATTCTGATCCAGTGGTTTTGTACACTCAGCTAAATCTGCTGCCTTGAGCTTCTGACATTTTTCCTCCTCCTCTCTGAAGATTTGGATCCTGTTGGATCTCGGGGTAGGAGAAGACCTTGGGTTTGTCATTGAAATCTGCTTACAAAATCGGGAGGGTACAATGGATTTTACTGGTGGCTGGGCTGCTGCTGCTGCTGCTGCTTAGTGGTCCAACCATGATCCCAGTGTCCTTCAGAAATCTTGAGACCTCCTCCCAAGAAAAAACAACAGCATCAGTAGTTTCAGAAAATGCCCCAAAACAACTGACAAAGCCCTCTAGTGGCCATAAGAATTATGACATTAGGAGCAATGGAGGAAATAGCAGGAAGGGATAACGTCGGGGTGGTTGAATGGGTCAACAAAATGTCAGATTTGCTTCCTGTTTCCTGCCATGGTCAACGTAGGTTTCTTTTAACCATGACCATGAATGTTCCCTAACCTTAACCAAGTCATTTTTGTGCCTAAACCTAACCCAACCTTAACCATAGCTATGTTGTCCTGCTGATAGCGGTGTCAGATCAGAAAACGTTTCTATGTGTCGTTCTGAAAGGCAATTACAAACAAGGTATTTTGTTGTTGAAGGACTTGTTGGAAATCTAGTACCTAGTCAACAAAAACAACGTCTTGCTTGAGTTTTCTATCAATGCTGTTTTCCATGATTTGACTTCATTTTATGGTCAAACTTCTTATGGCTGTAGAAAATGTGCATTTTGCTTCACTTTATAAACTACAGAAGCGATTATAATCAGCATTTTTATAATAACAGTGATTGACTACTTTTTATGTGAAGTGAGGTGGCACTCTTACGAACCCACAGAGAATAATCACCCGACTCTGCAGTTCCCCTCAGCTTTACGAAGCATTTCAGCATCTTTCAACTTTTAATTTCTTTTATTTTCAGGCTGCAACTTTACTGTTTTTTGGTTCACTCTCTCTGCCCTCATCAGCATTGTTTCTGGATGCAGAAAGCAGCTGTTTTCAGGGGAAAAAGCCCTAAAAATCCTTACTGTACACTACACTGCTGGTGAACATAGCAGCTAAAGAGTCCAAAATTTCCCTCAGGAGTTGGTGGAGACCAAGAGCAAGGTGGAGACAGAGCTAATAGAGAGTGAATATTGGACTTATGTTCAACCAGGTGGACACAAACATGACTCCAAATGAATGCTAATGTCACTACGTATCTGCTGGATGTGTAAATAGGCAACTGTTTGCAAGCAAGTTCGCCATATCAACTTAAAAGATAGTATGTCAGTGTTGTCTTTACAGCTTGTTTTTGCTGCCCCCAAGTGGCCAAAGGAATCATTGATTGCAGGTTAAAATGAAGTGTATTGTATGGTCGATCACAATAGTAGTAATAGCGGTTATATCTTAAGCTGTATTGACACCCGATTGGAATCACGAACCCTGGTCTCCTGGATACAAGTCCTATCGCTAGTCGCTATTTATACTACGTCACCTGAACACGCTGTGTTGGCTCACTGAAATGAATGGGTGATAACAGCCTCCTGAATCTACTAGTAGGTTTAGTAGGCCCCTACTAGCCCATATATATTTGGGACAGATGTGTGATGATAATACCTATTCAATAGCCTGATAACAGTCAAATCGGCTGGTATTGTGCTAAAAATGAAAATGATAGAAATGTTATACAGGCAGCTGGTGATAAAATGCACCCTCACAGCAGCTTCGTAGGTACCCCTGCTCCGCTACATGTTAAGCCCCACACAGGCCGTCTTCATGTAAATCGATTCAGACATGCCAGTCTTTTACCCCGTGTCAGTGACTCGCGCTGTATGTGAAGTTATGCTGACATAAGAAGGGAATGCATTAACTTTAAGCTATGCATTGTCCAACTCTATTATGTAAATAGCTTGCTCCTCTTGCTACTCTCTTGGACGTGAGCATGTGCATGTGTTTGTATGTGCATACGTGTGTGTGTGTGTGTGCACTTGGTTGCAGGCCGGGCTGCTATATACGCATTTATATTTTATCTTGTCATTTTGAATTTGTCATAAATGTACCTGCGGAAAATGTTGTTTCTGTGCTGCTGCGCTTGCAAGCATGTGTGCTTGTGAATTTGTGTGTTTGAATGTAATTGTGGCGAGCACACAAGGACATTTGGAATGATTACGGGACACGAAGGACATCAACAATGCCTCAAATTATTGATGGCTCCCATTAGAGACACGTACGCCATATGCCGAGCTACTGCTCCTGATTAACCACTCCGAGCTTTAACTACTCTTCTCCTCTTTGTTTTGTCTTGCTTCATTTTATTGTTGTTTTGTCATTCAGGACACAAAGAAGTCCCAGCTAAGGTGGAATGCTGCTGTCCTCTTTCTGTATCTCTTTTGTCATTCTTTCCATCTCACTTTCTTTCCATTCACTGCAGTGCGAAGACGTCCACGCAGCTGCGGGAATTTTTAATGAAGGCAGCTTTGGATAATATGGCCTCACCCAGGGGACCGCTTGTTTGGAAATAATTATCTCTTACAGCTGGCTGAGAGGGGGAGAGAGTAAAAGAAGGAGAAGGAAAAAGAGGAGAGATTGTGTGGTGCAAGAATTGTAAAAAGGGAGAAAAACGCAAAGAGGGAACGAAAGGTATCTTCATCTGACTGTAGGCGCACGCCTGCACTGAAACACATGACAGAGAAGAAGCGATAAATAGAGTTGCAACTCTCCTCCACTTGCTTAAATTGAATACGGTTATTAATATCAAGTATTTACGCTGAGCAACTACATTCACTCACTTTCTGTCTCTCACACACAAGAATCCACATACACACATGCTGAGTTAAAAAGCTTTAATGGAAGTAGAGCATGGCTAAATTCAGCTGAATCTGAGCACAAAGAGATGGGATGATGAACAAAAACAATCACAGAATGAGGATTTGGGATTAAAAATAGAAATACTGCAGTTGTGTGTTGGAAATGGAGCTGAATGGGTTTTATCTTTGTGTAGCCTCTCTGTGTGGCTGGTTATTATATTTAACCCTCCTGACTTCAGTGTGTGTGATCGCACGCTACATTTGCTTTATCTAGTGTGGGTTGCCAAATACAAATACAGCCACAGCACGCCGCATCAATCCCCTGCTGCTGTTGCCGTTACCTAAATCATCCACACACACGCATAAACGCACACTGATGCAATCGCATGCCAATACCCAGACCTGCCCCACCCTTCCCCTCTTTACATTTTATTTCCTTCAGCCCTGTTTTCTGTTTTCTCTTTCATCTTTACTCCCTTCTTCGCTTTCCGGCCGGTCCGTCTTTTCCAGTAGCCTTAATAATGCTGACAAAGCCAATAAAGAGCCTTCATGTGAGATGGGTCAATGCTACAGTTTCATGTCCGGACAAAGACACCTTCAAACGCAGAGCAGAGAGGAGAGAGGAGGTCAGAGGGGAGGAGGGAGAAAGAAGGGATGAAGAGGAGGATGAGGCGAATATTGAGGCAGAGAATGAGTGATAACAAGCGATAAAGCCAAGGACGAGGGGGAGAGCTGGGGTGGGAAAGACAAAATGGCAGGACAAAAAGAGCAGGTGGATAAAGACGTGATTATGATAAACCAACAGCATGTGTACACAAAGCTCTCTCTCGCTCCCTCTCTCTATCAGTGCATCATCTCTTTTCTGTGACCAGCCGCTAATTTATGACATGATAGCCTCGGCCATGTGCCCGAGAGGCACACATAAATCCACCTCATCACTGTTAAACACAAGGGCACGTCAAGGATACGCCGTTCCATACACTGCAAAAAAATGTCCACCTCAACAAGTCTTTTCATCTGGTACTCAGTCTTAAGATCTTATTTTTCTCAAAACTAGTGAAAAAAATCTGCCAGTGGGTCAATAAAATTCAGCCTATTTCCAGCATGCGTTCTGTTTTGCCATTATTTCTGTTAGAGCTTCTAACAGCTTGAAGATTACTCCACTAATGAAAACAACACCTTATTAAAAAAGATCTATCCCTCAATATTTTTTGGCAGATTTTCCTTGTTTCAAGAAAACTATCAGATGCAAAAGAGCTGAAATGATTAGTCAACTGAACAAAACTTTTTTTTTTAATAATTAACTAATAGTTTCAATAATTTTTCACGCAAAAATGCAAAACATTTCCTGGTTCCAGCTTCTTAAATGTGAGGATTTGATGATTTTCTTTGTCATATATTATAGTACATCGAATATTTGTGTTTTTGTCAGATAAAATAAGTTATTTGAACATGTCACCTTGGGCAATGGCAAATGATAATGGCCATTTTTCTGCAGTTTCTGGGATTTTAAGACAAAACAATTAATTGATTAATCAAGAAAAGAATCAACAGATATTAATAATAATTAAAAAAAAAAATCATTAGTTACAGCCCTAGATGCAAAGACATGAAACTTTTTGAAATCATTGAAAAAGATGGACTATATAGCCCTGAATTAGAAAGAAATCTGAGATAGGCAGGAGATCAGAAAGGCACGTAAAAGAACAAAAAATTATAAATAAAATAGTATCACAGCAAAGACACCCACAGTTAGCTTGTTGACCTGAAAGGCATAAAGACAACAGCAGCACCAAGGTTAGTCAGTCTTGGCAAAGGAGTGAGATCAGACCAAGGAGGGAAGACAAAGTGGATTATGGGAGCAGGAAAGATTAGTTGGTCTGATAAACTTACTGTCCTCCCCTTCAGCGCAGCGCGCCCTGCACCACAGCAGGAGGCTGACAAAGGCAAGCCAGAGGCGCTACATTCAAACACAAGGCGTCATATCACAAGGCATTATTGATTCATCTACGTAAACACAGAGGCATCACACAAATATGCAATCATACAGCATGCATGCACGAACACACACAAAGTCATTTATATTCGATCCTGTGCATTACCATCACAGGCATCAGTGTGAAGCCTTCCACTATAGGCTCAGTGTGATTTCCAACACCATCGTGATAGTTAAAGGGACTCGCAATCTCAAGAGTACGCCTATATGATCCTCCCTCTCTTCCTTTTTCCCATGATGCCACTGTTTCTATACGTTCTCCTCACTGCAGATAATCAAAGCATGCACGTGTAATTAAATTAGTCACTCACATACTTCTACACACACACACACAAGAACAAACATGCTCTTTGTCTCACACACCATCTCTCCTCTCATCGCCCATCTCTAATTCTCACCCAGTCTACTGTCTCCATAAGATGTTGCCTTAATTGAGGCCCCCCTCCCCTAATGAAAAACACAGCGCTGCCACATAAATGCATGTGGATTGCATTCTAAACAATCAACCGTGAACCAGGGAGAAAAGGCTCCCAAGGGGCGCACCTCATCCCTTGTAATGCAATTGCTTAGATGTTCAAGCGATAAATAAATAAATAAATAAACTCTTCTCGGTGTGTGCTGTAATTAATTTAGAACAGTGAAAATGAAATTAAGGCCGGATCGCAGGCAACACGAAGGGGGTGCACTTAACATTGAGATGATGAAAGAAAGATGGGAGGTGTTCGGTGGAGTTTCATGCACGCGGGCACGTGGTGATGTAGGTATCAGGATGTGTGCGAGAGGCCGACGGGGAATAGATCCAGTGCTCGGTTTTGACTGGCTGAGTCACTCAAAGCAATGACCACTTATAATGCTATGCAGTAGAGCTGTGTACATCAGAGTGATTAGAAATTTTAAACTGCATTATCTAGCCGTAGATAGGGGTAATATTCCAAGAAAAAACTCAGAAATTCTGGGATTAAAGTCATACATTCATGAGAAAAAAACTTGGATACTCTCTGAGATTAAAGTCACAAATTTACAAGAAAAAAACTCAGAAAAATTGTGCTTTTTGCGTCAAGGAACCACATTGCTTCACTTCGGTGTGTTTAGTGGTTTAATGCTTTTTGGTGTTTAAATATTTTGGCATATGATCACTGTGAGCCCCACAAGTGTGTGTCACTTGTGTGTGAAATGGTGAAATGAGTATGGCTAAATTAGGGGTTCCTTCACGAAAAAAAAAACAAAATTTTTCTGAGATTTTTTCATGCACATTTATGACTTTATAATCTCAGGAAATATTCAAGTTTTTATCTCGCAAATTTGTGAGTTTTTTCTCGGAATATTACCCCCTTCCCCTGGCTCCTTAATTAATTAATTTGTTGTTTTTTTAAATACAATGGCCCTAATACACCGTCGTAAATATTTGTTTGACTAATTCACTAGAGGGGAATCAAACGCATACCCGTCATTATCTCACAACAAAATAATGTGCATACCAAGCTGCCGTTTTGTGAAGTTGCAGATTTTATAATGGAAGGGGGTGGCAGTATCATTCAACATTTTGTGATTTATTATTGATTGTAATTTATATCATGCTAACTGGTTACATAAGGAATTCAATACTAAATCCAGGCTGTTTTGCATAAAAGTAACTGTTGAGCTTGAAGGTTTATTCTTGACCTTGGAAATAGCAGTTTGACAATAAAAAATTCTCATGACAAAGTCCACTTTATCAGTTTTTTCAAAAGCTTTCAGCTACATCTCATGGCCTTCCTCACGGAGAATGACACGACAACTGAGCAACTCCTATCCTCTGAGGAAGGCGAGAAGATGTAGCTGAAAGCTTTGGAAACAGTAAGTAAGACCATTTTGTATTTTATTGGCATTTAGTGATGAATACATGTACATTACGGAGTGTTATCGAACATTTCTCTCTCTCTCTCTCTCTGAGATGCTTTAAAGATGATTTGCTTCTAAAGTAGGGCTTGCTAAGTGTATGAAAGCTGTAATGTTGGTTTTCAAGTTGTGCTAGCAGCTATTATTGGTGATCTGATTTTTCACTGTCACATTTTCATTTCCGATGAGATGTTCACAGCTGGCAGCTAAGCAAATTTTCACTTGCTCATTAGAAAGCTTCCTTTACTGCCGTTTAATAAATGCAATGAGCTTCAAGGCCATGTTTTACAGTGTCGTGGCTTAGAGAGCTTAATTCCCCACGTGATGCCTGCTTGCCTTTCATACAAGAGTGCATATCAGCATCAGCAACAGCATCACGTGGAAAGCTCTCGCCGATGATTTTCCATTTGATTTACCAAAACTGATTGATGGCATTGCCCCAAACGAGAAGAAAGACAATCAGGAAGAGAGACAAACTCAACCGCAGACAAACACGCCATCATCTCTTTGTATGTCATACAAACGCGCTCACTCGAACATCCACACACATGTACTCACACACATAATCCGTCTCTGGATCAAACACACACACCGTTGCTGCTGTCTTAATGGATGGAATGAGAGGAGGGCCTCATTTGCCAAAGTGTCTGTGCTGGACCGATTGCAGCGGGGTGATGAATGGCTGATCGAGGCTCGGCGGGGGTGCAGAGGAAACAATTAGTGCCATGTTGATCTCCCCTCTTCTCCTCCGCCCTCCATCCATCCCTCATCCCCGTTCTCTCCCTCTGATTCTCTTGAGCGTTGTCCCAGTCAATCATTGTCTCTTCCATCCCATCAGTGGGACCAGTTCACTGGTTGTCTCCTTCTCTCTCTCTCTCTCTCTGTACCCCTATGAATTTGCACCTTATCGCCATTAGTATTAATATGCATCTTGAGGGAAGAGAGGGAACAGGCGTATATGAATAAAGATGGAAATAGGGAACAGGCGGATGAGGGGCAAGAGAACAGGGCGAGAGGACAATGAAGTGTCTCGTTCCCCTGATGCCAACATCATTAACGTTAGCTGGAGCGAGCGAGGGAGAGGGAGACAGGGAGGGAGAGAGTGGGGGACAGGTGAGAAATAAATGAATTCGAAATAAAGGCACAGATGAACAGGTGAGATTGTTCTGGAAGGAGGGGGAGGGGCATGTTTCAGAAGGTGTGATGCATGTTCAAGGATGTAATTTCCACTGTGGGGATGGGGAAGACACCCCCCCACACACACACACACACTCCTATAGCACTGCTTGACTCCTGATGGGCAGATGGGCAGATCAATGCAGCAGAGCCAAAAATATCATCTTTTTTTACACCATGCATTCTTCTTCTCTGTCAAAATCTGGCACCTACATTACCCACAATGCAACTCGAACGCCGACAGTTTGGTCAGAGATTCAAGTGTGTTATGCTAGTAGCGGTCTGGTAAACAAGCTTCTTTCTAACTCCACACCCCCAGATTTCTTTTCATTTTCAAACGTATAGTCTTCAGCCCCAGTTGACATTGTGTGACCTCACTTGAGGCAATTTATTTTCTTCATGCAGCTCCTTCTGCAGCCACAGAAGGCTTTATATAACTTTTTTGTAATTGTACTCACCAAGACCTGCAAAAAGACTTTGATGTGTAAAGTCAGTGGAGTTCCCATTTAAGCTTTAGGAGCAGCAACAAGTTCTTTGCAGACTCATTTTGCCTCTCTGGCAATGTAGAGGTTGCCCTATTTGTTAGAGGTCGTTGGGGCCTAAGAGGAAGACTGCACACACACTACCACCACACCTAAATGTTTCTAAATCATTTAATCTATGCTTTTATTTACAGTTGATATTCTCCTGAAAGGACGCCAGATTTGAGCATCATCACATAAGTGCTATTTTAGTAAATATGGAAATACATCATCTGTATTATCAGTACTAGGACGCTATCAAGGATTTTAAGTCATGTTACTGCACCAATTTAAATATCATTTCTAATGTTTTGTTATATTACCATTATTATGAAAAGCACAGTAACTAATTTCATCATTATATGTTATTTCCTATATTTATATAAATGTATATAAATGCATTTGGTTGAAGAACCTCTGACTTCATTGTGTCACCCCCACTTCTGAAACCAACCTACACCCTTGTATGCTTGTGTGTGTGTGTGTGTGTGTGTGTGTGTGTGTGTGTGTGTGTGTGTGTGTGTGTGTGTGTGTGTGTTGGAGCCATACCCTGTACAGGACACACTGTACAGGGTATGGCTGGGGTGTGTCTGTCCCACAACGAGGTCAGGCTGATGAATGGCCACTCCTCCCTAAAGTGCTAGGCAGGACCAATCTGTTTATGTCACCCTACCACTCAGTGGACAACAATACTTGTGTGTATGTGCTTGTGCAGTATATCCACACAGTTTGTGCGTGCGATTTGTGCATACATGCATATATTCACCTTTATGAATGCATTCATGTTTTTGTTTAATAAGAAGAGTGTGTGTCATGTGCATGTGTGTGTGTGTGAACTTATGGACAACAGCCGCAGCAGGTGTCAGAAAATCCTGCTTTGTAGTTACAGGGCCCAGGCAGATAAATCGCTCACACTGAGTCACTGATCATCACTACAAATAGGTCACGACATAAACAGGCTAAAGAGGGAGGGTGGGAGCAGCAGAGAGCATCCCATAACTGAAAAACTATGATCACAGCAGGAGGAAATAAGTGGCCATTCAAGCCCGTATGTATGCTTTTAAAGTTCCGTTTAAGGCAGTGAAACTTAGCTAATTTGCCATGAATCATGCTAATTTGTGATTGGTGTTGCGATTGGTGGGAACAGTTCTCCTCTTATACTCAGGAAAGCGTCTAAACAAACTGTCCCCTAACTGAATTTTCACTATATTTATATCAGTTATGAACAATGTGTGCTCATTTATGACCATTTATGTCCTGTTAAAGTGTCCTTGAGCTGAAATACTGACTCACTGTTTTGTAAATTGCACTAAATAACATCCTCCATCAAAGTCTAAAGTTTTTGGTCAAATGAGCATGAAACACAGATTAGCTTGACCTCTACATCTCTTACTTTCCAACCACTCTATTTCAGTGTCAGCCAAAGTCCTCCTCTTAGGGAGCATGTTATTCTCACACATCCTGCTCAGTTTACAAGATTCTCAAGAGATCAGTTGCCAAAATGTCTAACATGAAAATGCAAAAATTAGGAGGAATGACAATATTATCAATGTGATGTAATTACTGTCAGTGAATATCTTGCAGAAATGTTGTTTCAGTGTTAACTTAAATGTTTTATTAAAATAAAATCCTGCATAGAGAATGGTTAGATCTAAAGAGTGGAAGTTATAGAGTGGAAGTTTTTAAATACTGTATTCTAAGTATGTTAAGCACAAAGCATGATTGGAAGCAATATATGTTTGACAGATGAATGGAAGTATACAGATTTATAACACCGAAAAAAGAATGCAACACACATTTTTCCAAAAAAAACATTGTTTTCCTATTAAACTTAGTTGCTGTAACAGCTTGACCCCCATTATATGCTAAATTTGTGTTATAGATACCCAACTTGCTTGTTTGCACATTTCATTTTGATGTATAAATACACTACTGTAATGTAGACTTTTTATTTTCCTTCATAATATGAGATTTATGTACACTGGGAAAAGATCAATTTAAGAGAAAGTCTGTGTAGTTCTATTCAAGATATTGTAAATAAAATACCCAGTTGCCATTATATCAGGTAAACTAAAACTGATGCAGTCAGTGCAATGATGATAGACTCAGTATTAGCAACACCTGTCAGTATAACGCAATGCAATTCAACAGCACCACAAACTGCAGCCTCAAAGTGACTGAATCAAAACCTCTGTAAAACAAAACCAAAAACATTATAAACATTATAACCTTCATGAAGGTAGGAGTTATTGCAGAACTGGTGAATTAGACTACATTCGTTTTACCTAGGTGTACTGTGTAAAATGGCAACTCAAACACAACTTATCTATTTTGGAGGGTTAAGTCTGGCACTGTAACATTTAATACAATCTTTAATAGATATGGACATATCCTTAGATGTACAATATAACTGTATTTTTTTAAGAGCTGTAAATACCTGAGGTGTCTTTTCCCGTGTAATGTCACTGTAGTTTCAAAAGAAACTGTGCAGATACCTTTAGGAGGTAGATATATGCTGTGGTTTTCAGGTTATTACCATAAGCCATATAATCTTTGTTAAATGTTTTAATATGACATGGAAGATAAAAATGGAAGTAGGTTGAGAGAGAGACAGAGAGAGAGAGAGAGAAAGCGCCGCCATAATGAGAATCATGCCCTAATTCACTTCACTCAGGTAGTTAATTCAATGCAATTCACCACACTCACACACTTATCTCAAGTGCTT
>SEMN01000068.1:677500-980641 GCA_005408345.1 Macquaria australasica
TTTATTACTTAGAAAGCTTTTGATAATACAATGCATTAATGCATTTAAATTCTGTTAATTAACATTTACCCCATCAATTGTTATAGATTTCATAATACATGCACTACCAAATATGTGTAATTTTATTTAAAATGCCAACATTTTCTGGATGAGGAGCTCCTGTCCTCCTGCTAACCAATAAAGCTTTTGGACCTTGATAAGAACTTTGATGTGTTCGTCTCTTTCACGTCTTCTCCCGGATTTGACCTATTGCATACTCTGGTGCATCTTTGACCTTTGGCACTTGTAGCTAATGTAAAATCCAAATAAAACAAAGCTCACAATATGTGGTGGAGCCATCTTCATCAAGGTCACCCGATGAGCAGCTATTATCAGATATCATCTCATACCCCAGGTCAACATGTAGGTCTATAATGTTTACTCACCAGTTAATCATGTACACACTGATAACAGGTGTGTAAACTGACTTCTGAGTCTAATTTCAAGTTTGCAGTGTGTGAGAATCAAAATACTGTGTATCACTTTGCCTCACTGAGAATAAAAATCTGTTTCACAGGAATATCTTGGCCAAAATCTGATTGTTTTATGTCCTTTATATGTTTTATGTCCTCATTAACAACCGAAAGCATTTGAACACAAATTAATCATCACCTCTTTAATTTAAAGCTGCTCTGATTAATATTTTTATATTAACAATGGGTCAGAATATTATGACCATGACTGACCCGCAGAGATTTATCACCTGACTCTGCAGTTCCCCTCAGCTCTGCAGAGTGTTTTAGCTTCTTTCAGCTCATTGCTTTTGTTTTACAACCGCAACTTTACGGTTTTGTTTCACTCTCACCGCTCTCATCAGTGTTTTCAGTGAAAAATCTCTAAAAACCCACTGTACACGACCTGCTCAGCACCAAAAACAGCAGACAGACACAGTTAGCGACTAGCTGGTGAACATAGTGGAGTATTTAGCAGCTAAAGAGCCAGAAATCTCCTGGTGACCAAAAACAGAGCTAAAAGGAAAGTGAATACTGGACTTACATTTGTCGGGTTGACAGAAACAGAATGCTAATGTCTGCTGGATTTGTAAATAAGCAATTATTTAGCCACACATTAACCAAAACAACTTTATAAAAAGGTGATAATATGTCAGTATTGTGTTTACAGCTTTTTACTCTGCCCCCAGGTGGCCAAAAGTCTTAGTGTTTTATTCAAAATGTACATATCTGTTGTGTTTTTAGATCAAAAATGACCAAGCAAAAGATGTTAATGTATTAAGGTCATACTGCACAAAAGCATCACACACATACACACAAACTGTGGTTCTTCTACTCAAAAGCATAGTACAGTAATTGTTACATCCACACCACAAGGTCCACTTTATGGAGCTTTCAATCTTATTACATGGTCTTCATGAGCAGATAGAGTTAACTCAGTTGTCATGGAATTGCAGAAGTTCAAATTTCCAATTTTTCGGAGCACTTTAAGGACCTCTCGTCCATCTTGGCTTAAAAGTTGAGATTCCAAGTTTATTCCTGACTTTGGAAATAGCAGCTGACAAAATATTCTCAAATAATGATTAAAATTTGCTGATGAAGCCTACGTGATATGATTGAAAGCTCTAGAACAGGTACTAAATGGACCTTGTGGTGAGACTATTTTGTTAACTGCTGTTTCCAAAGTCTTTGAATGAACTTTGAATCTCAACTTCAATGAAGATTCCTTCATGAGTTCCTACATGCGCTTCTTAATCTGCATTGATCTCTACACACATCTGCACCTCTATTAAAATACCTTTGGGAGCTCTGATAGGACAAATCTGCTCCTCAAGCTGTAGACACACACACACACACACACACACACACACATACATTGCTCTATTAATAACATCGCATGCCGGCAGTTTTTCTTTCCCGACTGTCATGCCATGACATCACAGGGTTTAACATATTCGCAGTGTTACAGAGCGGCTCTAAGTCGGACTGACAGCCGGTGACATTAAACAGCATTCCTTACATGCTGCCCTGTTGGGGAAAGCAGTTAGAAGATCATAACATATTTGAGTGAAGTTTGATGAGCGTGCAGAGCTGAGGGGAAGAGGCTTTAAGAGGATTTCGCTGATCATGTTAGAGCCAATAAACAGTGTCGCTCAGACTGGAGCACATCAAAAAAATATATATATATCACCGTAACAATGAAAACATTCAGAAATGTAATCTGTTTCAACATGTCAAATGTTAAGATACACAGACTGGAACCTGGTGTTCAGATCTTTGTGTTCCTCTGACATAATACCATCTAATTTTACAGCAGCTTGGCTCACTGACTAATTGCTGAAACTAAAAGGTATGTAAAGGCAGTAATACTTCTAACTACAATGGCCAGAAAAGTCTTCCATCAGGGCCCGTAAGTGTAAAACTTAAGAAATGGTTGTAAGAATGGTCCTACACTTTGACTTATGAGTCACACAATTCTGTGTAAAAAGTAGGTATCAGAAGCTTTGTATAGTGAAAAGTGACTTTTAAATGTTTCAAAATAAGGACTACAATTATGTCTGTCCAAACACTGAATCAGACAACAGTGGGCCTGCAGAGGCAATGTGTCATGGCTGCATCATATCAATCATTGCAGCCCCATGCACACCTTGTCATGAATAAGTATGCATTCATGTGGTGTCGAAATGGGAAAATTCATATGAATGTCCCCTCAAGTCGAAACAACTCAGACAGTCAGCGAAAATTCTGGTACACGACTTGCCGAAAGTTGACGTCATATACGCAGAAACATGGTGGATGAAAGTAAATGTTTGGTTGATGAAAGAAACTTTTTATTAATACACGTATTGCATATCAATTTTTTGCTCACATGTAATATGTAATATGTAATATGGTATAGTTGTAACTGTTAGTTGCTGTCCACGTAGAGTGACCTAGATTAGTTATTAGCCCGATAACAAGTCAGGTAAAGCAATATTTGAGTGGTTTTAGGGAATATACTGGTGCAGCAACAAGTCTGGGACAAAACCATTGGAAACAGCTATCAACATGTTAAAATACAACACATGTTCTTTGTAGCGTCCATGTTGCTTTCACATTACGACTTGAAAAGCTCATGAACCCACCGAAGTCGGGAGAACGACTTCCCAACTCGGGAAATGGGACCATCCGAGGAGCACGTGAATGCATCATAAGACTATTCATGATTCATAGTATCAGCAGAATTTATAGTATTCTTTAATATACTGAAGCATCCATGAAGAAAACTTCTGAGTTAAAGGAGGATGTGCAAACCATTTTGAGGGATTCTCATCTGTGGAGGTCCTACGTATGAAACTCTTTAGATGCTGAACAGTCAAACTGGGGACCTGAGATTAAACAGTTAGGCATGTTTATTTATAGCACTCATTCTAAAATCTAAGAAAAAGATCAAAATAATATCATTCTTAGGATTTTGACTTACTGTACTTACATGTAAGGCCAAAATTTCACTCTGACCAGCTTTATAGATGCATACCAGCCCTGGACTCTGACAGTCACAGTCGATATGATTGGGAATGTCAAAGAGTTTTCAGCACCATCTAAGATAAGAGATCACCTCCTGATTGTCTACCTCCGTAACTTTATTTGAAACGAAAAGAGATGCATCATGATGACATACACTGAGAGAGGATAAAGTTTACTTAAATATTTGGTACCCGAGACCCTACAAAACGTCATATCACGAAAAACAGAACGTCCATACATTCCTGTTGCTGCATTAAAATGCTGTTTATGTATGTTTGGGGATCGGTCGTGTTGGGGCATTTCAGATAACAACCTGATCTCAAGAATATCAGAGCATAACTATACGCATGCATCCGGTATGCCATCTGATACGGCTAATCCAAGAGGCGTGAAAACTCCTCAGCATGACGAGATACGGGATGAATCATGAGGAAAAGTGTACAGTCACGAATACCCTCATCGTCGCCTTAACGTTGCAGCTCTCTCCGCCAAATGTCAAAATCTGTTTGACTCACATGTCAGTAGTGTTGTGACATAACCTAACAACTAATTAACTGGGTGATTTAGGAAAAAATAGGGGAACAAAAAATGTAAATGCACTGTCAAAAGGAAAGGTTCAATTCTCATTCCATGCAGGTCCAATCCCAGTTGTCCAGTTGATAAAACAGATTCTGAACATTCCTGTACTAATGCCGCCATGTTTACAGGCAGCAGACGGAGGCGTGGCATTCAGACTGCTGGCATACGGGTCGACCCCTGCCAGAGGCGAGGCAGTATCACCTTCCTGACGCATGATGTCATGGACCGCCACCTCCATCTGCTATCTCAGTCCATTTCAAGTGGCAGCTCATCCTCGTCCCCATCAGGGTATGAGGGCTTGTAACATCCCTCCTCTGCTTTCAAGGCCGGTGTTAAGTGATGGGATATTTGCAGGTGAGGTTCACGTGGAGTGAAAAATAAGCCAAAAAAAAAAAAATCTAAATTAGATGAAAAACACAAATTCTTGTATAAAGCAATATAAAATCCTTTGACCTGCTAAACATGCCTTTAAACGGGCCTGTTGCCAGTCTGATTTCCTTTGGTTTGAGGACTCTTGCAAAGACGCAGCAGTGCAGGAAGCAGAATTGAATGCATCCCTCCAGGATTAGTATATACCCAGGAGAGCCTGCTCACTTTCCTTCTTTCTCTCTCTGACAAAGTAGGATGAAAGTTTGGCCAGGACTGCCGTGCTGGAAGCTGACAAATGAACGCCGTGCTGGCAGCAAGAATGTGCTTATGAAACAAACCAAAACTTAATGCAGCAGTCATCCAAAAATTATACACACAGTATACAGCTATTACAGGCTTTATAATGTCTCAGTATTCACAGGCACAACACACATATTTATGTGCTACAGACTAGAGTATCTCCATTTGTTGATTTGGCGCAGCCATAAGAACATGCAGCCTTTGGTTTTAATATTTCACTCAGTCTAACATTATATAGCTTCAACAAAGAGAAGGAACAAGCTGATACAGAATATATATGTAGATATAGATTTAAACAACAGTTACGCTTGTAAAAAGGAATCAAACAAAGACCCACTAATAGTGCTGTGACTCACATCAGCCAAGACTGAAATTATCATGCAAATATGCATCATACTTATACTGTAGAGGGAGGTTTGGAAACTACACAGCTTAAGATGATTGCTAATTGATGCCAACATCCTGCCAGATCTCTTTACTCATTGCTCCATGATCATCCAAGCATTACCTGCTAGCGTGTGCCTATTAAGCATGAGTACAGTGTTTTCCAGCGGCCATGGCAACGGGGAAGACTGATTGAGCTGCATGAGCAGGAAGTGCTGCGAGGACAACAGGATGTGCCCTGGCTCCGCCGTCGAGGGTCGAAGAATTCAAGGAAGTTATTGTACTTTGTGGAATGGGCTCAGGAATGCAAGATGTCTGCCGTTTTTTGTTTTTTTTCTTTAGGTCTGAGTCGTATCACATGTTGGAGGCGACAGGCTTTGAAGATAATGTGACCCTGTGTGATACATGTGTGACACTGTGCTGGCACACGGATGTTTGCGGTCACCCACCTCCACATTCTCCTCTGACAGCCTGAAGGGTTCAGACGGGAATAAAACCTCCCTCAGCAGTTATTCAGGCGATGGACACAGACGTTTGGTCCCATCAGCGAGGTAGATGGGAAACTGTAAAACCTTAAAAAATACATGACAAATGTGGACATTATAACCTCACTGGAAGGTGTTTATCAGCATAAACAGTGATAAGTTGAGTGAGCCATCAAAATCTGATGGATGCAGAGTTCCAGATAAAATAAACAGCCAATGTAAAAGCAGGAACCTTGACCACTTGAACCCCCTGAAGTTTTCCTTAAGTATCTTAAACTTTGGCATTCTTTCCAAACTGTAAAGACATTGTTCTATATACTACATGTTCTATATGCTCAAAAGAAACATTAAACCTGCAATGTTTCCCCAAAACAAATCCAGGAAAAAGGCGGAACTCCAGCACTAGAAAAGACAAAATAATCACCTTGTCTCATGTATTGTGCATGATTTCATAAATTTTTTTCCTATAATTCAGGGCAGAATATTTGGCATCTCTAGAAAGTCTCTTAAAAACCTGTTTTGTAGATTTGATCTTTGCTGAGGCACGTAGTCGATCAATTGATTACAGAATTTCATCATCAATTAATTTCATCAACTGATCGTTTATCAATAAAAAGTGACAAACATTTGCAGGATCCAGCTTCTCTAATGTGAAGATTTGTCTGTGTTTGTCTATTTTGCATCACAGTAAACTGAATACCTTTGGGTTTTGGGATTTTACAGCCCAAACAATGAATCAATTAATGGTAAAAAAATAAACAGATAAGTCATGAAAATAATCCTTAGTTGCAGAAAAATTAAATATTCCATCTAAGGGACCTTTTTATAGCTACACCATTACATCAAATAATAATTCTAATTATTTGGTGCATGATTTTATATATACTGTATACCCTGTAATTCAGTATATTTGAACCCTTCAAAAAGCTTGGGATGTTTTTGTGCATGCTTTAACACACTATTCCCAGTAATTAAATCATCAACAACAGTTACTGATATCTGATTGATCATCAACTATCTATTTGGTGGTTTAAGCTTCTCTAATGTGAGGATTTCCCCTGTTTTACTATATATCCTTGTAAACTGAACAGTTTTGAAGATGTTACTTTGGGCTGTGGGAACTTGTGATGGGAATTTTCCAAAGTTTTCTGACATTATACAAAATGTATTAAGGCTGCAACTAACGATTATTTTCCCAATTAATCACTTGGTCTATAAGACATCAGTTAAAAATGTGCATCCCAGTTTCCCAGAGTCCAAGGAGATGTCTTCAAATGTCTTGTTTTGTCTGACCAACAGACCGAAACCCAAAGATGTTCAGTTTACAAAAACATAAAAAGAGAAAAGCAGCAAATCCTCACATTTGAGAAGCTGGAAAAATGACTCATTAAGTCTGACGAATCCAAAATCCACGTAGTGTTTCTGTTTCATCCATGCGTACACAGTCAAACTGCTGCCTATTATGTATATTTTTAAGCCAGATTTTACTGTAAAAATGAGAAATTGCTTTAATTGCCTTAATTTTTCTATCCAGCACATGACCCACTGAGCTTTTACAGATGTATAACAAGCTTAATCAGTCATTTAAACTGCTCACTGCACACATCACTTGCTTCAGGAAACCTTTAACAAAGCTGAGCTCTTAATCCTGACTCTCCTCTCCAGCCTGTGGCAACTATTCACACTTTTCCTGGCGACAGATTACGCATCCGGTAGCCTGACACTCTTAACAAGCGCAGTGTTTTTGATCTGTGCCTGTGTTCTGGATGTTTCCGTTGTGACAGCCCTTCTCCCCGACGCGTGGATGGAGCTGTCGTCCCATAGGTCAGAGGGCAGCGGGGTCATGGGTTAACGCCACAGGCTGCTCTCCAACAACAAACAAGTTGTCCCAAAATCCCCAAACAGGGGTTGAAGGGCTTCACTTTCTGGTCCTATAAATCCCATCACACTCTAAATACACAGCTAATGTCTCAATTTCCACACTGAAGATGCCACCATGAATGTCCCTGCTGTGTAAAGGTCATCCTACAGGAGATAAATCTTTTCTCCATGTGGCTGTCAGCTCTGGTGCATCTATTCAATCTGTTCAATGTTAAAAACAAGCAATGGAGTGAAACAGGCCGGGCTAATGGGGGGTGAGGGTTAGCGGGCTGATCCGCTGTCGGATCAAATGTTTGCTCGGTGCTGAAAGCTACGTTCTGCCTGTGGGATCAGGGTGTCTGCTTGTGTGCCTAGAGGTGTAGTGAACTGCTCATCGCCCCTCCACCACCCCACCCTGATGATGTGTTCTTCAGTGTAGAGGTTAACAGGTTTGACCCTGCACCCCCCATGGCATGATGGTCAAAGACAGACAGATTGGCCTTTATACATTAAACAGAAGCCAGGAGAGAGGACGTGTCGAAACTTTGGCCATGATAAAATTAAACTATTTACTGGTACATGTAGGAGAATAACTTTAAGCACAGGGTTTGTTGAGTTAATAGTTGCATGTTGGACCAAAGACCACCATGTGATCTCCTTTTGCTTTATACAGTGTATGACGCAAGTGTTTTTTAAAGTCAATACCAGCACCTCTAAAGCTCACTAATTAACATGTTATTATCTTCATCTCATTTGTTTCATCTGTATAAAAACAACACATTGTGGTTTTACAAGGGGTTATGTGGTGGACAATTTCTTTGCCAGGAGAAGCCGCTTCCTTTTCTTAATGACCTAACTGACTAATTGTTTGAGGTGTAGTGATGATTGAACTGTTTATCTGACATATTATTAAATATAAAACAGATGGAGAGATGATAACGCAGACGAACATATGATTTAAATCAGTTTCTAAATACTATTTCCAATAGACATGTTAATCATTATGATAATAAAGTATTTGTCATGTTGGTGGGGGTCCTCCTGACTTCCCTCAGGCCCCTGAGGGCCCCCAGACAATAGTTTAGTTCCACTGCATTAGCAGACCAGTCATACAAGACTGGTCAATCATTTTCCAGGATTTGTGGGAATGTATATACTTTATGTGGCCTCTACTCTGGTTCATTTCTGATCCCAACTATAATATATGAAAAACCAGCTTATCAGTGTAGATAAAAGCCGTGCAGCTGGTAATAATAGGCCTACACTTAATTTGAGACAGTCAGTTTACTGAGTTTTACTCCTGTTGCCAAGCCCAGTGCTATAAAAAGCATTTAGCACATTGCCAATACAGGTTAGGTCCAAACTAAACTGGCACACAAGGATTTAACATCAATCAATGTACAGAGAAGCAAAGGCATGCAGCCAGGAGAACAAAACACAATCACATGTATCTAGTGCCCTCTACTGGGAAGTGCTGTCAAAGACATCAAGTGCAACTTCTAAAGTGAGCACAGCAGCAAAATCCTGCACAACATTTCAGCTTTATAAAGCCCTTCTGAATCTCCAGATATTTCCAGATATAAAGCCCATTTTACATTTTATTTTGCCAGTTAACTGTTCAATAACATAGTCTGTACATTTTATTTCCAAACATGAAGGTCCTCCTCTGGTGGGGAAAAATGCATCCTTTGTTTATTATACTAAATGTAGTCCAATTTAAATATAATGACTTTAGAAATACTGGAATCAACCTACATAATATCCACCAAGTGTTAACAACTGTACAATGTAAACTACCGAAAGGTTGTTGAACCCCCCCAAATTCCAGGGGAAATACTGGGACATTACCTCAGTGTAGGCCTGCAACTAACCATTACTTTCATAACTGATTAATCTGTCGATTATTATCTAAATTAATCAAGTAGTTGTTTGGTCAGAACATCAGAAAACAGAGAGAAATACACATCACAATTTCCTAGAGCCCAAGGTGACATCTTTAAATGTCTTGTTTAGTCCGACCAACAAACCAAAACCAAAGATATCCAAGTTAAGACGTGGAAAAGCAGCAAAATCTTACATTTGAGAAGCTGGAACCATCAAATGTCTGAAATTTTTGTTGGAAAAAATGAATCATACAATTATTAGATTATAAAAATAGGTGCGGATGAATTTTCTGTCATTCGACTGATCGATTAATTAACTAATCGTAGCAGCTCTACCCCAATGCCTTCAATGGTAGCTACAGCTCAGACTGTCTCAGATATTTTATTATGTACACCACCACCAAAACACCATTTTCATTATAAAGTTCCAGCCCACTTGCCAGTGCCAATACAGGTAAATAAGCAAAATTGTTGCAGTCAGTGCACAGTTCAAGTAAATGATATTAAAGGTTTAGGGGGTGCAAGAGCTGCACTTAACTGTATGCATGCTCCAGCATCCAAGCAATACCCATATTACACAATGCTATGAATGAAATTTAGTGTTGTGAAAAGCTTGAGAGGTTAAAAAACAAGGAGTAACGTTACACTTCTCTTTAACAAACAATAAACCCCATTAAGTTGAGGAGACAGCACCAAAATGGTGTCTGGACAGTGTAAACAAATTCAGTTACTTTGAATCTCCGGATTTTACATACAAATCTTATAATGCGCCTGTAAAATATGATACATTGTTATAGATCAAACTACCCAACCAATTATAAAGTTGTTAAAATTAGCCTCAGTGATCATTTAATAATAAATAATGTAATGTTATAATACTCTGACAGAATCTACTGGATAATGAGCAGTTTTACTTTTTCTTAATACGTGTGCACTTCTGCTTTAAGTAGTACAATAATGAATGCAGGTCTTTTACTTAAAGAAGTGGAGTATTTTTACATTAAGGTAGCATTACTTTTACTTAAGTACAAGATGTCAGTACTTCACCACTGAACATTTACTCAACATGTTTACTTTCAATTTCATGATGCCATGAACACCTTTTCAGTATGGATACCAACAGAAAATGTAGTCAATACTGCTTCTCTTTAGTATAAAAAAGGCAAATAAATCTGCATAAATGTGTATTTTTACTCTTGAACAGCTCAAATAAAACTGCCTTCCTCATTACAAACCCTCAATCTAAAGCAGAACCCTCCCTGTGTAGACAACATGGACTTAAATAGTCCACTAGAGAGCAGTATTACCATGTGTATGCAGAACAATGTTAGGCCATGTAGTAGACTGCAAGCTCTTTCATTGATTCAAACAGAAACAGCCAGTCTTGTATGCAGTATTATATAATTCACAAACGTGTTCTCTTGTAATCTCAGTTTTCTAAATTCGTACCTGTAATCTCTGTGTTGAAAGATTGTCCATCAAATTTAATTGTGATTTCTAATTTTCAAATGAGCCATTGTTCCTGCATTTGAACTAGACAAAAATGTGACAGTGCTGCAGGGTACTGCTGGTACATGAAACAGATATCATGACATATTATTTCTATGTGACTGGTTTCATAAATTGGTTCTAAATTGTCCGTAGGTGTGACTGTGAGTGTGAATGCTTGTCTGTCTCTATGTGTCAGCCCTGTGATTGACTGGCAACCAGCCCTGGGTGTACCCCGCCTCTCGCCCAATGTCAGCTGGGATTGGCTCCAGCCCCCCGCGACCCTCTAAGAGGATAAGCGGTATAGAAAATGGATGGATGGATGGATGGTTTCATAAGAAATTACAATTGCAAGTATTTCAACCAAAATTGTGGCCCCATCAAGGATTTGTACCATCGCGGGACACTTAAACTCTTAACCAGTGGTGGAGGAAGTACTCAGATCCTTTACTTAAGTAAAAACAGCACTACCACGTTTTGAAAATACTCCATTACAAGTAAACGTCCTTGTTTTAAAATGTTACTTTAATTAAAAGTATTGAATTATTATTTGCAGAATGCACTTAAAGTATGAAAAGTAAAAGGATTCAATGCAGAGAAATGGCCCCTGTGTGTGTATATATTACATTATTATTACTGATGCATTATTGTCAATGCAGCATTTTAATTATGTAGTAGGTCAAAGTGGAGCTATTTTAATTATTTTATATACTGTTGGTTAGTTTAAGTTATGTTTTTTTTACAGAAAATATTAATTTGTAAAGTAACTACAGCTGTAAAATAAATGTAGTGGAGTAAAAACTACAATATTTCCCTCTGAAAAGTAGTAAAGTAGAAGTATAAAGTGGCATAAAAGGGAAATTCTCAAAGTACAAGCAGTAAGTACTCAGGTACTGTACTTAAGTACAATTTTGAGGTTGCTATATTTTCACTTTATGCTACTTTATACTTCTACTCCATTACATTTCGCAGGGAAATATTGTACTTTTTACTGAACTACATTTATTTTACAGCTTTAGTTACTTCGCAGATTAAGATTTTACAAACAAGTTTATAAAATATGATGCTGTTTTATAGATTTAACTACCCAAAAGTACATAAAGCTTTTAAAAGTACTGTTTACATATTAATGCATTTATAATAATGTCCAGTAATATAATGATAAAACACTGGCAGGGCCCATTCTGACAAACAAATACTTTTATTTTTGATATTTTTAGTACATTTTGCTGATAATACTTACTTAAGTGATATTTTGAATGCAGGACTTTTACTTGTAATAGTGCAGTATCACTACATTTACCACTGAGTAGAAGTCAATAAGTAAATATACTTATTGACACTTTCAGATACAATTAGATTTTAAAAGAAAGCCAGTTAAAGCACAAACCCTCAGCCTGTTTGAATGTTTCATTAGGGACCTGCATTTTGTCAGCACTGGACAATAAAATAGGTCACTATTTGACATAAAAAGCCTGAAACTGGCCTGAAACATCATGTAATCCCACTGTGGCATGTGTTGTCTTTCCCCTGTGTCGTCTGCTGGTCCATGCAGGTCTTTAAGAGGGGAGGGATTAGAGAGTCTGGGTGAGTCAGAGCGACAGATGTGTCATCAGGTGAACCTGTCTGACTCCAGCAGAAACCACAGCTGAGCTCATTGTCCCTCTCTGCCCGTCCATGTGCCCTCGTTCTGCAGCCTCCGTTATTGTCTCTTCCCACTCTTGTTCTCCTTTTCCTTGCCGTCTCTCTCCTCCCTGCGTCTCACTCTATTCCCCTTCTGTCTGTGTCCTTTTTATGTGAAGTCTCTGTCCTGGTTTGCTCTCATTTCTGACGTCTCCATCCCGTTTCTTGCTCTCATTTTGATCCTTTTCTTTTTTTTGTTTGTTTGTTTGTTTTGCTGCCTTTGTTTGTGAATGGGATCCTTCCCCAACCTGAAGTGCCCCTGTTGTTGCTGCGTACTTGGGTCAAGATATCAGGTTATAAAGTATTCAATTTAAGGAAAAAAAAGACAAGATAAGCTGCATTACAACAGCTACTGTACATTCAGAAATGTGTCTAAAGAAAATAGAAGAAGTAAGCCATAATTAAATGAAACAAGAGAGGAAGCGGTAGCCGCTGCTGCTGCTGCTGCTGCTGCTGCTGCTGCTGCAGAAAACTCATTTTAGGTTTCATTTCAGTGCATTCATGCTGCTCTGTTTTAAAGAAATAAAATAAGATCAGTGGGGGTGTGACAGAAAGGCAAGATGGATCCACTGTGCGTTTGGATCTGGATGAAAGTGTCTGTGATGAGAGCAAAGAAAATGCAGCTGCTGGGCCTCATTTGTAACAGAAGCCCGGGTTGGAAAACAATTTGTTTTATCGACTGCACCAGTCTTCTTCTCCTGCTGCAGAATGTGGGACATGACAGTACAAATCGCAATTACATAATGCAACTAGGTCAAACGACAGCAAATTATACCAAAAATAAAAACAGATTTCTGATCCAAAATTAGGATTTTAAAAGAGGAACAAACCAGGAAAACTGCACGGAAAAAAACTACAATTCAAGTTTCATTTTGAAAGCTAACATTTAAGATTGGTGGACACGTACGAATAACTTTAATATCACTTCACTGCAAATATCTTCATGCCATTCAACCACATTTAATCTCAGGATTTAAAAGAATAAAATGTCAAAATGGGGATTATAATGACACCAACAGCCATCACAGGTCTGTGCTCGTGTATGTTGCTGTAAAGTGGTGATGTGCGTGTGTGTGTGTGTGTGTGTGTGTGTGTGTGTGTGTGTGTGTGTGTGTGTGTGTGCTTGCAGGGAAAGTGGGGGGGGGGTCATCAGTGGACAACAACAGCTCTTTTCATTGGCGTCAGTGTATCCGGGTCAGCTGTGCAGGAGATGCTGAGAGTCCTGCAGCTGTTGGAGGGAGCGAGAGGGAAGAACAGCAGAGAAAATGAGGACGAAGAAGGAATAGTGGTGTGTGAGAGTGTGTGTGTGTGTGTGTGTGTGTGTGTGGGTTGAATGAGGAGATCTCCCCTATACAGCTCGACCGGCCAATCAGCCAGCTCACACTGACATTAAAAACCTAACTAAGAGGAGAAAACAAAGATGGTTTTATGCCAGAAGAGGACTGCCTCCTGCTTGTTTTTGTCTGCATCTCTTTGACTCAGGCTGAAAGTCTGTGTTTTATTTGGGTTTAAACGAGAGAGATGGATTAAACATGTGACTGCACGAGTAACACACACATAACACCAGAATAAGCACCATCATATTGCCACACAATCTCCCTCTTTCACAAACTTTATTTTAGTTAGTGTTAGAGCTTTATTTTGTTGAGCCAAACTATTTGTAATTTTGTACGTTGTGGCTTTCTTTCTCCTGGTATCTTTTCTAGGACTTGTATACTATGCTACGCTTGTTAAAAGCAATTGACATGTGTACATATCTTGTGACAAACACACAATGTCACACTAATATTATTATTATTTTACGCCCTTATTCTTCTTTCTTGTCTTTCTTAAAGGAATAGTTTGACATTTTGGGAAACAAACTGATTTGCTTTCTTGCAGAGAATTAGATGAGAAGATCGATACCACTCTCATGTCTGTACAGCTAGCTCTGCTCTGCTCCAGAGGTGACAAAATCTGCCTACCAGCACCTCTAAAGCTCACTAATTAACACATCATGTCCTATTTGTTTAATGCGTACAAAACTTACAGCATCTTCAGACAGAGCCGAGCTAGCTGTTTCCCCCTGTTTGCTGTCTTTATGCTAAGCTAAGCTAACTGACTACTACAAAATGTATCGTACAGACATGAGAGTGGTATCTTCTCATTTAACTCTCGGCAAGATCAAGCAAATAAGCGTATTTCCCTAAATGTCAAACTATTCCTTGCATTTATTTATTTCTTATTGTGGAGTACTACCTCTATGGCAGCTGTATCATTAAATATATTGTACATGTTTATAAGGAAGCTGCTTGCACGAACACAGAGGTGCAGTAAATGCACAGTGGGGGAGTTTTGTCTTTCTGAGAGCTCAAATTAAGGCTCCTCTCTTCTGGAGGATGACTCAGTAATAATTGCAGTGGACAGCTGTGAGTCTGACAGCTTGTATGAGATGCTGCCAAACAAGCTTTTAGACATATTCTGCAAGGTTGAGAAGTGATTCATGATCAATCAGATGAGTGGTTTTAACCCTGAAGCCCCTGATACAGAAACTCTTGAGAGGTCTTTTGTTAAGATTGTCTTATCCACTGTTGGATTCAGTATTCTGCTTTGGATCCGCTGATTACCAGAGGTGGAATATAACAAGTACATTTACTACTGTACTAACCGGAGGTACTTTACTTTTCCTTTCATGCCACTTTCTACGTCTACTCCACTACATTTCTGACGGAAATATTGTACTTTTTACTTCTCTGTTTATTTAACTTTACTACATATGAAGAGTTTATCAAATATGATGTTTTGTTATAAATTAAACTACCCAACAGTATATAAAAGTACAGCTGAAACGATTAGTCGATTAATCAATCAAGTCGAATGGACAGAAAATTAATTGGTGATTATTTTCATAATCATAAAAGTCATTTTTCATGCAAAAACATACATGGTACCAGCTGCTCAAATGTGAGGATTTGCTGATTTTCCTTTTAATTATTTTAATTTATTTAATTTATTTTATTTATTTAAATAATTCTGATGCTTGTACTATTGGTTGTACAAAACAATCAATTAATTAATGAATACATAATGAAAATAATCATTAGTTGCAGTTTTATATAAAATAGTTCAAAATGAACTCCACCTCAACCACCTACAACAATAAAATGCTGCTTTTATATTGCATTAGTAATAATAATATAATATATAAATAGAATATATAACAGTCACAGGGACATTTTTCTGCATTGAGTATTTTTACTTTTAATACTAATAAGTACATTTTCCTGATTATACTTACATACTTTTACTTCAGTAACATTTTCAATGCAGGACTTCTACTTGTACCAGAGTATTTCTAGTATTTTTTTTACTCATTAACCGTTAATAAAGCCATTAGTTACACCTTACAAACCACCTATCAGCACCAAGACAACACACAGGCTTAATAACAAATTTAGCATGAGGCCAGGACCCTGAAGAAGCTCTGCACACGTGTGTTTATGATTTATTGTCAACATGAGTGCTTCAGCAGTGAGACAGACGGATCCAAAGCTGTGATGGACGGAGGAAGTGACGGTATTATTTATACTTTATGGGCCGTCCTTTCAAACAATGTATCTGATCCTCTTATACTGGACAGCTCAGGCAGCTCATGACCTACAATACAGGAAGGACTCATGAAGACAGTTGCATAATAAGAGCTGACCTGCCTCTACGTGAGGGAGGCTTACTAACTACAGGAAACCCTCCCAGGTGTGCGTTACTCACCGTCATTTCATCATAATCTGATGTTTCAATTCGATTCATAAAGCTTTGTTTGCCTCTGTAAGGGGGTATTCAGTTGATGGACACAGAGTCAGTCAACATGGGGGCAGAGAGGAGATCAGGAAGGGTTACAGAAACAAAAACATGCTGTTAACTTCACCACACAACAGCACAACCACAGGAAGTATAACAAAGATTTCAGGGAGCAGCAGAGTTTAGGAGAGGGCATTTAATGTAACATTTGTGCGTTAATGTTCCTATAAATCAACATGAATTTATAATTTTACCTCCCTGTGCTTAACACTATATTTCCAGGCATCTGAGGGACTGTTTTGTATTTTCTTTCAGGTCATTGCGCCTTTACTGGCACAAATGCATTCTGCACCATTTGCAGTTTACGTAGCTGAGAGCATTTATTAGACAACCTCATTCTTTAGCAGGTGAAGTACTTTCTGCAGAGCTAAAACTATTTGTTCCTTGTACTTGCCACTGCACTTTTATGCTACTACTATACTACTACTACCACCAGTAGTACTACTATTGCAGTGGTGGAAAGTACTTTACTGTCATGTACTTTTTTGTACTTGATCTTGATCTTGGTGACATTCATGAGCTACCCAGCAGTATAAACTGTATAAAAAAAAAAAAAAGTAACACTGTACTGTGTTACTGTTCCTTTCATGTTTTATTGTTTTCTATTTATTACAATTTCTATTTGTTTTCTTTCATTTTGAGGTTCAAAGTTCATTCTTGAACTTGGAAGACAGCAGTTGAGAAAACAATATGAGCACGGGGTCCATTTAGTAGCTGTTCTGGAGCTTTCGATCATATCGCACGATCTTCATCAGCAGATGAGAAGAAGTCTCAGAGGAACTCCTTAAAGTGCTCAGAAAGAAAATTTATATTTTGAACATCTACAGTTCCATGACAACTGGCTGATGAAGATCATGTGATGTGACTGAAAGCTCTGGAAGAGCTAGTAAATTAACCTTGTGTGTGGTGAGACTGTTTTCTCAACATCTCTTATTTTCTTTTAAGTCTCATTAAATTTTCTTTTTAATTTTTTATATTAATTAAAACATATATTATGAATCAATTTTCGTATCATATTAATTAGCTATTAATCAATTATTAATTGTATTAATTGTATAATTTCTACTATTATTATTGTTGTTGTTTACTTGTTTATTTGTTTTCTTAGATTTATTTAATTTTATATTTATTTTCATTCATTTATTTATTTTTCTAAATTTTATTTTATTCCCCTTAGATAAATTAATTTAATATTACAATATTTTATTTATTTATTTTTGTTGTTTTCTCGCATCTTTTTGTAATAAATGTGCTATAAATAAAAATAAAAATATTATAAATTATTAAATTTAAATTATATTGCCTATTGCTATGCCAATGAGAGATAAAATTAATAATTAATTGTTGTTGAAGATGATGATGAAGGTAAATTATGTGTAATCTGTTGGTTAGAGTTTACTATAGCTGAGCCCCGTTAGGAGGAGTCTGTGTCTCGGGGAGGCGGTGTGATGAGTCGCTCTGTGCGCTCACTGGCTGCTCAGCCTCTTAATGTGTGAGAAGCCCGTTCAGAGGTCGGACTGCGGGGACCGATCGCCGGTCAGTGGGCGACGCTGAAGCTCAGAGTGCGGACTCACAGCTGCACCGGAGACCCGGAACAGAACCGGGAGAAGTGAGAGGAGACTTTACGCTCGGACCTGAGACATGGAATGCATTGAAAGGACTCAGACACTGTGAAAGTTTGCATTTCGGACATGGAGACGCAAATGAAAAGACAGTCAACCTCAATAAAGTGAACCATCTGTCTCGCCTGGGTCTGAGGTGCAGCGGAAGATGACACCTGCACCCCGCCTGGCGAGGACCGACGCGCTGTTCCAGACTTGGCATCTTTGAAGAGTAGGTCAAAGCTTCTGCAAGAGTGACTTTCCGCCTTTAATTCTGCAGACAGATCAGCATCCTGATCCTGCTCGCTGCCGCTCAGAGTTATCGGCTGTGGCTGCAGAAACAGCGCATTTGTTGCGTTCCTTTATATCTTTGCACCATCGCGGACTGCGGCAGAAGATCATCTCTCAGCCGGACATCTCGTACTCACAGGTGAGCATCAGAGCATCTCTGTAGAGCGACAGTGACGAAGATTAAATGTTAAGATTCGTTTGTTTTTGTGATGCCACAGTTGTAATCTTTTAAAACAAAATAAGGATGTTTGTATTGTCTATTTTTAACATACAGCTTATTACAGAAGGGAGTAATGTGTGTAAAGCGCCTAAGAGCCCTTTTAATAGTTTTAAATCCAGGAATCTTAACACGTTTCAGCGAATAGGAGATAATAGATTAAATCAGGCTTTTGATTAACCCCTTAAAATCATCCTGTTTTACCCTGATATTTCCCCTTAAAGGTCAGAACAAACTGTCTTATTCCACACTGTCTGACTGTGTACCTTGTTCCACCTCTTCAGTGTAGCTGTATGATGTTTTCACAGAGCGAAATATTCAAACACAAGATTGCATGTTTTTCATGGCTGCAAATACAAATGTTTTTGCATGTATATTCAGGCTGACATGTTTGGAAACTTTGATCTCCTGTAGAATTTGATAAAAGGTTATGGGTTTTTTAATAATGTTTGGCTGCTCAGCCTGAGTTTATAATGGCTGTGGGATTGAAGAGGTTAACGTCAACAATATGAACTTTACAGTATGTGGCCCATATGTGTTTAAAGTGGGGTTAGATGTTGTTGTTGTTGTGTGTGTTAATTTCTCTCTTCTTCTGTGTTTCAATGTTGCAGGTAATGTCTCTGCAGCCACGGTCATTTAAACTGCGTCCACTGTTCAGCTCACCTTGACATGTTCATCCCTTCATGCTGTTTCCCCGTTGAGAGTTCACATCTGCTGGATAATAAAAAATAAAAGAGAGCTTTGCCTCAAACGCGCCCCCTCTCTCCAACAGCAAGTAAGGCAGTATAATCTGTGGAGCACTGACTCACCATGGGCACTGTACTATCACTGTCTCCGGGCTCTCGGAAATCAGGCTACTATGACAACCGGCCGGGCTCGCTCAGCCACTACCCAAGCCTCAGCAGCCGCTCTCTCAACAGCCAGAAAGACCGCGGGCTGAAGAGGGGCCAGTCCATCTTCCTCCCGGCGCTCACGTGGAAGCGACTGGTGGCCTCTACAAAGAAGAAGGGCAACTCCAAGAAAAGCTCCGGCGGTCCAGTGGCCCTCGGGGACCCTCTCAACAACAACAACAACATCAACATCTACCAAAAGGACCCCGTGTTGCACCTCAACCGCGAGAATGTGAAGAAGTCGCTGTCGTGTGCCAACCTGTCCAGCTACGAGGGCCCAGCAGGACTGGGTCTGGGCCTCGGCTATGGCCTGGGGTCAGGCCAAGGGCACGGATGTGGCTACAGCAAGTCCCAGCAGCTTTCCTCTGTGAAGAAAGTTCCCCAAGGGACAGTGACCTCGTCCCCAAAGCGGGTCATCGTCCAGGCCTCCACCAGTGAGCTCCTGCGCTGCCTGGGGGAGTTCCTGTGCTGTCGCTGCTACCGCCTGAAGCATCTGTCTCCGGCCGACCCAGTACTCTGGCTGCGGGCTGTGGACCGCTCGCTGCTGCTGCAGGGCTGGCAGGACCAGGCCTTCGTCACGCCGGCCAACGTGGTCTTTGTCTACATGCTGTGCAGAGACGTCGTGGACGGCGACCTGGTGGCGTCGGAGCACGAGCTGCAGGCCATTCTGCTCACCTGCCTCTACCTGTCCTACTCCTACATGGGCAACGAGATCTCGTACCCGCTCAAGCCCTTCCTGGTTGAGGCGGGTAAAGAAGCCTTCTGGGACCGTTGCCTCGCCATCATTGATGCCACCAGCTCCAAGATGCTGCGCATCAACGCAGACCCGCACTTTTTCACACAGGTATTTGCTGAACTCAAGAGTGAAGGCGGCTGTGGCCCTCAGGACTATAGTCGGGTGCTGGATCGGTGAGAGTTTGAGTACTGATCCTTGCTGACCGCATGCCTTTTTGTACACTCATGCATAAATATTCTTGCACACACACACACACATTTGTCTCATACAGATTCCTCTCCCCTTTTTCTTCTTCTGCTGCCCTGCAGGAGCAATGAAGGCCTCTCTTGACAGAGTTATGTAGACATATTTAGTCATTCCATCTGTGTTTGTTGCCATTGTCCCTTCCATCCACAGACAGAAATAAGGAATTAAAACATTTCATCCCTAAGATTTTCTCTGATAATTGGCTAACAGAGGCTCACAGTTGTGTTTTGTTTTTCCTGGAATATCCACCTGAGTTTACTTGAATCGAGGAACCATTTGGTCCACCAGTCCCCATGTGTCTGGTCCCAGTGGTCCCAGTTGCCCCTCTGGATCTGCACACCCAGGCACCCCAGCATCCCCACCCTCCTATCTGAATGTGATCAATCAGTGTGCACGGGACAACAAGATGCCATCATCACTCACAAAAATACCATCAAGGATTTTCCACTGGTTATATTAAACTAAACATCCCCGTGGATTCACAGGAGAATAAAACTTGGCACAGACAATATAATCCACCTAGGCCACGTTATATTTTCCCGAACAATACAAGGAGACATCTTGACATCCGCTGCTGGCTAAGCCCCATGTGCCAGCAGTGAAAAGTGACTCAGACTGATGGGAACAGCTGAGAGGTCCATGTAAGGCCTCGCTGGTCCTGCTGTGCACTGTGTAATCACTAAAGCAAAACGAACAGGCAGTGTTTTGTGGAGCCTTTTGAGGGTCGTCTTGCCTGAGGGGACAGTTGCTATTATTTTTCTTATCTCTACCTTTAAACCTGCCAGTGAACTCCTCTGTGTTTCTATTTTATCTCATCTCAGGAGAGTTTCCCGGTGGAAGCAGAACATGGATTTAAGACGTTTTGTGTTGTGAGTGTGTGCATGGCGATGTGTGTGTGTGTAGGCACTGTGCAGTGGATGGCAGCCAGGGTCATCAGCTGTTTACTCCATCCTTTGTTCCCTGCGTCTTGTTGACTGGGCACCCACAGCAGTGGTATTAATGAGATTAGCAGATTACTGCAGCCCCTCCCCTCTCTCAACCTCTGCCCCCTTCTTGTCCACTCGGCAGCACTGCAGAGCTTCAGTGGCTAATCCAGGCCAGGCCGGACCAGGCTGGCCTGGAAACACACACACACACATACTCAAAACACACACATTTAAATACCTTGTCGTGTGCGCTGCATGAATACAAACGCTGTGTGACACACGTGTGCAGCCCAGGGTCCAACGTAGAGGCAGTAAAGCTCTCTGAGAGATATCCAGGCAGGAATGGCAGATGAATGCTGTTGTGGTTAAAGTGGGTTTGTTGTTGTTGCTTCTGAATTCGTCCCACTTTCTCGTCAGTCACCTGCACATCCTCATCTGCCATCAGGAGGCTTGTTTTCTCTCTTGTCCCTCCCTCAACTCCTGTCTCTTGCTAAATTATTCCCTTGAATGGACCATTGGCATTTGTGCTTCAATGGCTTTAATCTCTGTTTCCCCTGTGTTTTAATGTGTGTTTGTGCATGTCAGAGGTGGCCACAGACGAGACAATGTTCATCATTATTGCACTGAAAAATATATGGATTTCAGATCAGATTAAATATATTTTGAGCTGGATGTTATGCCCCTTTCCATCTGCATGTTGTTTAGATTCCTGCTGCAGGATTTCACTGATCACTGAAGTTCATCTTTCAATGCTGAGAGCTCAGAAAAAGCTTGCTAATTGTGCATCAGAGTGGCTTACAAAGACAATAAACAACTAAACTACAAAGGGTATGCACTGCAAAATTTCACCTGGATTTTTTTTTACCTGTTTCCTTAATCACAACGGATAAATTTACAGATTTTTGGGCATAAAAACAAAAATAGTGTGCCCTACTTGTGTTATAGGACAGTGGTTGCAAACCTTTTTGGCTTGTGACCCCTTAAAATGAAACCCCTCATTGTTGGTTGCATATGTTTACCAGATGTTACTAGTTTAACCAAAGAGTGATTTCTTCCTTGTTTAATTTTAACCATCCCAAAAAAAGTCAAATTATCCAGTAATTTACAAGAAAAAAAAGCAAAGATTAGAAGAGAAATTAGTTTTTTTTTCCTGCTTTCCTCCTCTTCTGTTAATCATCTCGAGATCCGTCAAATTGATCTTGTGACCCCTTTTGCAGGTCCCGACCCCCAGGTTGGGAACCACTGGTTTACAATAGGAGGCTGCTGGTTCAGGAAGCTGCTTCGAATCTAAAAACATGGATGCTCGACTTCCACCATGATGTGTTGCCCACAATAGCATGTGGCAAAGCCTTAATCATATTATGTTCAGGCGTCTGGAGGTTTTGGTGCTCCACCTCCCTCCCCCATGTGGCAGTCGCTCTTGCACGCTTTGCTGTGACACTGCAGCATATACTCACCCACAAGGTCATATGATTAACAAGCATCCCTATAAGATCCAACCTTTACACACATGTGCAAACCAGCACACTCTGGTTCACATCCCCTCCTTGGGTAATCCAGTCCTAATCTTCCCACCCAATCAAATAGAGACAGGGAGCGAGGGATGAAAACATGAGGAAATAAGTAAACGGTTCAGAATCCGATGTGATTTGGTGTCACACTTTCCGTACACTTTTGGCCCTCGGCTCAGCCTTCAAATCCTGCTCTAACAAACTGGAGGTCTCAGAGACCCAAAGCTCAGCCCTGCTGCCTATTCCAGCTCATCCGGGCTTTATTGGAGTCAAGCCTGCCTCCCTGCCCACCAGAGGGATCTCGCATGAGCTCACACCAGTCAACCAGAGAGGAGTGACGGCAGTGATTCATGCTCAGAGAGTAGAGCGCCGAGACACCGCCGTCTCTTTTTCTGGAGCTTTGACTGGCAGCCATTTTGGGCTCATTGTTGCGGTCAGTGCAGCTCTCTCTCTCTCTCCAGCCTGGCCCCGGCTTTGACAAGGACACTTGTGTCTTGACTCAACCCCCCCCCCAACCCCATTTCCACACACACTCAGCTGTTGTTCCCTGCCTGTTTCATTAGATTTGACACCCCACACCCGCCAGCCATTGTCAGGACGAGGAAGGGCAGAATGGGGCTGTTTGTTGGCATCGGGTTGGTTGTGTTTGTGCGTGAATGTAGGTCAAAGTTAAGGGCAACATCTGCTTCCACCATCCGTCTCCTGTAGACCTGGACGTTAATTAAATCAGAAGATACAGTACAGCATGTTCAAGTGATGCTGATATTATCTCTTGCCCTTACATCAGTGACAAATAAGGAGCAGTATGCTGCAGGTTTCCTTTAGCAGCATGTTGTGATGCTTACATTTGGCCCATTAATGGCACAGACACAGAGGAACCATGTTCATTTAAACCTAAAAGAGCTTTAACGCAGTTTGTCAAATGTGACATAATTTGGTCTCGGCCAAAAAGGCAACTGTCCCCTCTTTCAGTACCTCTGTCCAATCAGTCGCAGAGCTGGATCACGTAGCTGTTCCTCCAATCGTTTCACACAGCGGAGCGGCTTCCAAGCCATTTAACTCGCATCTCAACTGGAGCTCTAATTCTGTTCATCCAATCAAACCCCTCGGCATGAGTCCCGAGCTCTTTGACTGACGGACACATGATGCCTGTGACATCTCTGTGGATAATTTATGACTCTTGTTACGTAGAAACTGATTGACTCCAGATATTTAAACAAGATTAAACAGGACATTTAGTGCAAACTGGACCTTTCTCTGTGGATGGGACATTCATCTGGGACTTTGACAACTCTGCTTTACATAATATTTCAGATGGGCTTTGGACCGGCTCTGTTTTGGAGACTTTTGGACATGTGATAAAAGATTTAACGTATAGGTCTGGTGTTATTCTATATTTTTCTTATTGTCAAAAAGTACCATGCATTAGACCGTATTTTAGAACTTTCAGACTTCCCTGCCTGTGTTTTCAGCCACGAGCCTATTTGTTCTTTCTAAAGACATAAATCTTTTAAAACATATCATGAATGGATACTTTTATTTTTTTTTAAAAAGACTACGTACTTTCCTTAAAAAGCTGGGCACTGTAGTTTTTAGCAAACGTTACTCAAAAAGGAGTAAAAAAGTGCATTTATTGGAGACTATTTTCAGCTGCGGATGAATACACATTTGAGTATATATGGCACCAGGACGGTGTATGTAAGATTAACTAAAAAGAATTACAGTGCCCACGTTCATCGTAGTGAAGGAACACGTCATCCAGAGCAACAGTGTGGCTCATTGATGTGTTTTTTGATAGTTTTTGGACAAAAATGGAGCAATATGGCAAAGAGGAATAAGATATATCAGACTTCGGACACACTGACAATACTTAATTAGTCGATCAGTTAGTTGTTCATTATGTTCTTTTGTTGACAATAAGACAAATATAGTATATCACAAGGCTTTTCCTTTAAGTCTCCACAGCTCTATGAGTTGTGTTAAGTTATTTCAGTATGCTGCTGCTGCTGCTGTAGGTTGGTGTGAGATTTCAATGGCACACCTTAGATTGATGGTGTAAATATGTGGGTGTGTAACAAAAAGAGCTGTTAAGAATGAACAAAATGAACAAAAAGAAATTGTCTTGCTGTGTAGTAGCATGCATGCCAGCCAGGTAGTTTAGAAATCTTTCTTTCTTTTTTTTTACCTCTGCTTTTCTTTGATTTTTATATGTGACGTTTTAAATGAAAGATTATTTCTTTGGTAACTTAAAACTGGATCTCATTGGAGCATTACTTCATAGGCAACATGATGTCAACAGTGTTAAAGTCTCTTATAACTGCAGATGTTAACTATCATCATTATGGTGGTCTGTTCATATTTAGAAAAAATAGAGACAAAAAATAAAATAAATGAAATAATCGACTTTCATTTTCGGTCCTGAAATAGCAAAGCATGTGAATTCATATGAGCTATGACAGAATTATAACTTGTATAACATCCTTTATTTTAAACGCAGCTGTCTCATACCAGACTTGATTTGTCAATTCGCTAAATTAGATGTGGTCATGTCATCTTACTGCAACAAGAATCACACTGCCCTCTCAGACTCACACAGAATACAATATACAGAACTGATCAAGTTAGTGGCTATCAATAGCTTTTCTCATCAATGCACCAGCTGGTGACACAAAGGCGGCCATTGTACACGTAGCGTTTGTCACAGGCAGCTCCGGCTCAGCCTGCGTCCTCACTGATTGTAGCTTTGCCTCGGATGCTTCACCTTTTTTTTTTTTCACAAAAGCTTTCAAATTTCACAACTTCACATTCATCACAACACCTCGTGCGTCAACACTGGACAGATGTTAATACGGAGATAAATATATAACTGTCAAGTGTCCATCTCCTCCTCCTCCTCAGCCCGGGTCCCCCTGGGTTTCCATAGTTACCTTCCTCCAGCCATCATTGTAACTGTCACACCAAGATGAAGCAGCACATCACCTCCAGTGACTTTTGTAAAGCCACTACAATGAGTGTGTGTGTAGCTAAAAGGAAAAAACTGTTGACAGGGAAAACTTGAAGAAAAACAAATGTGACTGTTTCATTTTTCATGTGTTTTGTTTTCCTTTTTCATGATGATGATGATGATGATGATGTTGATTATTTAATAAAGTACTGAGCTGAAATCCAAATCTGTGTGTTTACTCTCTTTTCATACACATGCAGCTTTTCACACTCTTACATCTGCGAGGCTCACACACTTAACTAAAACTGCCTTTGTTCTCCACACACAGTACACGTGATATACTCGCCGCCTGCAATCCAGCTAACTTAAGACTGGCAGTAAATTCATGTGGGACATAAAATAGCTTAATGCACAGCCACACAATAGCCCGGCGCTGCAGATGGCCTTTTGGCTTCCTGTCAGAGGGGGGCTGCGTTCCATCTGAGCATGTCTCTGCAGTCAATCACCGCCCTCTCTGCTGCGACCACAGGTGGAAATACTGAGATGCTGCCTCTGCTCAGCAACCTCTCAGTGTGAAATGAAACTTTGTGCAGCCAAGAAACATGAAAGTCTGTGCTGCAGAGTTCAGAGTGCTTTGTTCTGTGAGTTTAAAATGAAAAAAACAAAGAGAGGAAAACAGGTTTTATGTGTATATTTAGTAGCGGTGGTCAGCAGAGCGTCTGCCTCAGGCTGCCTTCTCGTCACTGTGTGTTATCAATGATCTGTACTGTTCACGTCCGTAACACATAAACAGCTGTGGATTTTAACTGAGCTCTTGTTTTTCACGCAATCTGACATTTTTTTCTCACTTGTTTTGGCACAATTGAATGAAAATCATGAGCTTCTCAAATCCAGAGTTTTTTTCTCACATTTTCTCACAATAGTTTATGCATTTCCAGTGGTGGAAAGTTACTAAGTACATTTACTTTACTTAAGTACAATTTTGACATACTTGTACTTGAGTGTTTCCATTTTATGCTACTTTATACTAACAAATATTGCAACTTTTACTCCACCACATTTATTCAACAACATTAGCTACTTTACAGTTTATGATTATTAATACAAAATATAAATCAGCTAATAAATTATGATGAACATTTACCAGCTGCAACATTAGAACAAATGCAAAGTGTCGTGCTGCTCCATATAAAATGATGTGGTGATAACATTCATGTTTTCAGAAGAGTGTTTCAGAAAATATGCAACTGTACTATCTGGGTTCACACAGCTGCTAATATTCTGCACACAAATAGTCTGATATACAGGTCACAAGTCAGTAAAATACCACAATAAACGTAGAATGAAAACACAGGGTTTTCCCATTTTTAACAGATACATTTTGCTTTTATCATATAACAGATGTCTGCCATAAACCTAAGACTCAAAAATGACTTTTCAGTCAAAGCAGCTTACTTGACGAGGCGCAATGCGTCTGTCTGGTCTCCCTGTCTGATGGTATTGGAAAATTATTATTTAAATGCCATTTATAATCTGTTCACAATGCCGGAGTGAGATGCGGCAGGGTGAAAACCATATGGCGCTGGTCGGAGATGGGGTCAGTGGCAGAGGCTGGGGACACCTCAGAGGGCAGAGAGGTGAGGGAGGTGAGGGATGCTTTGATAAAAAAAAAAAAAAGAGGACAGATGAAATGAGATGAAGAGGCATTGCTGCAGATGGCTGCCACAGCCTGACTGAGTCCTTTCCAGCTTTCTCCAGTCCTCTGAGGACACAAATCAGCTCTCTGCCTCCCAGTGTCACACTTCTATGGTGGGTTCCCAGTGGCTTTCTGAAAGCCTCGGCTGCTGTTCGCTGCCTTTTATCAGCCCTCTGGGATCTAACATGCTCCAAAAACCCCCCTCTGCCAATGCTTCCTATAGATGGTATCCAGAGACATTATTAAAACTAGTATCACTTTTCTAGTTCAATCTCTCCACAAATCACTGCTTATGTTAGCTTTAAATTTCAACACTTTGGATTTCTCCACATGTTGAAGTGATGTACATGGGGCTGTATAACGGACGATATTGTCATTCAAAGAGTTTGGATGGTGGTGTCTTATTTATCATCTTTCCAAAACCAAAACACAAGTGCAACCAACTCATGGAGCTAACGGTCAGTTGACAAAATCAACGGTTCCACAAATGGAGCGACGTCTGCGAGCTAGTTTAGGCAGTCAACTCGAGCTGCATTGCTACACATGTGACATACCTCACTCTCCTCAACCATCTACCGAACTCACCCTCACAATTTGGCGGTCTATTTAAACTGCAAAATTTCCCATCTCTCCCTCTGCCTGTCAAGGCCACTGCTGCCCTGCATCAGCTAGGGGGGTTTAAGATATTTGCTCATCACTCCCCAATATCTCACGTAAACACATTGGCTGGGAGTGATGAGGTCGGAGCCTAGACGCCAAACTCTAACTACGTTCTGCTGCATAATAATCATCTCAACGTGAGTTGTCTGACTGAACTACAAATTTTTTGTCTTAATCTGTCTGAAATCAAGGACCCATTGTTTCAAAAACTACTTGTACTTTTGATGTTAAATCTGCCACCGTTATCTTTGCAAACTAAATATGTCCTGTGCGAGATTGGAAGAGATTGCAGCAAGTAACTGGGGAGTGGAGCTTAGCAAACAGTCACAAACTACAGTAACTTACATTTTGACCTACATATGCATATTTTAAATATAAATTCAAATGTAAGTCTGGGAACAGTTTCAACTATCAAAGTTAAGAATAAAGGATTTCCCCAAACTCTGTGCTGCAGCTGAGCTTTAAAAAGGAATAATATCATTTGATATCGGGGTCAGTCTCCACTGTGAGAGTCTTTACAGATCATGACGAGTACAGTTTGGGACCTTGGAGAGCAGCAGCCTGCTGGCACATCCTGACTGAGGGAACAGATGGTTCACTCAGTCATGCACCCATAAGTAGTGAGCGAAGGACACCGCCGGAGGGGACTCCAGAGGACTCTGTCGGGACGCCGAATTCTGTGAAGAGCAATCAGAGGTCCCATTAAAGCTTCATAAAGTGCTAAAACTAACAAGCAGTCTAATATCTGACTATATTTGACTTCACTATTCTGTGAGAGTTAAAATATAAAGACATTATGTCAGTGAACTTCAGTGGCACAGTTCCTAGTTCGACATTTTGTAACATGCTCATCCCTTTCTTGCCATTCTTTCTTTCTCGACACCAGTCTAATGTCTGTGTGGTACATATGAAGCTACGGCCAGGAGATGTTAGCTTAGCTTAGCATAAACATAAAACCACAACATAATAATAAAATATAAATTACAAAACAACAAATAATGTGTTAATTAGTGAGCTCTAGATGTGACAATAGGCTAATTCTGTTGGCTTTGGACAGAACCAGGCTAGCTTTATGCTAAGCTAAGTTAGCTAGCTGCTGGCCTTAGCTTCATATTTACCGTACGGTAGAGCGGAATCAATCTTCTCATCTAACTCTTGGCAACAAAGAGAACAAGTGTATTTCCTTAAATATCAAACTATTTATTTAAAGTTACATTTGAAGTAAACGTCCTTTACTTGTAATGGAGTATTTTTAATGTGTGGTTTTGCTACTTTTACTTAAGTAAATGGTCTGAATACTTCTTCCACCACTGCCAACTAACCACACACAATATAAAATCATTTTACATGCTGTAGTTTAGTAACATCAATAAAAACATTCAAGTTTTAGCGCTCTGGATTCTCAAACATTTCCTGATTAGTAAGCATCCAGGCTGATGATGGCATGTTGATTCAGAGCGAGCCAAAGTAAAAACCAATCTCCCCCCTCATGTTACTGTAATCTCCAGCATGTGACCTCCCCTCGGGCCGATGACGGAGAGATGCTGGAAAACCTGCAGTGCTCACCAAACCAGTGGCCGGTCTGCCCTGAGAGGATTTAGAGGGAAAAACACAGCCGCTCTGGGACACATATTATATTCCCACTGGTAAATCCTCTCCAACTCATTACCAAATCCTCGCTGCAGGGCTGCTAATCTCTAAAGAGAGACGGACCAGGTGCCAGTCTTTTTGTAATGGAATTGCACGGCGCTTTAAGTGATTGCATCAACAATTGCCAGTCCTGATAAATTAGATTAGAAGTAGAAGAATCCTGATTGTACGGCACAGCGAGAAGAAACCAAGAAACTTCATCACAATCCAAAACAAACGACGGACGAAAAGCTATTAGAATTGATTTACATGCGTCTACATTCTAACTACTCGATTGATTGAAATATTGTGTTTATGTCTGCTTGTCGGGTCTGTGAGTGTGCTTTTCATCCACAGGCCTTTCACAGCGAGGAGGGATGTGATTTGAGCTGTCACAGAAGAAAATGATTGGGAAAATTATGTGGAAGAAAAAAAAAAAGTCTGGCAGCGTGAAGCGGCTGCGAATGTGATGAGGAAACAATTGGTGGAATAATTGTTGCACTTGTGTGGAATGAAAAGCTGCCATCAAACTAAACCTATCACTGTTTGTCAAGAAAACAAAACATGCAGAATAAATCTTCTGTGTCTGTGAAAAAGATTCTTCTTTGGTGAATCCAAATGTCCTCGTTTGATCTGATGATTAACCGTTCATCTGTTTAGAAAATGTGCGTATCAAACACACACACACACACACACACACATGAAATGCTTTTAATAATCAGTGAGGGAGAGGATATGCTTGAATTTGCATTTTAAAAAACTGATCTAACACTTAATTTATAAATCATGGCTTTTACATCAATGATTAAAGGATTACACACAGACAAATTCAGCGTATATGCTATAATCTCTGTTTCTGATTGAAGATGTCGATGGGCTAACACCAGAGATGGTAACTGGGAGATGAGCTGTGGAGTCCAGTTTATCATGGAGCAGCCATAGTCTCTGCAGAGGAGCGACAACAGATTTGCACAAAACTGGAGGCTTTCGTAGAAACACAGAGCCTCCACAGCAGCAGATGTCAGTCCGAGGCCGAGGATGAGACATTGTTTGTGGCATTTCAATAAACAAATCTCGGTCATTTGCTTGAGCACGAGTTCCCTCTGCAGCTTCGGTGAGCATTTGGATTTCAATTGTGCCAGAAAGATGTGAGCTTTAAATTAGATTCACATTTAACTTTGTTTTGCCACTAAACAACCATTTGTTGTCAGAGCAAAGGGCTGAGATGTGTGGAGGACAATTATTTCTGGCGGATGTTTACTCGCACTTTACTCTGACTAATGAGATCTCAAAATAACTAAGCACACCAAAAGTGCTGGAAAGTGAATGTGTTGCTGCACAGCTGCTGGCTTGGGTCACCTAGTTACTAGAACCTGAAGGCAAAGAGCATCGTGGGTAATGAAGAGCACTTTTCATAGACATAAAAGACACACTAGTATCCTGGTTGAGGTTTTTTGGAGTATCCATTTGTATCTATGTTTTTATCCTGGTTTTGAGAAACACAAAAATGCAAATTGGAGTACAGGATACTTTGGCTTGCAAACACTTCTTTTCCATGTGCACAGGTGTGTCCTTAACTCCATCATGTAGTTAACGGGCGTTCAGGACAAAATTAGCCCTGTGTTCAAACAACGCAAGGGGCTGCATTGGTGAGAGTGTGTTGCTTCAGGCGCCAGTGAGACATGAAATGCAACCCAGGAAGTCCAGTTTGTGAATTTGAAGGCTTCTCAGACGCCAAAACACTGCACAGAGGATTTTACAATTCTGCTGCGATTTTTTTGTCTTTCGTTGCAACGATCGGAAAGTAAACATTAGAAATATGGCGTCCTTGTTACGAAGTAATCCACCAGGAATGTGTGCTTGCATGTTCGTGATTGGCCAACGCAGCACCTTGATGATGTCACGTTGAGGCAAAAGTTAAGCCAGGTTTGCTGGAGCAAAAAGCCAGGGGTTCTTTTTTCGGTCTGAAGGCAGCTTTAGTCAATAAAAAAAAAAGAAATATGACAGTAAACTATTTAAAATGATCCACACACTTAAATGAAGGTCTGACACAAATTAAATGTAAAGGATGTTGTAAATGATATCGTTGCTCCTGAATTTCATCACTAGTGATCAGATGGAGAAACCACAGCAGAGTTCAGGCAGACGGAATCAAAACTGGGTTTTTATCCTGAAATACTGAAGTTTAGTCAGTACACAAATGACAGAAATGAGCTGGATATGGTTAAGGGACATGCCTGCACTGACACAGGTAGTCAGAAACCTGGATAATTTGAAGAACATGTATACAGGAAGCTGAATAACCAGGTCCATACAAACATTATATCCTAAATATCATCAAAACACTAGCAGCCTCATTCTCACTCTATAAACAATCATTTCCTCAGAAAATCAATTCCACTCATTGACATTCACAGCTGAAACAAATACAAAGTATAATGTGATGCTTTTCACACTGAGTGCCTGTTTACCAACCTATCACGGCACAAGGAAGCTCTGCAAAGCTTTATTTAACAAAAGAAGGAAATTGAATAAACTGGGCTGCTGTTAAATCTGTTTTCATCACGTACAGTCTGATGTGTCATGGCAAAAATCTACAGCTGTCTGAGCCGACGTCAAGATGTACAAGATGATGATGCGTTATGGTGACACTCATCAAGCAAACACATCCAAATATGATGAAGCCTCTCTGGCTCTAGAGTTCTTGTGTATTTTTGTGTGTAAAAACTTTTCAATTTCACACCAGAAACATGCAGTTTATCTTCTCAATAATCTAGTTTCCCCAGTATTGTCACTCATTGATAAAAATGCAATGCCAAATCGAGCCTGAGAGGAAAAGTGTGTCTGGGAACCATTGCTTCAGAGTATCTAGTCTAAAGACCAAAAGTCCAAAGTCAACTGGATTTGCTGTTTTTATTCTGGATCTGGATCTGTCTGTCCTGAAGTGGTGGGGAGAACCAGGCATTATAACTTCCTCTGGGGTCGTTCACACGTTGATGTCACCTGCGGGTCACTTAAGGTCACATTGCAGTCATGTGAGAATTAGGAGTTACAAGAATAAAGGTGTGAATTGGTGTCAAAGTGCCTGAGGAGGGATGTCTCAGGATGGCCTTGTAAGCAGCTGGTAAATGCAGCTTCAGGTCCCAATGGAGGGCATCATTGTGCTCAAACTGTACCATGTCCACTTCAAAGGAAAGGAGGGGAAGCTGTGTTTAAATTTCCATCAATTTAAAGAATGGGTTTAGCTGGTTTTAAACAATTTCATGGTTATAGGTTGTATTTGTTAAGTGGTAAATTTGGAGAATGAAGAAAGTATTTTTGATGATTTAAAACCTGATAAACCTGGACTAGTGTTCAATGTCCTGAAACACGATTTTGAACAGACCTACATTTATAGACATACATAATATAAAAGACATAATACACGCATATATGCAGACACAAAACCAGACCACAGCACACACAGACAGAGACTAATTTCACCATTTGAACAGATCCATATTCACAGGCGATGCTCTGATAACATGATGCACATTTGTTTTTGCAGTTACAGTTATTTTAAGTTGCAGAGTGTTGATTGAAGAGGTGCAGGGCTGTTCAGAAGTGTTAAATTGACTCTCACAGGTGTGAATGTAACTGCATATAAACACGGCACACAGTTAAATTAACACAGAAGATTTTGCTGAGCGTGGCGTAAATTAAACAGACACTACACAGTACATTCTGTTTCTGCATTATGCAAATCACACTCATCCAAAGTAAATACACAAACCAGCACACACACACACACACACACACACTCATACAGAGCATTATCGAGCAGTGAGGTTTTGGAGGGAATCACAGCAGGGAGTGTGTCAGAGAGCGGTGAAATGCCAAGTCACAGGGAGGGCAGGCCGTCAATAAGTCGCTCACACAGGTCACTGTGGAGAGAGACGGGATGAAAACTGGCAGCGGACGACAGAATTAAACTCTCAGACCAAACTGTTTGCTGAGAAACTGAAATATTTAAATAACAATACAGGCAGTTTAACCTTCACCAATACGTATTAGTGGATGTTATCACCTGTATTCAAAGTGTGTTTACAGGTGTTGGGGAGTACGATGTCCATCCTGAGTAGGACAATGTTACAGCAGTGCGAGGCTAAATCTGTAGAGTACTTTTTTTAAAGGGAGACTATTAAACTTTTGCAGTGATGCAGTGACCACTGTGATGTGGCAAGTTATAATTATGGGATATAGTTAAATGCAAAAAAACCTAAAACAAATCTATCTGCATGTTAGATACCAGAATAAATAAGTAAGACAATATGTTGTTGTTGTTTTTTTTGTAACTGAAACATTTATTTGACTTTCTGTTTGACTGAAACTGCACTGAACATCTTTGAACTTCAGTCCTCGGAAATCCTGTCACATTAAGTCTGCGGCATCCGTGTGTGTTTATCAACCCAGCTGATCTGATCCAGAGGACACCAAAGGGACGAGAGAGGAAACAGCTCTTGCGTCACCGTGTCCAGTTTTCTTTGTCCACACAAACACCAAAACTTTAACTGATACTGTAAATTGACTGTATTTGTACAGGAAATCCTCTCTATCACAGAAGAACACGCCACTGAACACTGAAAGACTTCTGATTTATTTCATTCATATTTTCATGCGTTTAGTCTTCCTTCAAAGCTCCGAAGCACATTTGAGAAAAATATTTTAATCACTGTATAATCAAGACTCGTCCACAGACAGTACAGCACGCTGTCTATTCATGTGGCGAAGCATTAGGGAGAAATTAACACAGAGAACTCGCTTAAGTAAATCTTGAATAATTTATTTTCTCCCACTGTCTTGAGCATCGTGGGTAATGTCTTGTCCCCCCCCCCATTTTTAATTATTTCTGACATGGAATAATTGTCATAATCTGCCTTTTTTAAGGCAACAGCATGAGACAAGGCACAAAAGAAAATAGTTTTCATTTCATTACAATTCGACTCAATGTACAAAAATATAACTGTTTTGTCTTGATTGTTTGTGTGCATTGTGACGTACAATTTGTCAGTCAAAAAGTGCATTTATTTATGTTTTTGTTCCATCTTGTCTTTAAAAAATATCTTCAAATATCTTTTGTAACAGCAAAAGCAAAGACAATATCATACTGTGTCCTGAGTCTCTACACCAACATAATAACCTCCAAAACTATTCAGCACTTTTGTAATTGTCCGGTGAACATTGTCCTCCTGTGGCTCAAAATTAAGAAAGTAGACTCTGCCAGCAACTCTGCTTTGTGTCAACACTTAAAAACCTTTGTGAGAAATATTTAAACAATCCTACAGTTGCTTTTTAAGGCAAAGTCCTGACAGTCATATATTTACATCCCTGTCTTTGTTGTAAACCAGTTTGACCAGTTCAGATCACTCAGTCGAGGGACCAGGTCTTGTCCGGGTCCTGAGGTCAAACTGTTGGTGGTTCGGTCAGGCGGACTGTTAGTTAGCAGGGAGGAGCAGGACGAAACCATCGCGGCTCTTCTTGAAATCTGCGTTGGTCTGGCCGGGTTTGGTTTCTATGGTGACGGTCTTTGGTTTGCCCCGCATGTGCACCTGCACGGGTGAAGGGCAAACCTTCACGGGAAACTGGACTTTTCTTACACTGAAAGACAAAAACACAAACACACATTTTTTATATTAATATACTTGTCAATCAGGTCAGTTTTATTTATATAGCCTGATATCACAAATCACAAATTTGCATCAAGGGGATTTATGATCTTTAACGGGGAACCTCTGAACTTTGCTTTGTCACTAAATAACCTTTCCATTCCTCTTACCTTAATCCTCACTTTATTTCTGAATCCCAAACTGACACTAGGACCCCATTCACATGAGAATTTGTGATATGTCCAAAATATCCCAATGAGATCAATGCACTGATGGATGACCTGGATTGCACTACTTGAAAATAGTGACCTAGTTTCAACTTTTGATGAACTGCCAATACCAATAGATATTTAAGTAAGTTCCCCAATTTTAGTCCATTTATTTGGAAATTCACCCACTTAGAGATAAAGAGAGATAAAACAGTGTTTCCTGCTTTTAAATGGTTTCTCTTTGGCTACACTGAAGAGAAGCTACGGCACAAAGACGACTTAAATTTGAGTATTTTATGCAAAACAATGCATTTTACGTAGATGTTTTCAAGCAAAACATCACAGCTACATATTCTCCGCAGGTCTAAATAATGCAGCTCAGCAAATAAATGAAAATAAAATACAGGCCTTACAAAACCTTTTACTTCCCTTACACAGTTGTTTACAGAGAAGCTTAACACTAAAACAAAGTGCTGCCAAACTGGAGCAGTTGTGTTTCTTCAGGCAACCAAATTACCCCAAAATATCTAGTTGAAATCATAACAAGATGTCAAAGGACACTGTGTTGTTCACTCTACTGCCACCAGTTATAATTCCAACCACAGTACGTTCAGGCTCAAAACATGCTCGTCTGTTAAAGCTGACAAGTGGTGTTTGAATCCCTTTAACCCTAAAACTGCTCCTCATGCAGGTGAAGTCCTGCAAAATGAGAATTTGTCCCAACTCATATTTGTTCCTCACAAACATCTCCAGAGCAATTGAAATGATCAATAAAAGCAGCATGAACACGAGAACGAGTTTGTTATTGATCGCTTCACACTGGCACTGGATGATTTCGACTGATCACAGTCACATCCTGAGTGCAGGTGCTTCAGTGTCACGCGCTCGATCCCTCTGCTGACAGCTGGAAGGAGGAAGCGTGGCTCTGCTTGCTCGCCTGGCCGGTTGCTGCACAGTCAGCTGAAGATGATCCACCGTGAAGTCACTGCTTCCTCTCAGCCCTCGGGGATCCTGCAGCCTCGGCCTCGGCCGCAGCGACCCCGCTGATCCGCCAAAAACAAGCTGGCCCGGCACACGGCTCAGTCTCTGCGGTGTGCATACAGAGAGCCTTATACTGTATGCACCTGCGTCACAGCCTGAGGCCCAGGGGACTACGAGTTCATGGTTGATATTCCTGCTTCTCTTGTGAATGTACTCAGATTGTTGTTCTTCTATCAGTGGATGCACTTTGTTTGAACCCAACGTGAAGGCTTTAAAAAGCAGATGCAGAACAATATTTGCCAAACAGCTATTTGTGGACGCCTTTGAATGTTGATAATGTGACTGATAAGCAGGGCTGGCTCGTGCATGTAGGCCAACTTGGCAATGACCTAATGTAACTGTTAGTGTCCTGTTCTCCCCAGTCTGACTGGTCCTCTTCAAAAACATGGCTGAAAATCACGGCAGATGAAGTCCCACTTTTGAAAGGTGAACTTATCTGAATTTGTGCAGATTACATAATTTTTTAGCTGTTACGTAATAGTGCTGGCAATCAGGTTTAGTGCAGCAGATTCACACATACCAGGTGAGAGCATCAGACAAACTAAAATCTGAGAATAGAGGCAGGACTAAAAACTGGCACCACACTCTAAACTCTAAATGTGTATTGAATATGCACTGAACAATGATACTGCTCAGTAATAAACTGCCTCTTTCCCACTTCCTACTGGGCGCTGTGTATCTACGGAAGCAAACAATTGGCATATTCAGAAAAAGAAAGAGAAAAAAATTCTTAATAAATTACATAAAAAAATAACCAAACTCGAACAACGTGTAACTAGGGTTGGGATATATGACGGTATATCCCATGCGACGGTAGAAATGTGTCCACCGGTAGATATTTGGAAATACCGTTTCCTCCACGGCAGCTATCCCTTAGTGTCTTTACTATATATTCGAGGCAGGTGATCTCGCGAATCCAGCTGCCTCGCAAGGTAACGTGATTTGGGCAGCAGGACTGCTTACCACGTTCTTATGTGACATGAGAGCGACAGTTGGTGGCGGTAATGCACCTCTTAGCTGGTTTGCCAACCGCTGCAGAAGAAGAGAGTGTCAAGAAAACATGGAGGAGGAGAGTGAAATTGTAAATACAGAGCATGAAGTACAGTAATGTTATTTTAAACCATTTCTTAATTGAATTTACAGAACAATGACTGTATTGTGATATATATACCATAACCGTGATGTAAAATTGCATATAATGTGATAGAAGATTTTGGCCATAATGCCCACCCCTAGGCAGAACAAGACTAAACCTAATCCCAACCCACAACCTTTGTCATAACCTGGCAGGTTCGGGTCAAAACAAGGGAGGTCAAAGAGATACAACATAAGGCTCAAGCTGCATATTAATGGGAGTAAATAATAATATTCTAGTGAAATTATCAAAACCTCTTTTTAAGCTGCCACACGCTTTGCTGAAAGAATGTGAACTCGGTGCACGTTTCCAAATCTGTGTCGCTGTTCATCATAGGTCACTCCAACAGGTGCGGCCTTGCTCTCTTTTTTTCCAACGTCAAACGTCAGCCTCAAACCCTGCCTTGCTGAACCCCATAAACCAGCTGTCCTGCCCTACAGGGGCAGTGACAAACCCGATACAGAAACCCACTGACCTCCACAGGGTTTTGATTTGTGTGTGATACTGATCTCATCATGCCGGCTACCACGAGTGAAACCCGACACCAGCAGAGCGCGTTGAGGAAAGCATCTGGCTGTGCCTGAGGACAGCAGATGATCGACTGTAAAGGCCTGTGGTGCAGCAAGAGGAGAGCTGGAGACTGTGGAGGCTGAGATTCTCAAAGGCTACGATTAAATTCAGCCGGCTGAATATCGCTGTCACTCATGTGAGTGCTTCTGTTCAGACACAGCTGGGCGATAAACAAGAGCCATTATAGTCTAAAATGGACGTCACTTTGTTTAATCACTGCAGAATTTATGCTCGACAACCCAAAGTTTTTGGCTGTGACGAGTTTTTTCAAGACACAAAAACTACAGAATCTGTCATTTCTTCAAATCTTTCTGACAAGCTTCCCCGGTAATCAGTCTCAGAAACAAAGGTGGAAGTAGCATGATGTTATAGTGCTGCTGTTGGGGTGGATGGTTGGGTGTACAAATTGTCTGTATTTGACACCGGACACTGTGGTTGGCATCTCGTCTCCAAACAACAATCAACATGGTTTCTTTTAACCACAATCGTTTCCTTAAACAAATAGTTTTAGATGCCTAAATTTACAGTAACCCCAATTTAACCTTTGAGGTGGCTCACATGAATCCTTTTTGTTATGGTTCGGTTGGACGGCACTGACAAATGTTTGTACTGACCTGTTTTTTCATTTAGGTATGAGGACTTAAGGAGACAAATGTGTCATTTGAACCCTTTTTTTACCCAGTCACTGTCTTTCCTTCACAACATTTGTGAGGTTTATGGGCGACTTGCTTGGGTCAAACTGCAAACAATTGTAATTCCACTGGAGATTTTAAAGCTTTATTGTTTGATGTTTTTGGTAATTTCTTTTAATTTAAAGTAAAAACTTTAAAAAAGGTTTTCTATGTTCTCAGGTATTTCTCTTAAAAAGTGATTGATCTGGACACGCTGCCCTTGACTCTGACTGCTTTGCTTTAAAGCAAATTGTCAGTATCTAAGGTTTTTTTTTTTGGTTTCAATTTACACGTTTGGTTGCTGTGAACAGTGATAAAGCATTTTCTCAGGCTACCACAGTCACCATTGTTGGAAACTGTAAGCGTGGTTACAGGTGTTGTTCTCATCTATCACAAGATGTGCAAACAGAAAACTGTTCATATAGTGCTTTTTTCACTTGGCTCTGCAGAAGCATGTACAGTGTAATTCAAGACTCACACTTCTCCTGCTGTATCAAAATGTGCCTCAACACGACTTATTCCCATTTCAAACTCAGGAAAACGCTTGTGTACTGAAATGCACTGCTTCCCCACTGAGAAACTGGCTAGTTAGTAGCAAGCTAGCAAGTTATTGTAGTTGTTCCCATGACAGCTCGTTTTATATTTGCTTGATGACATTCTGTGTGAACACAGTAATGGTCGTTTACTGGCAGAGTTAGATGAGAAGATCGATGCCACTCTCATATCTGTGCGGTAAATATGAAGCTACCAGCAGCACCAAGACTGGACACAGGGGAAAACAGCTAGCCTGTCTCTGTCAAACAGCTCTAAAGCTCACTAATTAACATGTTATACTTTGTGTGTTTAAAGAGTTGTGGTTTTACGGTGGGCTTATGTGCCCAACTATTTCTTGGCTGGGAGCAATAACTTCCTGGAGTCTCTGCTGGTTGCTTGGCAACTGCTCTGAGCCACGAAATGTTTCAGCACATAACCTCCCAAAAAACAGCTGCCTCAGTTTTATACTTGTACAGTTTTTGTACGGATTAAACAAAAGAATATAACATGTTAGTGAGCTTTAGAGGTGCTGGCAGGCGGATTTTGTCTGTCTGTTTCACAGAGCCAGGCTAGCTGTTTCCCCCTGCTTCCAGTCTTTATGCTAAGCTAAGCTAAGCTAAGCTAAGCTAAGCCTTTCATTGAAATGACAGATATGAGAGTGGTATCAATCTTCTCATCTGACTCTCACCAGAAAGCAAATAAGCATATTTCCCAAATTTGTCAAATGTTTCTTTTAAAACTTAAAAAAGGACTACAAGAGGAAGACGTCTCACCTGTAGCTTCCCCTCCATCCCACCCGACTCGACACCCCCTCGTCAACACAAGCCTGCAATTTACCCTTTACAATCTTAATTAGCACTTCCTCAGCTGCCTGGCAACCATCGCTGGGGCAACAGCAGCGTTTTCGGCCGCAGCAGAGGGGGCAACGTGGGCCGACGCCACTCGGGTGTGAGGTGGCTGGGCGGGCGGAGAGCAGACCATGCTGCAGGGCTCGCTTTAGCATCATAGTGTTGATCATCATGGATCTCATCCATTATAATTACCATCACCGTCATCAGAAACAGTGCGCCTATCTCAACCAGCTGCACCCTCCGTCTTGAGTCTCCTCAGGGGGCATTCTGGGAAAAAAATGAGTCATACTGTAACAACAGCAGAGCTAACGCATAAAGAGTGATTTCTATAAACGGCGCAAATGTGGTTTAAGATGCAAACCCATCACTGTGGTCTTACACACGCACATGGCTCGAATCACAAATGTGTGTCATCGAGTGTGATGTACTTTAACAGCACTGCCTTCAATAATTTCCTTGGTGCTGATTAATTCTGAAGACCACCGACACGTTTCTGAGACAAAAGCAAATCAGTTTAACAGTGAGACAGTGGGGGAGAAGACGAGCCGAGTGTCTCATCAAATCGATTATCCATGAGGAAAGATGGTCGAACGCCATCAGGGGATTTTATTTGTTCCACCTCGGGGCAAGTCATTGGACAGCCAGCTGTTTGTTATGACGGTTACTGTATTCATCATATCGGTCCAACATCTTCAGCTGAGTAAGAAAGGAGCCAAACGTGCTTGTTGAAATAAAAGCTATTTATTTCTTTTCTACTGATGAATTGCTGCGTACTACTCGACACTACAGTGGGACTGTTGTGAGGAATGAAAATGTTGCTGAGGAATCCATTTGTTTCACTCTGAGGTCGATTTTGAGCCAGCACGTGTGCGACGTTTAACATCCACAAAGAGGCCTTTTGATGCTGGTGCAGTTTTGAGGTCAGTAGCCGACTCTGTGAGTGCGCCCAGGAGGCTTTGAGATGCTCGGACAGAAAGTCCCCCGAGATTTAACAACCAAGCGAGAGGCACAGTCAGGATGTCTTTCTAAAATCTGCTCCTCCACAGCCTCTTCGATGTAAACGTGTGGGATAATAATAATAATAATAATAATCTTTATTGTACACAAATGTGGAAAGGTGCCTTCAGCTTCACAGATTGGTTAAAACACATCCTAGTAAATCACAATACATTCAATAATAAATAACATGCACAGTACAGACAGCTCAGGTAGCTGCTCTATAGCGTCTTCCTGAGGGCAGTTTAATGGATTCTTTAAAAAGGGGATGAACAGGATCTCTGGCTTTTTGTTTCACCTGCGTTTTATATATACATCCCAGTTGTTTCTGCTCTTTCCCAATAATTTTACTGGCCATGTTTGTAATTCTGGACAGTACCATGTACACATTAAAAGTTAAAACACTTTCAACAAGACTTCTGTTAACAGTTTCTAAAACGTTCTTGCTTATATCATATGAATCCAATTTGCTGATTAGATACAAGCGCTGCATTGCTTTTTAAAGAATATATTCTGTGTTGGCTGTAAAACTTAAAGTGGAATCAAAAAAGGTTCCTGAACAGGCTGATCATTAATCAAAACAGACAAATAATGATATATTGAAATGAAATATTTACCTGCTCACTGGTCCTCCAGTAATTTAAGTCAAGAGATTTAAAATCTTTGAATCTTTATAAATAGAGCTGCGTTTAACCTGACAGATCACTCGCTAACATCAGCTCATACAGTGAAGCTCAAGCTCATCACATGTTGTATTGTATTGTTACAGGTGATTCTGCCTTTGCTGGTCTACCTGTGTAGAGCCGACCTGATGTGATGAGCAGTGAGCTTCATGTATTAACACTGCTGTTCCCTTTCTTACTGTAAAAGCAGAGCCAACATCCAGAAAGAAATATTTAAGTAGGTTTTTAACTGTCTGTGTTGATGATTAAAGTACAGCTAAATAATAACTGGGAGATAATGCTAACATAAAATACAGTACTAAGTCCATCAGTAATGAAGGTCACATGGTTTTCCCACACAGCTCTTGTAATTTGCCAGTGGCTAAAATATCCTCCGGACGGAGGAGAAATATTTTACTACCCACTTCCTCCTGTAATATTAATCCTGTCTGAATGGCGCTTTTGTAAGTCACTTATATATCCACAGGCAGCCAGTGTCGCAGCAAGGATGCAGTACTTTGTGTTGGTGTTGTGGATGTATTTGACTTGAGAGTATGTGGAACATGAGACCATAAAACGACTTTTGTGCCCGCTTCAACTGCTGCGAGCATCCATTTGTCCGTTTTCTTGTTCAATTTAAGAAAGTGTAGCTCAGTCAAATATATCCACATCCTGTCTCTAACACCAGACGGTCCAAATAAACATTTACCGCTCATTCTGTCTTCACACACCAACATAATGCATCCTCGCTGATGTACCGCTGCCTAGTTTTACTAATTTAACTTCCTTAGCCTCCTCATGTATTAGCATTTAGATTTAGCATTTGATGAATATGAGCACAAATGTGTCTTTGTCAAGCTTGGTCAGATTTGTTCCAGAGCATCAGATGAGCAGAGCCACACTACCAAACTAAAATGTGTATTGCTGTTGCAATAATGGTTAAAACCTCAACACAAGTGTCCACAGTGACTTCCTACAAACAAAGTGTTTAGATCCAGTTGCCTAGAAACAAGGACCAAATTATTCTTTATACTTTGTTTGATGGTCCGTGTGGCGCAGAGGGAATGTGTCTACAAAGTTCGACCTTGAGTTAATTTTGTCATGAATGACCCTGAAAGTTTTGGCCTGACAGAAAGGTTGCATTCGGAGTGAAAGGACAGTTATCTACAATTTGGAGTGGAAGAGACAGAAAACCTAACAAAGGGAAAAACTAAAAATCAGCAGCATTTCATTGTGGTTCAGGTGCAGCTAAAGAGTAGATGCAAACTGCAACAGTAACAAGTAGGAGAAGTATAGAAGATGCTACGATTGGAAAGCTTAAAAAAATCTGTATTGCAGTAATTATCAAAACTCATATAATGTATGTGACAATATTTACTTAATTATTCAGAATCACGTCAGACCTTACTACGTGACCTAAACATTATTCATTTAGGCATGAAAACTGTGAATCTGGTATCTTAATATGAGGATTTGGTCTCAACATGAAAGACGGACACAGAAGACCACTGATACTAAATTGCTTCCAGCTCTGCTTACAGATACTGAAATCTAATACTCCTATATGTCAGTGAAATGTATGTTTTCGGATAAAAACGTATGATGGCAGTCAGTCACATGCTGCAGATGTTAACAAGCCTCTCTGATACAGACCGGCTGTAATCAACAGCTAGATTCAGGCTGGACTTTGAGGCTAAATCACTGAACCACATGACCTGCCAGCTTTATGGGAACTGGGAAGGAAATAGGTCAGTGTTAATATACACTATTTACGTCCACCTGGGTTTAAAGCTGTTGCCATAGTTGCATGCACTGCACAAGCACTGATCATGTGTCAAACCAAAACTAGAACCAGATCAGAAGCTGTGGAGTGGAAAAACCATAAAAAGAGACACGAAACGAGGGACACAGAGTGAGGGGAGAGGAGATGAGCTGACCGAGGAGAGTTCAGAGCACAAGTTGCCTCTCCTGTTGGTCCGACCGGCAGGACCGACTGAGACATTGAGGACAGCTACTGAGGGAGAAAAGAGGGGAGGCAGAGAGACAGAGGAGGCTATTTCAGGCTTAGGATGACGCCTTTCACGACCTAAAAAGTGAATTTAGAGTAGAGAGGGCCCATTTCGCCCACGCAAACACTAACAGACAAACTGTTGACGTTCAACGAGGTCAAACAAGAAAGTCAACAAGTCCTTCGACATCAGTAACAGCTCTCTGTGTGCCTTTGGTCATTAAAGCTACATCACAAGACCACTCACATATGCTCTGAGGTTAATGAAATAATGTTTTTTTTTCCTCTCCTCGTTTTCTCGCTACACTGGGAAGGGAGGGGTTGACCCAGAAGATTGCTATTAATGCAACACCGTCCCAAGTTTTTCCATATTCATAACTGAAACTGCTGATTTAGAAGAGCGGAGAAAATGCTGGAGACTGAGAGAAGCTGGGAGGAAGAGATGAGAGTAAATGAAAACAAATAAAAGGCAGAGAAGGGGAGGACAAATGAAAAAAAAACAGAAAAAAGGAAGAGAGAGGAAAGAAATATTAAACAAAAGAATCAAGACCATAAGAAAATGACCATACTGATCATGAGTCTGGATTCTCTTGAGGACATAGAAAAGGATTTTATTAAAAAAAAAAAGTGACAGCCCTAATATATAAATACTCAAATATGTAGGGACACAGGATAAGAACTTGTGTTTGTTTTGTAAATGTAAACTTCAGTGAGTCTTTGAAACTAAATGCTGTGATATTTGACATCACAGCTGGTATAGAAACTTCTATTCTACTCTGAAAAGAGTCTCTGGCTGTGATCAATAAGATAATAAAATCCCCAAATTGCCTTTTAAGTAAAGAATCCTCCTCAATCTTTTAAGGCTGGGGCGGATCATACCTTAAATCCTGCCTTTAGCCCACTCATACTCCCCCAGCTGTCCCAGCAGATGGTCCACGAGTCCAACCCCCCCCCCCCCCCCCAACACACTCAAACACACACTACCTCTCTCTCAGTAAACATACCGACACACACACACACACGCCTCATTCATGCTGACAGCTCAGACCCAGGTGACAGGAAGAGAAAGCAGGAGAGAGACAGGGATGAGAGGATGGGGGGGGGGGGGTACATACAGGAAAGAGCGACGGATGAAGAGGAGGAACGCGCTCCGCCGAGGGAACAAGAGACGGATGTGACATGACAGAAAACCAGACAGCTTGTCTTCGCCGTCCTCACCGACAACACAGAGCGGCTTTGAAGTCGGATTTTACCTTGTGCCTCTAACGCTGCCTTCGCTGACCCAGTTTTGTACAACTCGCTGTGCCACCACACACTCTCTCAACTGTAAACATTCACAGATCCACTCTCTCGTGTTTGAACAGGAGAGATGAGGAAAAAAAACCCCAGCATGAATCACAATCACTCCATTGACTGCTTCCTCCCCTGACCGTTCTCCAAATCTCACAAACTAAAATGACGTGCGCGTGACTCTCTCATAGTTTGGGATCTCATTTCCTGACAGAAGGAAGCACAAGAGGAGTGTGTTTGTGTGTTGTCATCCTCCTCCCCCTCGCACATGCTCACACACTTACACAGCTCACCCCTGACTTTGTCTCATGCGTCTCCTTTTGATGAGTAGCCTAGTAGAGGTCGCGACCCCCTCCATTCACCGCAGATGGTGGCACAAAGAAAGGCGGAGGGGCTGAAACTGACTCCCGATGGTCGACTCTCCTCTGCGACGCCTGCCGCACCCGCACCAGAGCCACGCAGCTGCTTCAGGGACCCCGCTGACGCAGAGACCCTCCCCCCCAAAAAAAACCCCAAACCCAGACCAAAAGTCTAAGACTCGTAAAACCCACAAAAGCCTCACCGGGGATCTGGGATCAGCTAACTGAACATGCACACAGAAAGACTCATAAAAGTGGGAACACACACCCTGGTGCGGCTGCCGTCTGCCCGGCCTCTGAGCCGAACCTCCAGGGAGCAAAAACAAAACAAGTGAAGTAACGCCACACTGATATGAGTTGACGTTTTATCTCTGAATGACACCAGAAATCACATAAAAACATACAACTGGCTACTGACTGTGAATAAGGCTCATTGTTTTTGGGTTTTTTTTTACAAATTTTCACTGATACATGACAGGATTTTTTAAAACAAGCAGATAAGTGTCACTTAGTCTACCCTCACCGATATAAATGGGGTGGACGAAATATTAGAAACACCAACAATGACCATAAAGTTGTTTCACCACAGTTTCAACAAAATCTGAACATTGTAAGCGTCATGAAGGTCAAATTCATTGCAGGACTGTTGTATTAGACTACATTAATTTTAGCTAGGTGAACCTAATAAACTGAAAATTGAGTATATGTCACCACTATGGCTGTTTATTTTCATTATCTGTCGATTATTTTCACAATTAATCAATTAGTCGTATTGTCAATAAAATGTCATTAAAAAAAAAACCAAGGTGACGTCTTCAAATCGCTTGTTTTTTCAGACCAACAGTCCAAAAGCCGAAAATAGTCAGTTAACGATCATGAATGACAGAAAAGAAAAGCAGCAAATCCTCACATTCGAGCAGCTGGAACCAGTGAATGTTTTGCATTTTAGCGCGAAAGTTTACTGAAATGATGCAAAACAGTTGCATATTCGTTTTCAGTCAATCCAGAAAAAAAAGAGAGAGAGAAAAATTGGGAGAAAAAGCAAATGAGCTGCTGATTATGAGCCAAAGGTGTCTGTCTTATATGGTAACTGAATCTCTTCGGGTGTTGGACTGTTGGTTGGACAAATAAGACACATGAAGACATAAACTTGGACTTGGTGGGCATTTTTCACAATTACAGTATGTGATGTGTATGCATATATATGCTATATTGTATTTCTGAAAATATTTTAATTGTGATTTTAATATGGACTCTTGGGAGACAGGCCTTGAGCAGACCTTGTTTTCAAGAATGAACATTCAAGCTCACTGATAAACTCCTTTTTTAAATATAAACCCCAAAAGTAATGAGTCGGAATTATAAAGACGCCAAAGATGTGGTGGATTTTGGCAAAAACACAATTAATTTCCACCAGGAACAAACTCCACTCTGTGTTTGTTTGTATTTTTTTCCTTTTTTTTTTTTTTTTTTTTTTTTACGTCACTCTGTGTGGTCCTGGCAGGATTTAGAGGATTAATACTTTGGGAGACCAGTCTCTGCAGACTGGGTGCTGTCTCAGTGGGCCGTACTTAAAACTACACACCCACACTTATACACACTTATACACACACACACACACACACACACAACCAAAACAGTCTGCTCTGTGTGAAAACCTGCGGGTTGTGCCATTCAAATGAAGTCTGGCAGAGACGAATGTGGGTGGATGTGAATCAGGTTTATAAACAGAGATGACAAATCAGGTTCCGAGTGATAAATGTGATAAATGTCAGCGTGACTGATTCATTTCACAGCAGTTATTCAGAGCGGGGCACAGACACCGACAACTATGACACTGATAAATGCCAAGAATATGATTTGCGTAATTATTATGCTGCATTAATAGACTTCATTTTATCTGGGGTCTTTGACCAGTAACAATGAGTCCGGTGCTGTGCTTATTCATGTGACGCCGGGACCTGAAATGCTGCAGCTTTTCTTTCCAGACAATCAGTAATTAATTTATCCTCTCTTTAGAAAGTTTTCTAACGACGGGTGCGATCAGCTGCTGTAGTGTTTTATTCTAATGAAAACCTGTCTCATCTTATAACAAACCAACTAATAAATGATCAGTATGAGCAAAAAGTTACAAACTAATTTATGTTTTATTTTTCTGTATGAAAAACTCACTACTACAACTGGAAAATATCCAAAAGTGATTGAGTGAGTAATTTGAGAGGAGTATGCATGTTTAACAAACAAAGGATGGGGGCTAATGTAAAAACTCGGCTGTATTTCTGTTAAAGGGGTGAATTTATGGGACTTTGTAAGTTTAAGAAAATGTTGTTAGAATTGCAATTGTAGAAATATCCAGTTGTGCTTCTGGCTGATCTTGAGTGAGAAATGGCAACTGGACTGCACTTATAAAGCATATTTCTACCTTAACGGACAAAACACTTTTAAAGTTTGCCTCTGATTCACCCGTTCACCCACACACCCACACACACACTCTCACACAAGGTCACTTCGATATGTGGACAGGGGCAGCCGGGGATTAAAATACCAACCCTGCAACTAATGAACGACCCGCTCTGTCAATGATTTTGACAGTTGTTTTCTCTGAATGCATTTGGTGTCAAAAAGTCGAGAAAAATATTCACGGTCTGGTACAGATTGAGCTTTTAGAAAATCTGAACTTGGAATTTAGTGTTAGTATTCAGCTTTAGTGCTGGTAGTATCTCCAAGCCCCATCATCACAGATGGGGAGCAGCGACTGTGTCGACTGAGAGATGTCTTTTTAAACTGCCCAGAGGTCCTGAATCAAAGTGAGATCTCTGATGTCCCTGAAACTATTGAGCATCTCATGCTGATCATTTCAAAGACTGCGGTGAAGGAAGCCAGAGGATACAATTAGCGAGGTTTGCCTGGTGAGGAAACAGTGCCTGGTTGTGGGACTGACCGTGTGAAGTGGTCCACCAACGCTCCCACCAACTCGCCCACTCGATCCTGGTTGGGGCACAGCTCCCCTCGCTGCAGACACAGCAGCACGTCATCCTGTGAGGACGTGTGTAGCGCCACCATCTGGTCAACCCCGCTGGTCACGCTCAGTCCTGTAAACTGTGGAGAGAAACAAAACCGCAAAGTCAGACACACAACACAACGCCAACTCTGGCCACGGTAAAGGATGTACATTCAGGTATTCACAGTTTAATATCCCCCAGTCTTCATGCAGCTAATATTAATCTACAGTAAGAAGATTATGGCTTCTTATTTCTCTACCACCTTCATTAACATTCAGCAAGAAACTGCCACATTGCTTCCATAAATATCACACTTCGTTTCCACGAAAGAAAGACGCCTTCTCATGTGTGAGAGAAACACTGACAGTTATTTATATAAAATACTGTAGGTTCTGGTTTTAGTATTTGTTGACCATTTTGGTGCTAATTTCTGTGTTGTCTCATCATCAAATGTTGTTGGTGACAGTTTTAAAATGTTTCAGATTCCACATTTACATCCTACTGTTCATGCCAAAAAACTAACTTTTCTTGCTGCTTCCAATAACTCAAAACATTATTGATTATATCCTGTACAACAGCGGTGGAATGTAGCTAAGTAAATTTACTGGTCTTTTACTTAAGTACAATTTTGAGTTACGTGAATGCCTGAATTTTCTGGTATTTTGTACTTCTACTCAACTACATTTCAGAGGGAAATATTGTACTTTTTAAACCACTACATTTATTTGACGGTTGTAGTAACTTTGATTATGATAAAAACTACACAACAGCACATAATGTAGTTAAAATTAGCTCCAGCTCCATCAGGTATCAGTAACAATTATGCAATAATATGATATACAACAATATAGCAATCACAGTTTGTCTGCATAACAAATACTTTTACTTTTGACACTTTAAGTACATTTTACTAATAATACTTCTATACTTTTACTTAATTCTGAATGCAGGACTTTTACTACTAATACTACTTAATGTAGTATTGTTGTATGTTGCATTGCTACTTTTAGTTTGATAAAGGATCTGACTATAGGCTGAATGATATGTGTGATATTCAGTGGCACATATTAGAACGCTGGAAATTAATTTGTATACAAAATGTCAGGGATTACCACGTCAACGTATAATACCAGTGAATTTAATACAGTACAGCACAGTACTGTATATCCTGGATCATAAATCACGCCATGAATGAAGTCAGCGGATTATTTCTGCTCAGAGTATGTAGGGTGAGAGAAATTCTGCCCGCGGTGCACGTGTGATGGTGGAGGTACAATGAGGGGAAAGTCATGAGGTGTGACCTGGTTTGAATAATGCACAGATTTACTGCGACCAGGAGGAAGACGTATTCAGATATTTTACTTGAGTAAAAGTAGCAATAGTACTGTGTAAAAATACTCTGTTACAAGTAAAAGTCCTGCATTAATCTTCATTCAAATCTTACTTAAGTAAAAGTACAAAAGTATTAGTATTAAAATGTACTTAAAGTACCAAAAGTAACGCAGAATCATATATATTATTTTATTGTATTATAATTAGTGATGCATTGATGTGTATATCACTTTAATGTCGCAGCTGGTAAAGATGGGGCTAATTTAATTACTTTATATACTGCTTGGTAGCTCAAAATTGTGCTTAAGTACAGTATTTCAGTAAATGTAGAACACTATGTATGAGAGAAAGTGAGGTGCATCACAGATTTTCGATGGGAATGGGAGACAGAGTAAACTAAGCCTCTTACGGCCCCCAGGACACAGGTTAATCCAGCATGGATGTCGCAACACCGTCAAGTCCAGATTCTGGTACAACCCGTCCCCTCAGTGACGGGAACGTGATCCAACTGTGAGTCACGCAACATTGTCTATGGGAAACATGAATGAGATTTTTACGCATGAAATAGCTCCTCCCACTTTGCAACTCTATGTGAATAATCAATTATCAAAATTGTTGTTGACTAATTTTCTATTGATCAATGAATCAGCTAAATACTTTTGCAAAGATGTTATTTAAAAAGGACAGAAATGTATTTTGTCCTTCAGTTCAGTTGTTTCGTGTGATTTTGTTTTGATGGGTGTTAAACATGAGTTTCAGGTAACACAAACAAGTCAAATCGATTCTGTTTTTTTTTTTGTCACATTCTTCCATCAGTTTGTGATGTTGGTCTGTGACCTGTTTGACATTTCAGCCTTCAGTGCTGACGGCCAGACTTGATGACTCTGTACTGAAGAGTCTGGTGACACGATGTGAGGACAGAGCTGCACTGGTTCTTTTGCACTCTATTCGCTGTTTCTGACCTGGATAAGACTCATTCCCCTCAGTGTGAGCAGCCGAGCTTAATGGCATCAGCTATCTTTAGCCACTCCGCTGCTGCATAATGATGGTTTTTAACCCTCTGGCATGTTGTGAGCTCTCTTTCTCTCTTGCTCTCTAAAACCACTGCTGGACGTCCAGCTGTGCTGACTCATTATGTGATATGTAGGTGTTGTTGGTCTTTACACAAACCTTCAGTGAAATTACATTGTACACACAGCAGAGAGACGATTTGTACCAGCGCAACATCTGATAACTGTTTCACTTAAAGCTGCCAGCCAATTATGATTCTGACACCAACATGTCATAATGACAATAATAGATATTTGAATATGACAGAAATGACAACAAATGACATGTAAATGGTCTACAGTGCCAGTAGTAAGTCCATAAAACTCTGTATATACAGAGTTTGGAGGGTGGTTTCTTTTGTTTTTTTCACCTCACCAGAACCAAAAACACAAGAGCGAACGTGTAAGGAATGGATTAGATGGATCTAATGTAAGCTGCAAACATTAGCATGCCCAGCTAACTAGATAACTACCTACAGTAGTGCATAGTGTTACTTTAAAAGCATATCATTAGCTAACTACATTATTTTGTGGGGTTACAGGTTATGTTAGAAAAATCCTCTTCAGGGCCGGAACATCCACTGTATAGAAGCCAAGATGCTACTATATCAGAGTTTAGACTAACGTTAGCAGGTTTGTGCTGCTCATTGTTTGGTTTGGGAGAGTTTACACACCAGCAACCTCAACCTATGATAGTGTTATGTCATGTCATGTCATGTCATGTCATGTCATGTCATGTCATGTTATGTTATGTTATGTTTGGTTTTCTGTAGTAAGAATCCAAACGTGGGTTAGGGTTAGGGTTAGTTAATATTTGAATTACATTTTAATTTCCAGTAAACATAATACTAACCAGCTCTACCCTGCAATACACAAACAATGCTGTTTCTTTAACTTCATGTCTGCTACAGGATGCTGACTTTTTGTCTGGGACATGTAGCTTTAGCCTCAGTCTTTTAGTATAATATCATGTCCGTAGCTATCATATTTTTATTTTTTGCTTATTTTTAAAGGGTTCTCATGTCAGCTATAGTCCGAGTTTTCAGCCGACTCACAGGGTTAACATCAGGTAATTAGATAATGCTAGCTAGCTATGGCTGAGGAAATCTGTTGCCGACATATACTGCAATGTCAGCCCACAAAATCCTGTTTGCAAGGCTACCACCATTATTGTAGACTGCATATGTGCCATGGCAAAGACCAAAAAGCTTAGCAATGGGACAGGGCTTAGCGAATAATCAATTGTCAGGATGATTTCAAAATGCCTCCTACCTTTTGTCCGGCTACTGTTAAACTCTTAAATCAAGTCCCCGCTGTCTACAGGTCCCTTCCAACATCCTGTTTCATTCAGAAACACATCAAACCAATTGAAGAAAATCATGATGTCAAAACTATTTTAAAGGACCTTGAAGCATCAGATTAAATAAAGCTGTCATCTACTGTCCTCACACAGACCACAACACCTAACATACACACATAAACACACACTGACTGGCCAACACATCCTCTCCAGTCTTTGCTCTCCAAAACAGGTCATAAGCCCTTTGTGTTCTCTCACTGTGAGTCCTGTTATTGCTCTTGTACTTTCCTCACTTAGTGATGGATGGCAGCGACCAAGGTCAAACATGATGGAAGAAGTGTGTGTGTGTTTGTGGAGTGAATAGAGGAAATGTACAATTGAGAGGACAGAGTAGGAAATAAAGGACAGCTGGGATAAAGTACAAGAGGTCTGACCCACATTTCTGGTAGCTATTAGGAAGTGGAGCTGCTACTTGGTGCTTGACAGTGTGTGTCGGGGCCCTATTTTATGTTTTATTTTAAGGTTCATTATATAACAGTTTATTTTAGGGTCAAGACTTAGTTTTAGGGTTAAAGAGGTACTCCACCAATTTTACATATCAAGATTAGTACTTAGTAGCACTTACATTATTAGTGGTCATGGAGGATACTACTCAGCCTGTAAAAAAGAATTGTATAATGAGTTCTGTGGCTCTAGAGGAGCTTTGTCAAGTTGGAGAAAAATTGGAGTTAGAGACTACATGTTCTTAATAGAAAGCCTATGTTATAAATTGGAGGCAATTAGCTCTTTTTCAACCAAAAAGTTCCAGGTTCTATAGAACCAGAGGAACTAAACTCAGGAACAAAAAGTTCCTTTTGCACATTCCTGTTTGCATTTCCACTGCATCTGAATAACTGTGAAGATTAGGCAAATTAGACCTATGATGGATTAAAAAGTGGCAGTGTTGTTCTCTTCTGCTGTTCTATGTATTTACTGTTGCATGACTCTGATGTTTGAGTTGTATTTAATGAATGACTAAAAAGGAGAAAAGCAGATGTGTAGGGAGGCCGACAACAAAGTCCACCTTTGTTTTTAATGTTAATAAACAACAAGAAATGTCCGACCCTCATCCTTATATCACTACAAAAGTACAAGACCTTCTTTTGTGGATGAAGCGGTACACTTCAGCCCTGCAAACCCCACCCCTAAAGTTCCTGAGTATTTGGCATTGGGAACTAAATTTAGTCTCTGGTTCCTCTGGTCAAAAGGCAGGTTTAGTGCCCGAGTTCCTCAAAAGGTTATTGGTCCCCTGGGAAAGTACTTGTGGAGGAAACTAATAGAGTTTGAATGATCTGGTTGTTTACCAGGCAGAAAAATAATCACAACCACTAAAAGACGCTCTGAGGGAAATGTAAGATCCAGTGTTTTAGGGGCTGACCTACACTAGGGACCAAAAGTATAGATATCTCGGCCTCTGGTGTTTCCATTATTTTTATTTGTTATCTGTCTCTTGCAAGTCCCCCAACTTTATGAAAGTGGAATACTAAATTATTGAAGTATTCATTTTAAGATTAGTGCAATGAGTAAGGATAACACTGGCATTATTTTATCATTATTTTACTTTTTGACTTTTATCAGCAAAACCCTGGAGAAACCAAAACAGTCATATTGAGATATACTGTAGCTTTATGCCTCAACCATTTTTTTTTTGGTCAAAAAACTACTAAAAACAGAAGGAAGTGCCATACCATAGCACCAGGGGCACCTATTCCTCCAATGCAATGAACATGGCCAGTGTACTTGCAATCACTGACTATGCTCGGGGATGTGACTTCATGCTTACACTGCTTTGCTGGCTGAGGAATGAATGTTTAGTGGAATAAAATACACTGGCTGTGTTCATAGTGGTGAAGGAAAATGTCACCCTAATTCAACACTACGAGTTTTATACAGTATATGTTTTAATAGTATGACTGTGGAGCTCTATAGCTTTAGATTAAGATTAAGGTTGGCGCGTGGTTGTGCGTCCGTGCATGAATGTGTGTGAGCGTGTGCTCTCCCATGACAGTACTTACAGCATCTAAAGAAAGCCTCTTCAAAACCTTGTTCTGTTTCTTTGGCTCTAATTTGTAGATGTACATGTCTGTGACGAGCAGGCCTCGGTCTGTGCTTTTGTTGAATCTATTCACCTGAGAGAGTAGAGGAGGGAAAGACAAGAGGAAGAAAAGGATAAAGCTCCACATTTGTACATTTTCTATTTTCTGTTAAGAGCCGTTTTTTGCAACCTGTAGGATCTATTGGGTCATCACTATTCTCAATTCAAAAACTGGTTCTCCTTGTGGAGCTGCAGCACAAACGAAACAAAACAAAAAAAAGGCAAATTCAGACAAAAAGACAAGGGCTCTGGTGGGTTTGTCAGTGTTGGAGGTTGTTTTACTTTACTTTATCAAAGCCCACATATCTTCAGTTATACTTTGGAGAATTTAGTGGAAGCCCTCTCTGTCTACAATCCCTGATAAGGAAAATATGGCCACTATTATCCACAGGGAGATGATAAAAGCAAGTTCAGCATGAGGTGAAGTAATAAGCAGGTCTTCAGCTGACTCCATTCAGTTGATTCAAAACAGGCAGACTTTAAAAAAAAAAAGGAAATCTTAAAGGTTAAGAACATTGTATGAGTTAATTCATAGCTCAATTCCTTTCATGATTAATCCTCTGATAATTTTTTATCTCATTTCTTTATATTCCTGTCTGAGAGGGTTGTGTTCAATGTTGGAACATGAAATCTTGAAAGACGAGCTGATACAAAAGAGAGAAAGTGCGAGAGGGTGAAGAGGGAGAACACAGCAAGTGAGAAAATCATCCCTAAGCTAAAATGAAGCAACAAAAGAAAGATACTCCGTGTACAAAAACTGTAATTTTCGTTTCACCCTGTTCTTTTCCCAAGTACTATACCTTCCGACAGAAGCCAGAGAAGAGGACTTGACTGAACTTGTCTTTGTTCCTCAGCTCCTTGGAAACACGGATGAAGCTGGAGCTGGTCTGAGGGCAGTCTCGCACCTGCAGAAATGAAAGACGTGTATTATTACAAGAAGCCGGTTGATGCCACCAGCTACAGTACAGACGGTATAGAGGAATGTATCTTGTCGTTAGCCGTGAAACTCTGGGTGACCTCTCTCAGCCTCTTTCAAGCCTTTTTATCGCTTTAATTACATAAGTAGCAGATCAAAGCTCAAGGCCTCGGGCTGCTGTTACCAGACACGGTGTTTGACGTGCCGTTAGAGAGGGAGAAGGGTGGCAGATGCTGGAGCTAAACTGCCACAGTCACAGTCTCTCTCCTATAGAGTGGAGCCATCATAATAACGTCTTTACTTTTATGTGACCATTTCTTTTAAGAACTCTTTTGCTATTTTAAAGATGTATTCATACTGACTATACCAAAGCAATAGGCCAAAAGCATGTGGACATCCATGTCCTACTACAGCATACAATGATGTTAGTGTGCTTCCAAATTTGTGGCAACAGTTTGGGGAACCCTAGTTTGGGGTTTCAACATGATAATAACCCCGTGCACAAAGCCAGCTACATAAAGAAATGGTTTTCAGAGTTTGGTGTGGAAGAACTTGACTGGCCTGCACAGAGTCCTGACCTCAACCCCATCCAACATCTTTGGGATGAACTGGAGCCCAACATCAGTGGCTGATTTCATGAATGCTGTTTTTGGCTGAGTGAGATCAAATACCTGCAGCCAGGTTTCAAAATCTTGTGGAAAGTCTTCAGAGAGGAGTTGAGGTTGTTATAGGAGATTGTTAATGGTTGTGGAGTTAGATGTTTAACAATTAAAACATCATGGACGTATTAAGAAGAATTGTATACCGCATTCAAAGATGGCCCTATTCATTACTATGGAAGTTGCTCACTGGGCTCTTACGTCAAAAAAGTCTCTGTGGTCTTCCTCACGCTTCTGCATTAAAATCAGAGCACTAAAATAATTTAATAAGGCTCAAATATTATTGGAATTTATCAATTTCTGATAATACAAAGAGACAAATGTATTCACCGTTTTCCAGCTGCTCCTTTTCTGATGATTCTATGATTGTGTATGGGGGAAAAATGTAAGTAAATGGCTATAGAAAATAAATTGCATGTGATTGCAATTCAAAGAAGGCATAGATGTTTTGATAAATTATGAAGTGAGATGTTCTATAAGCAAAATGTATTGTTGATGCTGACTACCTGGGGAGAGGGATTCATTCACACTCAGATGCTCAAATATTAAAGTGAAAACTTCACATTTGTTTTGTTTGATGTCATCTCATCTCGCTTCCAGCCTCTGGTCCTGATGAGCTCACATGTCAGCAACATCCCTGCTTTGATTTCTAAGATGTGCTTGAAAAATCGAAATAACAAGGGAAACTTGTTGAATCTTGTGATGTTGTTGAAGGTTTCTGAGAATACGTGACATACACTAATTGTCCCTTTTCCACTTTTTCTCCTTTCTGTAGGCGCTTGATCTAAAGCAACGTCAGCCACATACCAGTCACCATTCATGCTGACTGTATGCCGCATTACATGCACTTATCTATAGGTCTTTGTGGAATTAACAACAATCACATGAAGCTGGAGCCCTGAAGGAGGGCAGCAAGTCACGGGCCGTCTAACAAACTAACGAGGGGAGTGACTCAGGACTCTGTGGCAGTCATGCTCACGCTCCCTGAAGGCGTCTTTCAAGCCTCCGGCCACCAAACAACCTCAGATTAGCTGGTAAATGAGCCGACTGTGGGATTCATTAAGGAAGGGCTGTGTTCACAAGCACCATCCTCCTTTAGTCATGCTGTTTACTGCGAGGCTTGTCACATGCACACTATACATTCTGTGATCCTACACACTGCTGGTCATTCAAGTGTTGTTTACTGTGAAATTCAAGTGAAGAATTCTGCCAGTCGATGGAGTTTCCCAGGTATTTTCATAAAAAGGAAAAAACATTTTGTTGTGTGGAGTGTAACACTGAACTGTTAACAGCAAATGAGGTCCTCTTGTGGTGAGGACTGCTTAGAAATTGCTTCCGGTAACAGAAAGTGAAGAGAAAAACGAGGAGAAAACAGTTGATTTGAGTAAAAACTATTAAAAATAGAAGGTTAAACTACAAAGTGTTTGCACTGCACAGTGGATTTATATCACTGTATATTTCTTATCAGATTTTTACCAGTTTTTGAAGGGTCTAATTCAGTATCAGTAAATCCACTTCTTTTATTTTTTTGACAAAAAATATTTCCCTAGCTTTGAAACAAAACTAATTTCCAACAACAATTAGGAATGAAACCCTGGATGTATTAAAAAAGTGAAAAGCTGCTTTTCCTCATTATTAACCTTACAAATACTTTTCTATCTAGTTAACGGTGTGTTTGCTTTTTGGAATTAAAACGGAGGCACAGAAATGTGGTCGATATGGCCACAATATGGCCAAATGAACAACAACAAAATATAAACAATGTTTAATTTTGAAAACCTAAAGTACAGGTAACTGCAAAAACATCATCTGATGAATGACAGACATGATTCACGGTTCATATTCGGTTTTTTTTTCCTGGAGATTTTGACCGTATCCCATGGCCTTCTTCATCAACTTGCTCAGGTGTCATCAAATGACTTGAGTATGGAGATTTGGTCATGTGATAACATGGTCGTATAATGAGGAGATTGTAACCCCTGTCCCTGTCTTAGGTCGCGTGATGACGCCTGATTAGGTTCCATTCAATGAAGAAGGTCATGGGATACAATCGAAAGCACCAGATCTGTTTTATATATTTGTTTGTTTACATTTGTTGTTGTTTTAAGCTGAATTTTACAGCCTGACCCGAGTGCTTTATACACATAACATGTGTTGAATTACTTCTCTTTATGTAACAATATCTATATTGTCCCAGTTAGATAAACTAACAACAGATAGATAGAAAATTAATCTGCAACAATTTTGATAACTGATTAGTCGTTGATTGAAAGCAAAAATGGCAAGATTTCAACGGTTCCAGCTCCTAAAATGTGACTATTTGCTGGTTTTCTTATTAAAGCTGGGGTAGGCAGAATCTGTGCAACCTAGGCAAAACCTTTTGCCTCTCTCTCTGCTGCCTCGTATCACTCCGCTAAGGCCCTCCCTTCAAACCCACAACTTCGTCCGGCAACAGAAGGAGTCGGTTCCCCAGTGAAACTATATCCCTCGTAGGGCTCGCTCTCCGTGGCGTGAGCCTCACCGAGACCGCGGTCCCTCCTGCCATGACTTGTTTTCTCAAAAAAGACGCCCCTCCAGCACTTTGCGGCCGCAGAGCGCCCCAGGCTTCAGAGGCAGCTGCAACGCCGTCCAGCAGCTGGAAGAGAGGCTAGTACACCGCACACACACACACCACTGTCCCCCATCAAAAGTTATTCCCCACTGTTTGTCATCATGCCTCTTTGCCAGTCGTCGTTATGAGCGCCATGGCATTGAACGTAATGAGCCTGAAGCTCCGCGTGGAGCCGGGACGTGTTGTTTTCTACTATATGCCGCTGCGTATACGGCAAAGGAGGTGTTGGGAAATTTATCACAAGTTTCAGGATTTTCGGCAGGATTTTCCTCCACTGAATCAGGTTTTCACCGTCTGAAGGGACGTGTACATACATCTGCTCTTGTAGCTTAGCCAATACAAACACACCGTCTCTCTGAAATAACCTGTGATAGGATAAAGTCTACCGTCACGGGATAGATTTTCTGAAGCCTGAAAACAGAGCCAAGAGGGGGGGCTGAAATGGAGGTCTGCTCTCAGACCACTTACAATATGCAGGACGGTTAATATGGCATTTTTGCCCAGTGATGCCAAAAGAAAACTGCCTACCCCAGTTTTAATACCTTAGGGGTTTGGACTGTTGCTGTTTTGAGTATGTTAACTTGGAACTTTAGGAAATTGTGGTGGGCATTTTTTCACAATTATCTGACATTTTATAGACCAAACTCTTAATCGATTAATCATGGAAATAATCTTCAGAGTAATCAATAATGAAAGTAATCATAGCTGCAGTCCTAAAATTAATTAATGAATTAATTAAAAAGGCTAATAACTGAAACCTTGAGTTTAGAATATTTTAACACAGATATGTCTGAATGAATGAATCTCCATGATTAACTGAAATTTGTTTTATGTAAATAAATATCAAGAGTAATGAAGGACTTCATGGACTATTTTAACATGATGTGTGGTAGATTACAGATTGTTGGAACTCAAGAGCACCCAGACTCCATGTTGTTTTTTGTTTTTGTTCCTGTGTGATTCTTACATTGGCCAGGTAGTCCCTCTCCCAGGCTCTGCTGACTCCCCAGTCTTTTCTCTCTCCGCTCAGAGCCGTCAGAGCTGCCACTTTGGCCCGAACCTCCAGCATGTCAGACGGAGGGATGTTCTTCACGATCTGCCTCGCCCACCACCTGCCAACAAGGGATGAGATCAAGACAGCATGTCACATGGGTGGAGTAATACATCAAAGGTGCAACAGAAAACAATACAGTAGTATAAACAGCTTCAAGTCTGTGAGGGATAAAAATAGGCTTTATCTGCAGTGCCAAAACACATCCAAAACTCACTCACTCACCCCAGATAACTCAAGTTAATCTGCACTTGCTGAGAATTTATTAAAACTGAAAACATCTGCCAGGGACACTTTGCTGACAGTTTGTTCAAAGTAAAATATAGTTAAAGACTAAATATTTTACATACATTTTTTAGATTATTATTTTTATGGTGTATGAGTTTCATTTTGTGGGATCTGACCTGTGATGCAGCATGACTGTGATGTTGTGAAACTGGGACAGAGCTGCAGGCGGGGTTGGCCACTCCACGCTCTTTCCATAGTCGGCCATGGTTCGCACATTACCAAACCTCCTCTCCACCTCCCAGAAGTGGGACTTCACCTTGTAGCGCTTATAGCAGCCCATGATGACGTAGATGGCCCTCAACCACCGGCACCTCTTACGAGCTAAAGCCCCACGCCACACCTGTGAGTTTCAGAAAAAGAGGGACGTGTTAAAGACAGAAAGCAAGTGAATAGAAACGAGAGTCCCACTGAGCTGAAGACAAACTTATGCTCCAGTTAGAACCAGACTTCTCTGCAGAGTCATCAAAGTAGGTCAGGCAAAAGAAAAAGGAGAAGTGTATTTCATTGAGCAAGTGAGGTAATTGACTTTAATGTAACTGTGCTCTGGATCTCATTAATTATCCCAATTATTGTTACAGGAAATTAGGATTCAAGCTGGCAGATGAATTTCAGTCAAACATAACCAGGAGCCACATATTCATGAGGCTGAGGCAAACTGCAATCTCCACTTTGAAACCCAGAGGCCTGTGTTTGAAACTGGAGAAGATAACGTTGTGGGTGATTAATTGTAATCACATGATCCGAGCTGCCAGTGACATTAAATTAGGTCTCTGTGTCAATTAATTGCACTGTCAGATCAATACATCTTTTTCAAAACACAAGCATGACATTAGAAACAGCCATAGAGATCTGACATCTAAAATGTCAAATGACGTTTAGGCTGCGGACTAAAAGCGGCGATGATGACAACACTGATAGCAAATAATAATATAGTAAATCTAATACTAATATGGCTGACCTTCTGCAGGAAAAGCACCAGGATGGGGATGAGGGCGGCTCTCTCCTGTTCCAGAGTGAAGAGAGACCGTGGCGTTCGGACAAACAGCTTGGTGTGTCCGTACGCCACATCGTCCTGGAAACCATGCTGGGTGACGATGGCCTCCACGGCCTCTCTGTCCGTGGCCATCATGTGGTTCGGCCAGGTGTACTCACACGTCATTTTATACCTGCAGAACATTCAGGAGGAGAAAGAGGAAATGTAGGACGACAAGGGTGCTGTTCAGTATCTCTGGCTGTATATACAAAAGTAGAACAATTGGTCTTGTTACTGTGACTGAGAAGCTTTTTAATTTTTAAAGTCTTTTCAGTCAGTGGTTTTATTTAAGGGGGCACACTTTTACATGTTAAGGTAAATTTACTAGTCATGGGGAGTACTACTCAGTTGTATAATTTCTTCTGTGGGTCTGGAGAAGCTTTGTCAAGTCTAAGAAAATTATTATAATCACCCAGGTATCTTGGCATAGACAAAACAAATTTAGACACAAAGCCTACATTACAAACTGGGCGCATGGAGATGATTGTTAAAGATGTGGATGTTTAACAGGCAAGAAGGGTTTAACAAAATAAGCTATCAAGTTGCATTATAGAAAGTGTAGGATCTAGTGTTTGTGGACTTTGACCCATATAAGGGACTAAACACCAGGTAACTCTGCCTCTGCTGCAACACTTCATCTAATATCAAAATCTAAAACTTCTCCTCAGGCATCCATGAGGACAGCTTCAGTCTCAAAAAGCGACAATATGAAAGTAAAGTTTTACTTGATTTTCTTTAACTCGCAAAGAAAATGATCTACTTTATACTTTCTGTCCTCTTGTATGCATCATTGTTCTCCACTGTTACTGTAACTTGGAAACTGGAAAACTTCACAAATAAGATAATGTTAACTTTTACCTTAGTAGCTTTAGGTAAATTTTCATCATAGTAGCAACTGCTTGAGTACTTAGATAGTTTGGTACATTTTACACCCCTGGTGTTACACTGAGATGTTGAAGTAGTATAAAAAAGACAGGACTTTTTCTTCCTCACAGAGGAATTGACAAAAGGAGGAGCTGAAACACTGAAGAAATGTTGCTTCATAGGGCATCATGTTCTCTTACCGCTGCAGAAAGCGAGCGTAGGGCTGCCTGTAGGCAAAGCCTGCCCTGCGCACCATCACATTCTCCATCAGGCCGAGGTAGGCCACCTGGTGCTCGCAGCGAGCATCGTCAAACAACACCGGAGACTTCATCTCGTTGGGCTTTATGCATCGTACATAGTACGGCTCCTGAAAGACAAGACAAAAGAGATGCAGGTAACTCCTCAGCTGACTTTCTTCGAGCGTTCGCGAGTAGAAATGCCTGTTTTTATTTACTGTAAACCCAGCAGGGATCAATGAAGTATCACAACATCACATTGCTGTATCTGGCTTGTGCATGCATTTACAGAAAAATATATAGACTGCAGGGAATGAAAGTATGGATGCAATGAAATACTTCAGATACAATAAGTACTGCCATAGCACTGACACAGTGTTGAGTGCTTCCAACACTTGGACTCAGTGTTTGTATGATTGAGGCAATATTTTTTCATAACACTCTTGTTTTATCACCTGCACAAACTTGTATTTGTCTTTGATTTTGGCATGTTTTTATCATTGTTTTCATCACTGCTGTGTTCATCACTGTGCAAGTAAATAAACCACACTCAGATTGTAAACTATGACAGAGCCACAGCCAAGCTGCAAAACTGGCAAACTGAGTTCACTGACCTTAATCAGACTTGCAGAATATTTCAACAGACGCTACAGCGAGCAGCTGAGTCTCATAACCCATCCAGCACATCTACTTATTAACAGTACATTTAACTGCACATTACAGCTTTGAAGACGATAAAGTGTGCTCCAGTGTGGAGTTATGGCTGGACGCCTGCACCTTGACAGGAGATCTCTCCTGTCACAGAACAGAGGCTGCTGTGTTTTCACTGTCTCTCACTCTCTGTCTATGAAAGATGAACAAGGCGGAACGAAGTGAGCACTTTCTGAGCGCTCCCTGACACTGTCGTCCATCATATCAATGATGCATGTGCATGTTGCCCCTATTTTCAACTCAGTTCAGCAGAGATTTAAGAAAAGAGTCAGTTAATGGGGGTTGGGAACAAATGAGGTGGGCAGACTGGGCACAGGTGCTCAGTACGGCAGTTGGAAGAAAACATCCGCTCTTTCAACGTGACCTGAAGGGGGAAAAACTGTTGCCAGGGGAGTTTCCTTTCATTTTACCTCAGCCACACCGAGACGAGATGCTACAACAGCCCGACAACAGGCCATCCCAAAATAACAGCAGGAAATGTCAGACTTCAGTCAGTGAGATGAGGCCAGCAGAGGTGAGCAGAACCTCCAGCACCACCTCTCCCTTACCACCCTCCCACCTACACAGCAGTCAGACAGGATGAGGACAAGCAACCTACAAAAACTGTTACTCTCTGACACCAAAAAGAGCACATTGCTATGCATACATGTTCAAGCTAGACGGCTGCGCACTGCTTCTCGCTCCATATTTTGCCATGCATGGTGACGAACCGTCATCCCAAAAGCGACATCGACACATTGGCAGCCTCAGAATAGCCTGTGACTCATAAAGGCTTTACAGGGACCAGAACATCCCAAACTGATGCAGAGCGTCTTCCTGATGATGACAGCAGCGTAAACTTGGGAAGATCTAAATACTAACTCCAACATGAAAATATGATCACAAAATCAATCCTCTGTAATGAGAATCTGCATTTTGATCCAACAAACATCCAAACGCAGAGTGCATATCTGCATTTGTTAGGTATTACATATTCTATAACACTGATTTTTGTGGAGGTACAATAAGCCAAAAAAGGCACAAAATAAAGGCATTGCAACCTTTCTTTCTGTCACGCAGTTTCCTGGCCAGCCTGAAAACTTCACAGCTTCTATAGTTACTGACCTTTGTAGAGCAGAGTTGCTTGGCTTCACTTTATACTTGTCAGAATTAGGCATCTTTGCCATCCACAGCAACCCCCCAGGGGTTAAAGGGAAGGGAACAGGAAGTCAATCTTAAACTGAAACTACTGACCTTGCAGGACAGTTTATCCACCAAGGCCACAATGGAGTTCTTGAAGAGGGTGGCCGCGGTCAGAGGTCGCTTGGTGACCTCTGTGATGCTCAGCTGACCATCTGGCCACATCTCCTTCAGCACTGGGTTGGCACTACGAGAGAGCGAGGAGAGCATGAAAAGGGGGCAAAGAGCGAAGAAAGGACGTCATTAAGTAGGTTAGCAGAGGAGTGATGTGCAAACAGGGTGAAGAAAAAACTAATTTATACACTTAACCCAGTTACTGAACTGTCAAAAGCATCATGATGTTGGAAAAAAGTGGCAGTGAAGGAAGTGTTTGGCACCTGTTGTACATGAGACGCTTGAAATCTTGGAAAAGCATGTCCTTGTTTTTGTCCAAAAACCCCTCGACGGAATATCTGTAATAGATGAAGAGGGAGAAAATGAGAGTAATCAAGAGTAATTGGGCAAATGTAGTTCAAGAGAAGGAGGGAGGCCCCACTGAAGAGCTCTTGGAGTGAAGTGGTGTGTCAGAAAAAGAGTCAAGATGTTAAAATCACAAGGAAGTGAGACAGAAAATAACACAGTAAACACTAAGTGTCTGTCACTAAAAGGGTCACTATCACTACCCGTTAACGGACTCCACTCTCTGCTCCAATTGATTCACAGTCCTCAGGCTAGAGGATTAGAACAACAGTCATGCCGCTTAGACGATTTACAAATTAGGAACATGGTCAAAATCCCCCCACGGCTCACGTTTGGCAGAAGAAAAAAAACTGAACTGTCTACAAACTAATCTGTCTGCCTTTTTTCAAACTGCTCAGTTGGTTTTGGTGAGGCATCAGTGGGAGGTCACGGGCGCACTGTAAGGCACAGTTACATAAACCGTCCAGCCTCGGGCGGGAGCCTGCTGCTGTAGTGTAAGTGTTGCCTCAAATAAACCTCTCCCTCTCCTTCCTCACTCACAATGTAACAATAACTTACACAGTGTGGATGCTTTGCATAAAAAACACATTAAAGATCCTACTTAGTACTGAAGTATTATCATCTAATATACTTAAAATATAAAAAGTACTTGTTCCACCCTGAGTGATGTATTTATGTATATGACATTATTAGACTGTTACTACTGATGCACACATGTCAAAACATTTTACTGTTGTATCTGGTCGAGGTACTTTAATTTAATCCAGTGGTTCCTAAACTAAGGGTCCAGATCCCACCAGAGTGGCGATACATTTTGGGGGTTGTGAGCTGATTAATAGGAGAGGAAAGAAGAAAAGAAAACATCCTGCTACACACATTTGTATTCATTTTTTGGGACTTTTCTCCAATATTTGTTTTTTTGTGAAATTGTGGAAAATTACAACAACAAAAAAAAAATGAAAACAATGAACCAATGTGGGGCATCTGGTGGAACTACGTACAACTCAGAGAGTACATTGTCTTTTATAAGCTTATCATACTATGTATTTATGTAAAATCTTATTCTGTAAAGTAACTAGTAACTACAGCTGTCAGAAAAATGTAGTGGAATATAAAAAGTACAATATTTCCCTCTGAAATGTAGTGGAGTAGAAGTATAAAGTAGCATAAAATGAAAATACTCAAGTAGAAGTACTTCAAAACTGTAGTTAAATGCAATACTTGAGTAAATGTACTTAGTTACTTTCCACCACTGCAGTAGCTCACACTCTCTTCCACACACACATTTCTTCTACATATCCTCTCTGCATCCCTCCCTCTCTAACAGACACACACACACACACACACAGCATGTCACATGTCGCCTTCATGGCCCTGTCTGTGACTGTGTCCTAGGCTGTCACATCTGGAGGCAAAGAAGCGGGAGGCTGGCTATGACAGATGTGTCCCCTTGGCTCATGGGCGCAGGAACCACCTGACCAGATCCCGGGAAGCTCGCCGAAGAGAGACAGAGTGTGAAAGGAAAAGAAGGAGCAATCAGAACACACAATAACAAGCCACAACACTCGTTACAAGGACAGTACAGTACTGGGATGGAACAGACAGGAGAGGACACGCAGAGATAAAGGCTCTCCAGAGACAAGAGCGTGATTTAGAGGAAAGTATATTAAAGTATGAAGGTCAAGGCTGGTGCATGGAGAGGGCTGTGTTGTACAAGGTTAAAGGGAGCACACACTGAGAGAGCCAGGCGACAAAGATGTGAGATTCCTTGCAATATAAAGTTGTGCAGTAAGGGAATATGATATATCTTACGGCTGCTCAAAGTGCTGCATGTGCAGGCTGAAATACTGCGGGGAATTAAAATGTGGATGGCAAAAAAGAGCCAGGTGAGAGATGCAGCACAGAAGGAGGAGAAAACAGGATGAGGAAAGAGAAGAAAAAGAAGAAATAGGAGGAGGAGGAGGGAGCGAAGTAGGTCAAAGCTTGTGATAGTGGTGGTTCGGTGAGCGTGGAGGGGGTGGGGCCAGCGGGTGGCGAGGACGAGGGTATATTTAGCCAGAGTAAGGATAGACTGAGATGGGGTGGGATGTGACAGGGGATGATGGGGGGGGGCAGCGCCACCAGGAAGCAATATCCAAGGGGTGACAGCTCAGCTGGAGTGACCCCGACGTGGCCCTAAGACAAGCTGAGGCAGAGTGACGGGGACACACAGGGACAGGGAGAGGAACATGGACGGCCATCTGTCATCACCACTGCAGGTCTGTCACACATGCTCTTATCCAGCCCATCATATTAACGCTGGCAGTGGTGGAAAAACTTAGTGCATTTACTCAAGTAGTGTACTGAAAGCCCCTGAAAGCTTGGTTTTCAAAATGTACGTATAACATGAAATATTCATCGCTACATAAGAAACAATCATTTGTTTGTTGGACAAAAAAAAGACATATGAAGGTGTCACTTTTGGGTAATTGTAAACAGCATTTTTCACTATTCTCTGATGTTATACAAACCAAACAATTAATCTGATCAAGAAAAGAAAATAATAAAAATACTAATTAATTACAGCCCTGTGTAAACTAGCTACAAATTAGCTAACAGTAAAATCCTGCTTACACATTAACGCATCAGTAATAATAATCTAATGATATACTATATAATAGCATTACCCTCACACCTTACCATTGATACTGTAGGGTACATTTTCCTGATAACACTTACATACTTTTACTTGAGCATAATATTCAATGCAGGAGTATCTTTCCAGTGTGGTACTGGTACTTTTATTTAACCACCACTGAGCGTTGACGTGGGGAGAGTGGTCAGGGAGAAAAAACACGGTGCAGTGATTGTCTGTGAGGGCTCTCTTGAGCGTCAGAGATGGATGAAATTGCCCTGTGTTTCGGTGTGTGTTCGACATCGTGTTAGCCTGGATTTCCCACAGTCAAAGAACCTCAATAAACCCTACTCCACTTCTCCATGATTACTGCTGCTGCTACATCTCGCACAGCAAAAATTGTCTCATCAGCTGGCTCTATCCGTCCCTGTCATCCTACTCCTCCTCCTCCTTTCGTGTTGCCTTGACATATTAATGTCCTTCCCCCTCTCTAGATTGAGGGCAGTACACGTGAGCAGTGGGGATCTTCTGGAACCAAAGCCATGACGGGTGACTGTTGGCCAGGAGCCTCATCTGGCCACTGTGACGTTTAAATCCAGTGAACACATTAAGGAAGTGGAGCAGTGATGGAGAAGGAAACTGAACAAACTGTTTGATCGCTAGTCTGTGAATCATAAACCAAACAAACAGTAGCATAAACAAAAATTATTGTACTTTCAGAATAGGATAAAGGCTAAAAAGCCCTAATATGCATATATCCGTTTTATAGCGTTACATGTTATTTATGATATAATTAATCGTATTAATTCTGTTCTGGTGGCTCTAAACATCTTGTGTGTGAATCTGGTCCAGGACTTTTTGCAAGTCACCTCTCCAAATCTTTCCTAACTACCTGTCTCTACTGTGATTATCTCACAAAGGCAAAGTTTACCAAAAGGGAGGGATGGTTTTAACCACAAATTTAAAGCCCTAACGAGTGACAAAAACACATGATCCTGCTGTTGTTGGAAAGATCAACAACTTATCTTTCACTTGAACTTACATTTGCATCTCAGATCACTATCTTTCCTATGATAACGAGCCAATGTTTCCCTAAACCATATGTTCTATCTGGGTTGTTTATTTTAACACATGCAATAAAATTAGTTTATTATATCTGTTGCAAAACATGCATATAAAAAATATCTAGATGACTTAATATTTGTGACAGAAAAATACATCAATTAGAGTGAAAAAGGGAAACAAATGAGTCATAAAATGTTACAAATCAAAGCTGCAATATGGCACGTTTCGAACATTTGTGAGCATGAAATCTGTGAAATATTTTGTATTTTCAGGCAGCTACTGATGAAAACAGATGAAAGTGTTTCCTCTCCCTGCCTCCACAATGTCACATGTGTTGTACACGGTTGTGTCTGCTTGCCTGGCTGCAGGTTAGTGAATGCAGGTGAGTTTTCACATGAATGAAATGTACAGTACAGATGTAGCTTACAATTCGCATGTACGCATGTAGATGAAACCCTACACTTATTGCAATACATGGCAACATTCGGCAACTACATTTTCCATTTGTATACCTAACATTGTGAACAGCAACACACACTTGGTCAATATTGTAGTTTATTGTAATTTAGAGTTTGGTGCTATTTTGACCTGTAAATTTAGTAATAAAATGAATATTTGCAACCTCTGGGAACATATTCTGAGATGTAAAAATCATGAGATCATAGTTCTGGTTATAAGCCGAGACACAAATGAATAGTTTTCAACAGCCAGCTGTCATATGTTTCTTAGGATGTGGTGAATATTAACCAAAATCCTTTCAGAGAATTAAATATAATTGTTAATATGGTAAAGCTGTCACTTTGAGCACAACACTATCAACACCACTGGGGAATGCCTCTATGAATTCGCCCACTGCTGCCAATGTTATAAACCGACCTCTCTTAATAGGATTATATGGCTTACACTTATGAACTCTGCACAACATCCTGTCACTTGTTCGGCCACAGACCGGCCCAGGCCAAAGCAGATGACTGCGACAAAGTGTGTAAATGTGTGAGCGACTCACGTGACGTCTCCAGCATAGTGGCGAATACGGAAGTGTTTCTGAAAGTCCATGGTTTTGTCCGTGGGGCTGAGCTGGAAATGAGGAGGAGACACTGTGAGTGCAGAGCCAACAGTAAAAAAATAAACTATTTTCTCATTAAACATATATTACAAACATTTACAGCGTACAATGATGGCTGCCCCTGTTCTTTGAAAAGCATCTTATGAACGCAAAACACTGGAGAAACTCTGCTCTCTACTGACTGCAACGCAAAACTGCACCTGTGTTATAGTAAGTTTTAAAGTTACACTGCAGTATAAACTGAGTCTTTGTTCTTGCTTGTTTTTAAGTCAAAAATCAAACCAAAACACGCACCCTTTTGAGAAGAAATGCTCAAATATTACACTTTTTTGATTGTATAATCTCATTATTTGCTGTATTGTTAGTGGTTAATGCCAACCAGTAATATCCTCATAGATTTCTGAACAACTCTCTGTCCTGATCATCACATCATGCAACTCCACAATTGACACAAGAGGCAACATCCATCCAGCAGGTGCATTAATAGTCAGTCACCCTTAAAAACTGTCTTTCCATTTCCAGTTGTTAAGTTCCAGCAGTTTCGAATTTATTTATTTCTAAGTATCTGAAATTTCCTTCACCAACTAGAGCCCAAATGCAGTGGGCTTCACTGGTTTTCTGTTTGCGTGTTTCTTGAGTCAACTTGCCCGCAATGACTAGTACAAAACATCTCATCCTTGAGATTTTAAGCAATTTCATATTTCACTTTGGCATTTCTATCCTACAAAGGCAAATGTTAGAAACTCCAATTTGGGCTGAAAATAAGATTTCCTAATTTTCAGAGTGACTGAAAATAAGATTTCCTCATTTTGTGATGTCTGAGGAGAATATGTCAACAACAAATAACCACTTCCTTCTAACTAAGTCAAGTTATAACCACATTTTCAGAGATCCCTTTTTAAATTTGAACACCTTTTTCAGTTTCATGTTGACCAGCAGCCTAATAATGTGGGTAGGGAGTGTTTTAAAAAAAAAAAAAAAAAAAAGAAAAGAAAAAAAAGGTCTTCTGAATAATATCCATGACAACTGATAGAGTTATTGTTCATACGATTTTCAGTTGAAGCCTGACAGATGATGTTGTGATCTGTTCTCACCTTGCGGGAGGTGTAGTGGGGGTGCTGGGCTAGTTTGGTGTCCATGGTGTCCAGGCAGACAGTGTCGGTGACTTTGCCAACAGTGAGGCAAGCTTCGTCCAAAATGGAGATGATGCCTTTGTGTGGCTGGTCCACAAGGTCCACAATGATCTGGTTGTTGAAGTAATCAATCTGTGTATAAACAGGATGATTGTTTAAAAAGAGGGGAAATGTTTAGGAACCATGCTTTTGTGTGTCTTTTTGGTGTGTGTGCATGTTCTGTGTTGTGGTTTTATTCAAGTGTCTGCTTGTGCACTTACAAACTTGCTTTTGTGTTGTCAAATCTGCACCAATAATCTCCCACAAATAACTTTTCAAAGGCAACTATTTAACATTATCAAAGTAATTTTCCTAGGAACATGATGTGGCTCAGATTTTATTTTTCTGTTCATATATTGTATTTATTGAGAAAATGATCTTATCCACAAGTGCGAGGCTGTTATGCCACGCAATGTTTGTTAAGTTTATTTAGTTAAGTTGTCTAAAATTTCCTGTTTTAGTTTGACATTCAAGTATCCCTCTCGTTTCAGGTGTTTTGACTTCCTGCCCTCGTGTGTCTTCCGCCGGTCTGATTGTTTCCACCTGTTCCCCATTACCTTGTGTATTTATAGTCTGTCTCCCTTTGTCCTTTGCCAGTTCGTCTTGTCGTGATGTCAGAGAACCAGTGTTTATCTTCTACCCTCTTGTCAAGTACCCGTGTTTTTGGTCAGGTCATTGCTTTGTTTGTTCTAGCCGTGAGTGCTTTTTCCCTCTTTGGAGTGGTTTTCTGTTTATTGAACCTTTCTTTAGTAAAGACTCTTTTCGTTGTTTTGACACTTTTTGTCTGAGTCGTGCTTTTGGATCCAGTTCGTGTGAACAGTCGTAACAGAGGCAACTAAAAACACTTGCACACTGTTAGAGACAACTTGTGATCATGGTTACATCATAAAGACACCCGTTCACTACCCTAACCACAACGCACTTACTTATCACTTACCACACAGCTGAGTATCAATTGATCTGCAAATGTGTGTGTCTTTCTGTGTGAGCAACAGCAAAAACAAAGACCTGTGGACATGTTATTGTTTGTGTGTATTCCTCACATGTTGCCAGGTGATGCCCTCTCTCAGGTATTCGCCTTGTTCCTGTCTGAGGATCAGCTCGATGAAGAGCTGCTGCAACTTCTCGTTGCAGTAGTTGATACAGAACTGTTCAAAACTGGACGACAATAGAGGAACAAACACTTAAGCAGCAACATCAACAATGACTCATTTCTTTCCATTTAAATACAGAAAACACAGTAGAATTCACAACATGACAACGCCAACCTGTTGTTGTCAAAGATCTCAAAGCCGTAGATATCCAGAACGCCAATGACTGTGTTTTTCCCATGGAGCATTGGGTTGTAGTCTTTAACTTCAATGACACTGTTAATGCGGCCTACAATCCAGCCGAAAAGTCTCTCATATAGAGCCTACAGCAGGGAAATAAGAGAGTATTTTTATCAGAGCCGGAGATTAAAATAATGTGACAACTGTGAAAATTAGACAAAAGGAAAAGCATGTTACAGTGATGATGTTAACATAATTTTCTTATCCTAGGGAAGCTGTTAAACAATGAATCTGCATAAAGCATAAATCTCGACTGATAAGCTGTTTTGTCACAAGAAAATGGCCTGTATGATTTGTAAACAAACCCATGAAGCAAGTAAACAGCACCTTCGCAAAAGCGTCCCGTCCAAAGCAGGCGTCCTCCTTCGTGTGTCCCTTCTCGATGACCTCGCCACCCCCGGTGGCCACAGTGCGGTACAGCAGGCTCTTACTGACGCTGTCCGCATCTGTGTCTGTCAGCTCAGAGATGTGGTTCACGGCTTCGAGTCCCAGGATCCGAACGCTCTCACCATCACTCTCAAACTGCATATTACCCTGAAAAATAGACAATTACAGCTCATTGTAGAGAAGCATGATCTCATCACTACTTGATGCTTTTAGTGTTGGTGATCTCAAGAGTCACAGTGTACTCTACATCTACATCTAAAATATACACAGGTGGTGAAGAAAGTACTTTATATATTTTCATAGTATTTTAATCCTAGACTAAGTCCATACTATAACTTACCAATAGAAGAATGGTGGCCAGGATCTGATAAATTGAGTTAATCTCCTCTTTTGAGAAGCCAATCACTTCCAGGGCACTCATCACCGCTTTGTGGCTTGAGCGATCATTGTTGGAGGTCTTAAGAAAATAGAACTTTGTATTAGAAAAGGTTTTGCCAGTTGATCAGTCAAAAAAACACGAGCTGAAGTTCATCATTATGTTTCTCAAATGAAGAGGGGACAACCAGGATTTCTGAAGTAAGTACAATTAATTATTTCAAATGTGTGTATTTTGTGCAGTTTGTTTCATTTCAACAGCTGCTTTTCAAACAGTCTTAAATTTTCAACTAAAAACGTAAAGGTGACAAACTCACAGTAGTTGCAGCTCCCTCTTTGGTATACGTATAAACAGCAGGATCATTCTGTAGATGAAATGACTCCAGTATCTCATCTGAGCCTCCACGCAGTAACTGTTAAACACACATCAAACATACAAGGTCAGATCCAATATGATTATTTTATTGAGTAGGAACTACTGGAGTGGTAATCCACATTATTTTTCTTGATGTCAAAGTTCACTGGGCAGTAAATGAGTTCAGGGAGTAATATGGAGCATCGTCAGTGTATGTTTTGCAGCAGCAGCAGCAGCAGATTTGAGTTTACCTGATAAAATGAATGGAAGTTCCTCTCCCCATCTTGCTGCTGGACCACCCTGGACTTGAACAGAAGAACATATTATGGTAGTAAACCAAATATCCATCCTCAGACTCTCTTACACTGTTATACAATTATTCTGTGATGACCAATGTGTTCCAGGAGTTAAAGTTAAGTGTTGAACCAGTTGTCCAACCTGCATTGTCTGTTCTTACTTACTTAGTTTTTCTCTAAATTGCTTTTATCTAACCCAAGAGAATGAGGTTGTCTCAAACCTCACTGGGTAACATCTGAAGGTAGAGCAAATAATTTACTAACTGAATTTATATTAAGCTAAATAACACTAGTTAGCAGCATTTCTTAGAGAGGTCAGCAATCACGTGTGAGTTTTTGAGGCAACAAAAGATAAACGAGAGAGCCCCAAAGAGGTCAGAACAAGTTTTCTAGTCCAAAAGAAAAATTGAAAGCAACACTCTGAACTCTCAAAGCAAAACGCGTCATGTGGCCGCACTGGAGTCAACTGTCACTTTCATGTGTCAAAGATAGATTTTTCCCTGGATGGTTGCTGAGAAATCGGTTTTTGCTCTTTGATTTTGAGGGATTGACACCAAAACCTTACATATAGCGCTGGCTATTTAGACAGTTGAAGATGTATCAGATCTCCACTATAGCTGCACTCAAAATGTCTAAAAGAAACATCATGCTGTCAAGGATGGACCAGTTTTCTGTAGAAATAAGAAAAATCCAGGACCAAGCGACAAAATCACCACCAGCTGTTTCACCAACAGTGTTTAAGAAAAATAGTTTTATTTTTTTCTTCAAGACAAACACTCAAACCAAACTGATGACCAATTGTGTGACAACAGCAGCACCACTTTCACTGCTGATGCAGCCACATTACGGCTTAGAGACAGTGTGGTTAATTCTGCCCTCTGAAAGTGAATCATGGCACCATCATTCACACCGGCTCTGAGTGCCAGACGGTTGTTTAACAGAGCGGATAAATACAGCAGCATCAAGTACCCCCAGGTGAGCCATTCATTAACAGCAGCACACTGGCTTCACAGACACATCTATTCATGGATGTTCCCTCACACCTCTTTGTCATCACCTCATGAAACATTCATGTTCAGGAGAAATGATGTAATTTAAAAACTAAATGAGCAGAACTTTTCCTACTTTCCTTTAGAAGTGAGCTCACTGTGTCTCAAAAGAGCATATAACTCCTTTGTTTTTGTGTTTCTTGGACCCGTGCAGCTCTCCTGTCTGCAGTCAAAGCCCCTCCATCATCCTGCCCACCCCTCCTCACCTTCTCCAGCAGGTAGTTGTTGATGTGTCCTCCGGTGGGATCACCGTTGAAGTTGAAGTTGATGTCCATGTACTTCCCGAAGCGGCTGGAGTTGTCATTGCGATTTGTCTTGGCGTTCCCAAAGGACTCCAGCACGCAGTTGGATTTGAGCAGCACATTCTTCACACTTGATTTATCGCATCATGGTAACCATTGATGGAAACCATTAGGGAGGTGAAAATGGAGTTAGAGGAAAAGAAGAAAGTGAGATGATTTGTGGTAGCATCATGTTCCCATGATCCAATTATTTAATTGTGGGAGAATAAAATCCATCTGGATCTACATTTCAGTTTACAGTACTGCCTTAATGAATCCCCTCATCATGAGTAAAGGTGCTGTAATGTAATGTCTGATTAACCTAAAGCACCACTCACCTCTCAACCTCTGCCCTCTGGCTTGGGTTCGTGATGGCTGCAATGTATTGCATGATGTATTTGCTAGCTTCTGTTTTTCCTGCCCCACTTTCACCTGAAACACAAAACACACACATGAGTATAGCTGCACACCATAATATTTACTCTCTTTACTCTTTTAATTTCTTGTATGACGAATGTTAAGGTGGCTTCTGTGCTGTGAATACCTGAATCCAATTAACATGACAGTTTTTTGTTGACAATGCATAATGAATCCAGACATGCATATATTGTACTGTATGACCATAGACTAAACACAAAGACAAGTAATAGTGTTAGTACAGTTACAAGCAGCATCAACACAGGCACAGTCACTGGTGTGCTTTAACCAAGAAGACTAGAATTGCCATACGCAAATAATTTTTCCTGGTAACATTGTTCTGGCAGGGTGAAACAGTATTTAGACCATCATGGCAACCAAAATCTCTCCACAGAAACCCAAACTTATAAAATTTTAAGGTTAGCTGTTGCTTACACCTATTAAGGATATCCAGCATTATACAGAGAAACATACCCCTAAAATATAATTTATTTACAAAAGACAAAGCCTAAAAAATTGATAATAATTAGGTGAATAAACTAAATATGCACAGAAAACAAATTTTCCACACTGTAAGTTACTGTAATGTTAGCAGTAGTGTATGACTCCGACAGGTGATATCCGATATTTAATAAAAGCCCAATACTGGCCCAGTAAAGAGTCAAAAAAGGCACATAAACAAATATCCCAAATAGCTAAACATTCAAAGAGCAACTAAACATTCAGACAGATACATAATATAATACAGTAAAAGAGTACCTGAGAGGTCTTATAGCTATGGCTATGCTAATATCTCCATCACAGATCAGCTAGAAAATAATAACTCAAATGGCTCTCATGGATAACTTACTGTGGATATCAAAAACGCAACCTTTCGGCCACACCCTGGCGGTGTTAAAATATCTCGACCACTAATTTAGCAAGCTTATTTGGTAAAGTTACAAACATTCACGCTTCCCAGAAGATGACTCCACTTGTCTTCTTCACTTCAAGAAGGACACGGCGGCCGCTGACCTCTGCTAAATGATGCTAAATTTTAGCATGTAATTTTTAGCTCAAAGCTGATAAGTCTGATAAAGTTCACCTAAAGCTGACTAAATGTCTTCAAATGGAAGCAGTAAGGTCATATTTTCGACATGAGAAGTTGAGAACAGTTGAGGACACTGTGTTGCTAGGAGACTAACTAACCCCACTTACAGGCTCCAAAATAGGACGGTTAAAATGTAGAGATGAAACGTTAGCCGATTGATTGATTGATTAGTCATTTTACAGAAAATTATTTAACAACAGTTTTGACAATTTATATTGTTCGATAATATAATAATTGTAATAAACTTTATGTATAGCCTACAGCACTTTTCAAAACAAAGTTAAAGTAAGTGCTTTTGCCTACATGGTGGAACCAGGATTATTTCAGGAGCATCAAGGCAGTTAAAATCAGACAATTTAAAATAATCCTTTTTTTTTTTTTATAAAATACAATATCAATAATATAAGATAAAAACAACAACAATAATAAAACAGATAAGACATGTTGGAATAAAAACTATGTGCTAGTGTTAATAAAAAAAAGTTTTGAGAAGTCACTGATTCTGCAAGCCTCAGGTTCCAAAGCTGAGGGGGATTAAGTCAATTTTATAGCAAAAATGGCCAAATTTCCTTCTTCTAAAATGTGAATATTTGATGATCTTTAGTCTTCTATGTTGGTAGATTACTAAATAGCTCTGACGATTAATCGACTAATTGAGAAAATCGATTAAATAAACGTTAGTTGCAGCCCTAGACTAATGGTTGCTGAACCAAGTCTGACAATGTAGAGCAGAGAGATGAGATGTAAATAGCCACAGTACAGAGGGTAAACTCTTGATTTAACAACATAGCTTTTCATCTGGCGCCACACACAGGCCAAACCTTACGATTAACAGAGGTAAGGATCTCAGAATAGGAAAGCTGTCTCTCCATTTTTTATCCATCTAGCAGTTTTGTTTCCACATGTGTAATCAGCATTAATTCAAAGCAGACATAATGCCATGTGGAATAACACCACAAACAAGAGAATCAAGAATTTGCTGTTTGAATCTAAAGGGTGGGAAGTCACCTTCAGGACTGTGGCTCATGAGGTTTGAGTGTGAAAGAGACAAACCTGATATGACGATGCAGGTGTCTTTGGCCCGTCTCTTCATGGCCTTATAGGCAGCATCAGACACAGCATACAGGTGAGGAGGGTTTTCATACAGTTCCCGGCCCCGGTACGCATCAATGGTATCTTTGCCGTAAATGTCCATCTGTCTGTATGGGTTAACGGAGACGACTACTTCTCCAATGTAGGTGTAGATACGGCCCTTCTCAAACCTGTCCAAACAAAAGAAAATCAGTCATACTGATGTCATACTTCACATGTACAGGTATCATTTATTTGTGTAGACATATAGATATACAATATGCTGTTTGTACATACTACTTCTATGTATATGTAGGATAGTATGTATTTAAGTATTTCATGTATTCAGCAATTTATTTAAGGGTGCAAAGAGCCATTTAGCCCTATTTTCTCATGACACTTTCACACCACCCATGAAAAAAACCCTCGAGTAAAAAGTTCCATAAAAGATCATCCACATTCATGTCTCACGTATAGCTGACAGGAAGTGACACAAGTGTGTGTACACTGAAAGCAGGAAATGAAACTTGTGGTTCAAAGGGCGTCACAGCCTTGTGTAACCTCATGTGGGCTTGTTGAGCTGGGAGGGGTAAAATTGACGTGTCACAAGAGTTAATGAAATATTATTCAACTATTTTGTTGCATGTATAGCTTTAGAGACAGCCGGTGTTGATGTACAACATCATAAGGTTGGGACGAGGCTGTCTGATTTCAAAGGCTCCTCCAAATGCAGCTAAGAAACGCAACCTTCTTATTCCTGAGTTTGGAGGACACAACCCGTGTACTGGTCTATTGTTTACTGGATCAATCATGTGGTTTTTGGCAGCTCGTAAAAAGTCAGAGTATTTAACAGGTGTTTGTGTTCAGGAGGTCATCAGTCTCTGATAATAGGTCAATAGAACTAGATTAACGATATGGATAATAAAAGCCAGGAATAAACCTATAAGTAATTACTTAATAAATGTCCAGGAGGAAAGTAACTAAGTACATTTACTCACTTTACGTAAGTACAGTTTTCAGCTGCTTATTATTATATTCACTTTGTGCAACTTAATAGAGATTGTACACATGAAATACAGTATACTAAAATACTGTTTACATATAGAATTAACACTCTGTAAGAGGCCATTTTTCATAGAGTTCCTAAACATAACTTTTATATCACCTCTGTACTTTTACTTTAGAACTTTTGAATGCAGGAATTTTAACTTTTTATTAATAAAAAGGAATCCGAAAGGAATAAAGGCAAGGAGTAAAGGAATACTGAATACTTTGTCGACCAATGGAAATGCTGTAATTGCTGCTGAATTTCCCACTGGTATTTACACGCAGTTGCAAAAGCTGGTTCAGCCAAGAGTTCAGGTTCACTGAAAGGCCTGCATGTGTGGGCAGCGTCCAGGAGGATCCTGTCCCTGAATTGAGACTCAGCTGTAGATGATTTTGGCTGCATCTGAGTCACTGAGAAGGTTGTTTGTGTTTTGTTTTCTTTTACAAATCACCCCTGAAAGCAGGAGGAATATCACTCTAGGACAGGCGCAGCCAATTTTAGGATTCCTCTGAGTAAGAGTTTGGTGCCAAAAAAATAGAGAAGTCACTCCAGTCTCCTTCCTGGTAATATACTGACCAATCAGGTGACAGGAGGCTGAGTCCATGTGAGATTTGAGATACGCTAGAAGGAACTCAAAGAGCACAGATCCTGTATTGAATCCTCCTGTAGTGAATGTTACATTAAAGAAATCCATTTATACCACTTAAATTGATGTCTTGTTAATGAAAACATAACAGTTTTTCATATCAAGTCTTGATCTCTGGTAGTTTTACAGTTTAGGCTACAAATGTGTAATTGTGGGAATTCAAGAAAAGGATCACCACCAAGGCCTCTCTGTCCACCAACCTTCATGGAAATATGTTTAGTTTTAGAGATATCCTGCTGACAAAGAACCCAACATGGGAGAAATATAGCAGTGGTGATTCCCAGCCTAATACTAACAAGTTAAGGAAAACTGTGCAAATGCAAAAATACAAATGCAAACACCTGAACTCACAAGTAGATATAAAGAAAAGTGTAGGAAATCATTAAAGCAGGCCATATCCTTAGCGCCTGCTTGTTCTTTGCCACCAGACAAGTCTGATCAAGTGGTGTGATGAAACTCTACATACATTATTTGCCAACCAATGATGACAGACGCCAAGCCAGGGGTAACTATGTGAAACATTTATAGAGGTATCTGCTGTGCACACGTCAGCTGAGAGAGCGTGAGCTGTTTGAGCTTATTTGATATTGTTTGACTTTTTCTGGTGTGATTTCTCACAGTTTGGACTGAGGACACGATGCTCCTGCGAAAGACACCGAGGAAGTGAGAATGGTCAAGACAAAAAAAAAAAACACTGTCTTGACTCAGAGACAAGGGACAAGTCAAAATCCCCAAAACATTACACCTGACAGATCACAAGACAAGACAAAACAAAACAAAAAGTTAGTTTAATAAGTTATACGTATTAAGTTCGACAGGCTTGGTGTGAATAGCTGTTTTATTGTGCTTCATTTGGCACACATGACAGCCAGTGTGTAGTGTGGTGATGATCAAATCAACCACAAGTTTATATCTGAACCCCGAGGGTGAGCGGGAAAGGCGAGGTAGAAGTGACTCACGCTTGAATAAAGGGAAAGTAAGATTTTTCCCTTTATGTTTCATCTTTATGTCCTCTATTAGTCTCTTACTTGAGAGAACTTGAGAGAATTTAGTACTATTGCGACAAATTCATACGTTTTGTAAGTTTGTGAATATCACAGACAGGTAAATATAACACTATACACCTTAATCTTACTTATTTTACACTAATTTTAACATATTATATAGCCGACTAAACAAAGACTTGAAGTTGCAGTTTTTCTTCATATATCAGGTATGTATGAAGCGTTACCCTTTGCATCTCTGACAGCCAGCTGCTTCCACCCTCCTCCCCTCCCTCCCTTCCTCCTCTCTAAATGTATCTCAGGCCTTACCTCAATTTCAGATTCTCCATAAACTGCTCCATCGTCACCTCATCCAGGAGCACAAAGTCTGACTTCCCAAACTCCAGGCCCTCCAGCTCCGCCATCCCTGTCTGTAGTCACCAAACACACTAAGAATAAAAGACGGGCAAGACGCAGAGGAACAGAAAGCAGCTTAAGGAAGAAGAAAGAGAAGTACTGTCGACTTCTGGGGCCCGGTAGTGTAGACAGTGTGAGTGTGCTGTGGGCGGGGCGAGCTCTTTGGTGGATTCTAGGGTGTGCTTAGTCAAGTCACACAGAGTTGTGGTCTACAAGCTACAGCACGTCATCCTGTCAGTCAGCCCATGCCCTCACGCAAATCTATATAAATAGCAGGAGGCTATCTTTAAAAGCTCAGACCACTTCTGCATCCTCCTCCATCTCTCTCTTCCTGCCACAAGGCCTCCACATTTATACAGTTACTCTCTTGCTTTTCAGCCTCGACTTTTGTGCCTATTTTGTACATCTTTTCTTCTCAGAAACAGAAACCCACATCTCACATACTGCCAGACGAGAGCAGGCAACCTTGCAAATTTGGGGGTAGAAAATGGCCTTTATCTCCTGGGAAGGATTGTGGCATTTCCTTTCTTAACTTGGCATTGGCAGTACAACGTGTCCCTTAGGGTTTTTCTCCAAACCAGAGGTTCCCAACTCGCAGCAGAGCCAAGCTGCAACTTAAGAAACTCGAAGCCAAAAGGTTAAGCAGTGCTGTTTGTCATGTGAGACAAATGTAAGTGTGTAGGTGTGTGTGATTAAGTTCAGAGAGTGTAATGGGAATGTTGACTAAGGCAGAGACAGATGATTTCTAAATCCCCTCTCACACCCCTTTGACCTTTTTCTTGAAATCTGGAACCTTTTCAAGAACTTTTCAAGGTAGTTTTTCTCTTTTTCCACGCGAGGAACCTGGGAACCAGATGAATCATGTTTTATTTTCTCTGGCAGATGCATCTGTTGAAACAAAATGTTCCCCTCCATTTTTTTTAAAATTTGTTTTGGGTGGCAGCATACATTTCAGAGATAGATATCTCAAAACCTTAACAAATAAAACAAAAAACTATCCAGCAAAGCTAGATACCATGAAAGGTAAGTTTTTGGTTAATTGAGGTTTTCATTGCTGGACAAAACAATCCCACTTCATGGGTCCAGTTCCCAGCTTTCATACAGCATTGACGCAGCTGAAAGCTCTGGAAAAGCTGGTAAGTAGACTTTGAGTTGGAATTGTTCTGTCGAGCTACTATTTCCAAGGCCAAGAATGAACTTTGACGTTAACTTTTAAGATAACATGGACAAGAAGTCCTGCTGCACTTGCACGTCAACAGATCCGTCTCCGTGACAACTGAGCAAACTCAATCCAATGATGAAGACCTTGTGACACGTGTAAAGGATACAGAAAAAGCTGGTAATTGGACTGTGAGTTGGGATTGAACTTTCATGCCTAATGATTTTTATAATTGGGGCGAACTAAACTTTTCAAGTTGGTCGGTAAACCCTCCAAATAGACTGTTATCTTTAAGTTTCCTGGTTTTGACTAAAAAAAAAAAATGTTGTAATGATAAAAATATCAAGTAAAAATAATGTATTGTCAGACTTCTCAATAACTTTCTGTCCATCAGATTTCATGTTAAGTTTTTGAGATAGCAGTGGACAAACGGGGAAACCCGCAGCACTAAGCTCTGTGGTGGAGGATAGATTTCTCATCAGATTGATTTGTGTTTTAGTAATTACTGTTAAAAGAAAGGCGTCTGAGTCATAATTATAGTCATCAGTGCAGCCCTGTTTGAATGGTCTCTTTAATTCACACTGGATACAAGCATTGATTGGAAAGTTATATGAGTAAAGGGACTTTACCATCAGAAATACACAACACCTGCCTACTGTAGAGCATGTTTCTTGGCAGCCTGTTCTTTTGTTTGACGTTTAATCTAAAGTTTGTTTTATTCTATATAATGGCAACAGTATCCAGTCAAGCATCCTTTAACTACCCTTTACTTTGTTACTGTAGATCCTCTTCAGCCAGAAGTACTTCCTCTCAGCATGAGTTCAGGTGACTGTCAGAGACTGTTTCACTTCCTGCTTACACTTCCTCCCACGTCTGTTTCTGTCTCCATCTAGATGTTGCATTCAGGTGCTACAGTAACGACATGACAATAGCCCCAGATGAACCATGTTGTTATGGTAGAGCACAAACACACAGAGATGAAAGAGGCATAAATCTCATTATCACATTTAATTAACACCCAGAGATCTTTCAAATCACCCATGCTACTTTATTGTTAATGTTAGTGTTTTTTTAATGGCCATTTGTGTAATTAATTGCCATATTTATTTCTTTCATCAGGGACAATGCACAATACATATATTGTACCAGATATAGCTAAAAGCTCATTTGCATCTGTAGTCCCTGGGCAGAGGCCACTAAAGATGCGCAGGTTACAGAGCTAAGAGATCAGTTATAGTAGATCAAACCTTACACTTTGTAAAAAACACAGATCCAATAAAACACCATGCAGAAAACTAAGATACAAAACAAAAAAATACAACCACCCCGACACAAACAACCAAAGAACACCAATCCCAACACCATGAACAACCGACAATTCAACCGTACACAAAATTACCAACCAGTCAATACCAATGCTGACCACATTCAGTGTGTCTTAGTTCAATGACTACAGACCTGATTCTCCTTCAACCATGTTTTCAAGCTAGATTTAAAATGTTTAAAAGCAGTGCACTCTCTGATGCTCAGTGGTAAAGAATTCCACATCCCAGCCACCTTAACTTGTGTTTTTCCTATTTATATAAATGATATATTAGCCATTCAGCTGATGCTCTTATCCAGTGTACAGATGTAGAATAATGTCCAGATCACCAACATTTACAGTGCAAGAAACAAGCAATAATGAAATAATGAAAGTCAACAGCTGTAAATAATAATAGAATAATGTTGATATTATGCACAGGTTATTAGTGTTTGAGTATAATAAACATTTTGACATCAGAAGAATGCAATGTCAGAGTCAAAATCAGTATATTGCACCACATAACAACAACATGCATCAATCCGACCGATCAATTTAAATCTTACACTTCAACATTAATCATTTAAAAGAGCTGATTAAAAAGAGTCGTCGCTAAACAACAGAGCCCAACCAATATATATTTGCATGGCTGATATTATCTGCCAATTATAGCTTATCACAGATACAGTATAGTGGTATTGGCGTATATGTCAGCTGATAAGTGACAAAAAGTCTTAGTACAAAAATGTCAAAAATATGTTTGAGGTAGAGGTCTTCACGGGTCCAACATTTTGGTTTCGATCCAAAACAGACCTGTGGAAAAACCTTCGTGACATGCATGAATTAATTCTCAAAGAGGAGAGAACCGATCCAAAAGGGAACTCGAGGATAATTAGATCAGATCCAAAAAGACCCATATTAGAGAGGGAAGAAAGAGCAGCAATACAATAATAATGTCTACAGCTATAACAACTTGTTGACTGACAGAAAATTAATCAGCAACTATTTTAAAAATGGATTAATCGTTAACTGTTTTCTGGTGTTATACAGACCAAATGATCAACTGAGGAAATAATCAGCAAATTAGCCGATTATAAAAAAAATAAAATTGTTAGTTGCAGCCCTAATAAAGTCCTAAGAATGAATGTAAAGTAATTTACAAACTCCAAAAATAATGTTTCAATGACTGATTTCTAAAAACGTTCACCTCCTGCGCCAACAATAAAACATTCTGTAGCCAACTGGGTGATAGGTAGACGGTCACGGAAGATAATCATTTTCTAACCATTTTAGTATCAGTCATATAATAGCATGATTTTTTAATACATTTTTACATAGGCTATTGATTTCCTAAAATATTTTCTTCACATATTTTCAAATATCTTCTCATCTAACTCTCTGTGACAAAGCAAATAACTGTAATCCCCAGAATTTCAAACTTTTCCTTTAATGCTCAAATATTGATATCGCTATTGGACTAAAAAAAATCCAGTATCAATCAGGCTCTATTATACAACACATGCATATTACAACCTGTTACTCAATAAGACAAAATACAGGTATAAGGACAAGTCTGTCTACGTTCATGAACATAAATTCACTTCTCATTTTTCATTTTTCTCCGAGATCTGAACCTTTTCTTTATATCTTTTGTATCAAAATGTAGTAACTGCGAGATGACTTTCATGGGTGATTTAGGAGGCGGACGTTTGTTTTCCGACTCTTGCACGTAGCCGTTAGCCCAATCTGCCTGGGTTTTTTCGCGGGACACAGATTGGCTTTGTCTCCTCGAAGCTCCACCCTGAACAAAACGAGCAGCAGCTCCCCGCTCGGGCTCAGCACCTTCCTGCTTATCATCCTGGTACTTTGATGGAGAGTAACCCGCAGCTCCGACGGGAGATGGGTAAGCGATGGCACCGCTATCTCTTTCTGTGTTCTTCCGACTGATTGGGGGCAGAGAGCTGCTCCTCGTCCTGGAGTTTCTGTGGCTTGACCTCCCTGTACGTCCTGACTGGTCAACCGACCTCCCCAACAGCTTCTGCTTTAACTCGTAGCTCTTACCAGACGCTCCTATGAGGTGAAGTTTGTCACTCATCGCGCATACGAGCACTGAATCGTAAATGTTATTCTTTTTCTGAATCCTCTCAAAAAGAGCCTTGCCTTCACGATCCATGTCCTTCAGGGGAACTTCCTGTGTGCGTAGTGATTTGCTGAGATCATTCAGGAGGCTCTGTAGTTTACCGACAGCTATCCTTGCGCTCTTCCCCAGTAAAGTGATGTTGATGCTATCACCAACTGGACATGCTTCCATTCTAACATTATGGCTGTCCAGGATGCCGTCAATGTCTTTTTTCCTCAGCCAGTCTGCGTACATGAACACATCTGCATCAACGACAAAGGACTCTCTTCCATGCCTGATTGAGCCTCGCTGGTCTGGTCTCGGAGAGGCTCTGTACTCTGGAGACGTTGGATGGTTGTTGGGGGAGCCAGATGCCCAAGATGAGGAGGTGGTGGGTGAAGATGGCTTGTTTCGGGATCCTAACCGGCTTCTGTTGCCATCCGAGCTGTTGTTAGCATAGTATTTGGAAATGCCTTCAGAGGAAACCTTCGGGACCGGAGAGGATGAGGACGGCGCGATGTCCGTGTTGGTTTCTGAGTAAAGAAGCTGCTCCAAAGAGGCCTTCACAGCTTTGAGTTTCAAAAACGACCCCTTGACACGCACCTGATCGTTGCTCAGATCTATCAACACGAAGCCGTGTGACCTGAGGATTTCTCGCACCTCTGTCTTGTTGGGGAAAATATTCAAATGTACTGTTGCCTCCACTGGGAAATCCATCTGAGAATAAGAGGTGGAGAAAAACACAGACAGAGTGACACACAAAGAGCTAGAAGACAAACAATTCTGAATAAGTAAATGATTAATCCGACCTGACGTAAGATGGATAAATGTGGTGGCAATGTCCAGTTACCTCAAGATGGTCAGGTGCTTTCACTGCTAAATGACGTTGTTGATGATTCACCTGCAACACATGAGAGCTCTTTCGCAAGACTCGAGCAGCAGCTGTGGAAAGAAATACACGATTGGACTTACTAACTGATTGATTGATTGATTCAGTGATTGACTGACCTCAACCAGAGGTCAGATGTAATACAGGAAAAACCAAGTGCCCAGTGAGTTTAACCACCTCTCATTTGTAGAGGATGATGTAACTTCACAGAGCAGTAGTGTCAAATTGTATTTTTTCTGCCTCAAAGAACAAAAATGGCTGTAATAATACAGTATATTTAATCTATCAGGAGGCTGACACATATACAATATGTGTAGTATTACTTTTCTTGACCTATGAAGCTTGATAACATGATGTTTTTCTATATTTTTCTTATTGTCAACAAATACCATTAAAAGACCAAAACCAACAGTGCGTTAGTCCGTGTCTCAATACTTTCTGACTTTATAACTCATAGCATATTTGTTCCTACTTAAGACAAAAATCATTAAAAATACCACCAATCTGTTATTTTATTATTATTATCATGTATTTTTTTATTATTTTGATCTATTTTGTATCCCTCTTATAAATTTGATCCCTTTTGTTTTTTTTAAATCTATTTTATAGTTTTTAGTCTAGCTTTTATTTAACTCTTATTTATTTTTTGTTTTGTTTTTATTATCATAGCTTTCAAATTTATTTCATTACATTTTCATCATTTTTATTTTCTCGCGTGCATTGGTTCCAAATTCTTAAATTGTTTTTTGTTGTTGTTGTTGTAACGGTCTACACTTGTTCTGTCTTATCATCTGTGAAGCACTTTGATGAAAGATTGATTGATTGATTGATTGATTGATTGATTTATGTGTGTAGATTAACCCAAAATAAATTACAGTGCAGTTCATGTGACTCAGTGCAGCTATTGTGTTTTGAAGAGTTTTTGGACAACAACACTGCAGCTATGGCTCAGAATAATCCATATCAGGATTTGGCTACACAGACGATACTTGTTAACAGGATCAATTCATTTTTAGTTTTGGCCTTTTCATGGAAAATGGTTGATAATAAGACAAATATATATTATGGCCAGCTTCATCCTTAAAAAATACGCTTCACTGTCAAGTCAAAAAACTGACAAATCCTCACTATTATCGTCATTTGTTATATTACTTCACCTGAGCTAAAGTACGGTTAGCTTTGCACAACATACAATATCTAATATCAAAGTAATATATGAAGCAATTCAGGAAATACAAACTTTAATGTGATATTACATAAAGCTGGAATTGGATTATGTTACGGGTTTTGTTTTTCTTTGTTTTTGTCTCCTCAATGGGGTTTGTTTCGGAGTAGCAGGTATATAGTTCTACATTTGTCCTATAAAACCCAATTTCAGTCTTTACGTTACTGTTTTTTCTATTGTATTCTATTTGTTTATCGTTTTTCTTCTCATTTTGATTGTGTAATGCTTAGAGGCGTTACAGGCCTGCTCTTGTCTTATTTGTTGATGATGATTTTTTGGTTGTGTTTTGCATTTTTTGTGCTCACGTGGGCCTTTAAATGATTTATTTCATGTAACCATGTTTCAAGCTCAAATCAATTATTTCAAAAATGGTGAAAAAACACCTTGTTTTTTCTTAGTGGGAGCAAATCAATTTCTAGTTTTCAGTTGAAAGGCACAAGAGACGTGAACATGAAGAAGCCTTTACTCAGTAGAGGAAATATATTATAATTATAGATCAGTGTAGCTACTGAAATGAGCCACAGGAAATGAACTTAGACCTACAATATACACCATGTTCATGTCAGTAAGTTAAGTATTAACATTATTACATCTCCTTCTGGTGGTCAGTAGAGGGCGATAAAAGCCACAGATGAGTTATTAACCACTAGTACTTAGATTGAAACTATCCAGAAAACATCTTGAGTTAACATTTCTTGCTGTTTTACTGGCTGTTTATCCACTTTTAATGACTTCACCACCTAAAATCCTGCTTTATGTTGAGCCCCATGATGACTTAACCTCTGGCTCCTTAAATATGATAAAGTACATTTACTCAAGTACAATTTATAGGTATTTTCTGCTACTTTATACTTATACACTTCTAAATATTGTACTTTTTACTCCACTACATTTACTAGTTACTCTGTAGATTTAGATTAATAATAAAAAATATAATCAACAAATAAATGACGGTGTTTTAAAAAAAAAAATAGGATACAAGATAAAATTAGACTTTATTGATCCCTGAGGGTAAATTCACAAGCTACCCAGGAGTATTTGTTAAATTAGCCCCACCTTTACCAGCTGCAACATTAAAGTGATACACATCCATTAATGCATCAGTAATTGTTATTATTCTGAAATGGGCCACTCTGCATACTGAGTACTTTTACTTTTGGTACTTATGTAAAGTAAAAGACCTGAGTACTTCTTCCACTACTGGTTAGGTGAAGGGACGTAATCAAGGCTACATGAAACGTAAAGCGCAGGACGTTTCACCGAAAGTGAAAGTTATTCCGTTGCAGATGAATCGAGGCTCTTTGGCACATGTGGTTTTTATTATTTCAAGTGAAAACAATAAAAAAAATCACCGATAAAAGTAGTAGAGATAATAAGCACACTCTCTGCGAAACTTTTTTGTTGTTTGTGTTTTCTGATCGGAAATATCCCCCCGAACCTTTTAGAAACGTATTAACTAGTTCCCTCGCTAATATCTCCATCGCAGGAGTACAAAGTGCAACACATGCAAACTGAATCTACTCTGCTGGTCTCGGTGACTTACTGTAGAGCTCGCTCCGGTCAACTTCATGGCTTGGTTTTGTCTTGATCAGTGCGGAATGAAACCGATAGTAACGTCGTCACATCCGCTTTAGATTCACACTAAATACATTTCACAATAAAATAAAATAACCAATTTCTTTCCAGTAAGGAAAAGTATTATTTACCTTCGTGGATTTGTTTTTTGTTTTTACTTGTTGCTTAATCTGTCAGTGTCAGTAAGAAGTTAATCTGAGCCAGTTACAGGCTGGCTGGTTGGTTGATGCCTGTTTTCATCCCGAGGAAATCATGAAATTATAATTAAATTTTTATTGGCATTAAACAAACAAGTCAAAATAAAATGTTTGTCTTCTCAGTTTACACCGAGATCCTGGCCTACAGTAAACACGTGGTGTAATATCGCCCTCACATGGATCATTGCCAGTATTACACGTTATGACAGAATAAACTAATTCAACCACCAATTGTTCAGTAATTCAAACATTTTTTCTCTTTTTCATCATTTCATCTTACAGGATTTTAACTGCAGGCTAAATCGCTTATCGTTATCTAAAAATCAGGCTAGGAAATTAACTGAATCATGTTTCAATTTACAAATCAGTTTCAGGATTTTAATCTGTCCTTTGCCAGTTGGCTAAAGTCCAAGCAAATCCTGTTCCACAAAGACATGATCACCACAATTTAATGTGAAACCAGGATGTTTTCCATTCTATAATAATCCAGACACCATTACTGTGTACACTATTGTGTTTCTACCAACCAAAAAAAGGTTTTTTCTCCAACTGCAAATCAAGTTACAACCACAGCAAATGTGTTTAAAATGAGTTTTATTTTAACAGAGTTTCTCGTCAATCCCTTGTACAAACGATTTTACCATTAACATAAATCTTACTGCGATTATTAAGACTTTGGACACAAATATTCTTTCCTCTTGACCATTACAGAACTGGACTTTACTGCAGATGTAAAAGTTTGCAAATCAGACAAAACTGGGAATTATCCGAAGGTTAGACTTCCAAATATGACCTTTATTTCCCCTCAGCAGATGAACTGGTTCTCCAACTCAGACGAAATCTGCAGATTTTATATATATATAAAAGACAATTTAATTAATTTGTTATTGTAAAAATCATGAAGGGCCATCAGACTGACTTTGAGGAAATCTGCATCTTCACCTGTGTCCAAGTATTGTCATGTTGGTGAAACTCTGAAGTTTACAGTTCACTCTGGTTTCAATGAGGAGCCACATGGTTACTGGTGAACTCCTTTCACTGAGGCCGACTGGAAGCTGTGAAGCCTGGAAAAGAATAAAAACCCAGTATTTCTTAATTAATACAACACTTTTTGTACATTTATGTTTATACAAGGAGACATCACCCAATAACTTGACTGAGCTGGACTGTATACAAGGAGGTCGTCTAACCAAGAACAGCAGCATTTGAACAAACAAGAGAATGACAAGACAAACCATCAAAAATGTTGAAATATCAAAATACAGTTTAGTAAATCGCGTGTATGCCAAATGCAACAGGATCCTTTACTCTGTAGAGGAAATATATTATAATTATAGATCAGTGTAGCTACTGAAATGAGCCACAGGAAACGAACTTAGACCTACAATATACACCATGTTCATGTCAGTAAGTATTAACATTATTACATCTCCTTCTGGTGGTCAGTAGAGGGCGATAAAAGCCACAGATGAGTTATTAACCACTAGTACTTAGATTGAAACTATCCAGAAAACATCTTGAGTTAACATTTCTTGCTGTTTTACTGGCTGTTTATCCACTTTTAATGACTTCACCACCTAAAATCCTGCTTTATGTTGAGCCCCATGATGACTTAACCTCTGGCTCCTTAAATATGATAAAGTACATTTACTCAAGTACAGTACTCAAGTACAATTTATAGGTATTTTCTGCTACTTTATACTTATACACTTCTAAATATTGTACTTTTTACTCCACTACATTTACTAGTTACTCTGTAGATTTAGATTAATAATAAAAAATATAATCAACAAATAAATGACGGTGTTTTTAAAAAAAAATAGGATACAAGATAAAATTAGACTTTATTGATCCCTGAGGGTAAATTCACAAGCTACCCAGGAGTATTTGTTAAATTAGCCCCACCTTTACCAGCTGCAACATTAAAGTGATACACATCCATTAATGCATCAGTAATTGTAATCCAACAATATAAACACACATCATTCTGAAATGGGCCACTCTGCATACCGAGTATTTTTACTTTTGGTACTTATGTAGAGTAAAAGTCCTGAGTACTTCTTCCACTACTGGTTAGGTGAAGGGACGTAATCAAAAATGTTGAAATATCAAAATACAGTTTAGTAAATCGCGTGTATGCCAAATGCAACAGGATCCTGAAGATCCAGGTTTGATCAGTGTTCCACGATTAATCGTCACATTTGCTGGTTAAAAAAAAAAAGTTCAGGTACACGTACCACTGGACCTCTTTCCGAGAGCTTTGACACGACAGACTTCTGCACTCAGCAGCAGCCAAACGCCTCTGTGCCGAGTTTTCCACTACTGTAGAGCAAAAAACAAAAAAAAGATTTAGATCAATGGGCTAACTGGAGGACGACACTGGAGCAGTACAAGCATTTCATCTGGCTTGAAACCCGATGATGACAGTGTTGGAGGTTTACCTATAACCCTGCCGTGAAGAGCACACAGCAGGGCCTCAAACGGCCCCACATCTCTCTAGCAGACGCAACAGGAAAGGACAGAGCCACTGCAGGCTGAGCCTCGCTGGAAAGGTCTGCACACGTCTTACGGGTTTAATGCTCAACAAGGTAAGTGTCACATTAAGTCACTGCACTTCACCGATAGCAGAGCAAAAAATTTAAACCTCAAGGTGTTCCTCTTTACATTACAAAATCTAACCTTAAGCCACACGTGAGCACCAAATGGTCAGGCAGGAGGTCTGAGCAGGGCGGGACCTGGCTTCATCTCTGCAGTCCTGTAAAAAAAAAAAAAAAAAAAAAAAGATTTATTCTAAGTACTGTACATTTTTGCAAATTATACTTAAATGGGTCACGTCACACATAATGTGACATGAAGGGATGAGAGTTTAATGGCTTTTATTTTATTTTTACAAGGCATCAGAGAAAACCTGCACTCTCACCTCTTCATGGCACATGGTCTCCTCTCATTGCCACGAGGGATTTCCCTTCAAGGTGTACAAACATCAGAAAACAGTACGCAGGATTAGGGCAGACTCACGTGTGTAGCGATAATTATTCACGTTAAACAATAAAAACACTTGACAGCTTGTCCGAGGCTTACCTATAACCCTGCCGTGAAGAGCACACAGCAGGGCCTCAAACGGCCCCACATCTCTCTAGCAGACGCAACAGGAAAGGACAGAGCCACTGCAGGCTGAGCCTCGCTGGAAAGGTCTGCAGAATTAACAATTTCATACCAAAAAAAAAAAAAAAAAAGTTTATAATTAACGCGTTTGCATGTCGTTTCCTGCAGAGCGCCTCACAACTCAATCCAACACGTTCACATGAGCTGGGAGATAAATTCCTGCTGCCAAAGTCTTACCTGTCCACCTTAATGCTGGACGTCGCACACACGTATTCAGTCAGTAAACAACACAGAAAATAAACAACATGTGTAATTTAAGATGGATGGACGCGGATTAACTAAACGCGCCTCTTCTCTCACCCGCCGCGCGTTCAAGCACACGCTCTGTCCGGACGTGACGTCACGTAAGCACGTCGTCGTCGTCGTCTTCTTTGAATCTTCAACGACGCACGGGGTCGCCCAGCAGGGGGCAGTAAACACCAAAGATGGCCGCCGGGGACTTCAACTCTTCAAACTGAATTAACGTTTTCTCTTAAAAAAAAATAAATAAATAAAAGAAGTGATTTCTGGGTGAAAGTGCCTCTATATCTGGCTGGTCAGTGGACCTCGCAGTAGATAAAAATACGATAAAAGGTTAAGAAACACGTTATAAAGCGAATAAAGATGAATACAGTAGCAATCAAGCAACTAGCTTTGATCATTACTTAACTGCAGAGGAGAAAAGAAAAGGGGATAAAAGAGACATGGCCAAATACAAAGAGACAAAGTGTACAACGAAATTTAAAGTCATAAAATGAAGAAAAGCTAAAGAAATCAAGTGGGTTGGTGAATACATAGGCTACAGGAATACATGACGATAAGTATGACTTCAATTGAATTACGAGAAGTTAAAGAGAATAAAACAATAAACAAATGCAGTAAATGACATCCAGAACAAACCACATTGTATTCAAAAATGAATGCATTCAAAGAAGAGACTGGAAAATACCTTCAAATTAGTCTGACTCACTTCCTCATGCTGGAAATGTCACAACGGTAGCAAATGGAAAAACAAATCTTAACCTTTAGCAATTATTTTTGTTGCCCAAAATAAGACACAGAATGGAAATTCCTGGTATTATGATCACATCATTTAAAAAAACCATCCACATAGTGTTTATAAAGTGATTTAAAAACTGCTTTTTAGCCACGACAGACCATTTCTATGTAGGAGGCCTTTTATAACCCTGTGGACAGCCGTTGCTGGTGGGTGTTGGCAGCCCTGGAGCTCCACGAGGAGGACGCTTGTGGTGGATGACTCAGACTGCATTGCCGTACAACAATGCAGACCATAGAGGAGCAGACTTCTCCTTGGCGGTCTGTCGTGGCCTGAGCCATCAGCAGACGTCCAGGATGAATTTCAGCTTTGTTTGCCTGCAGTGATGCTGACCGCTCGCCCAGCTGACGTGGTTTGCATACTGATAAAGACCCAAAGCTCACAATCTGAGTCTGTGTTTGGACAAAAACACAGCTGCTCCTCTTGTTTCACGCATGACTGGGAAACTCAGAGGTTTAAAGCAAGTTTGTGTTTTTTATAACAACAAAAGTGGAGCTAAGCAAAGACTACAGCATCGTTGCTCTGCTGACCCTATAAATAAGAAAAGGCTGCATTATCTATTGCCCACTGTCTCTGAAGTCTCCACCAAACAGTACACTGTAGACTTATCATAATTTGATCTCTTTGAATAATCTTATTTCAAACATGTCCCGGGATTAATCCTGACAACAGCAACAACAACATAAACAGATCAGGCGAAGCTTGAAATAATTTACCAGACTTGAACAATCAGATCAGCCTCTGGGCAGAATCTTAAAATAGCTCAATGACCAAAATGCTTTTCCAAAAAATTAGTTTTACTTTCATATCAGTTGTCATAATAAGGCAGGGCTGCAGCTATAGAGGACAGAGAGGTCATGTCCTCGGTAATACAGGGGAAATATGGGGGGATTTAGTGACCAAGACTAGGGGTTGGGGGTTACATCGCAATTGAAAAAAAAAATTCAGTATTCTTAAATTCAATATCTTGAGGCCCAAAAAATTAAAGCTGCACTAATCAATATTTTTACATTAACAATCTATGAAATTACTACATACAATGACTCAGTTTTAATCAGTTGTCATTGTATCTAAGTTACGTGATGACAAATGAGACCCCTCCATCACAAGTGAGGAACACCACACCCTGACGAAGACCGTGATATACGGGTTGGTTAAACTTTTGAGAGGGTGGGTTTGTAAAGGGGTATTTCTAAAGTACTCACTACGGCCCTGCAGTAAGGGAATGTGTCCAATTTGGAATAAAAGTCAGGTAACAACTAGAGGCATTACCAAAGTGCGACAGAGATCTAAATAAAGCTGAATGGCCAGAGAGGTTCGACTGCTGAATCAAACTTGTGTCAGACGTCAGAGGAACCAGTCCGTCACCAAACAAGAGCTGTAATCCACCTGAAGGCCTCTTGGCGAGCAGACAGCACAGTGAACGCTGCTCCAAATGCCGTCACCGCTCTCTGATTTGTTTAAATGTGGCGCTCTGAGGATCACGACCAGCTGAGAGGGTTACACGTAACATCTCCACCCCATAAGAGCCTTTACTCAGAATCACTTTAAGGTCACATAATATATTTTAACTCCAGCTGCTGAGTTTATATCCTCCATTTGTTCAACTGCTGCACAATATGCATGCAGCGTGTAACAGAAAGGGGGTTGCAGGGTTTGTTTCTGTTTAAAACTGATTTAAGTGAGAGTTATGTAAGCGGCATTAGTCCACACTGAGTCAGCATGTGATTCATGCCTTTGTGTGAATGTGTGAGTGTGCTGTTATCCTCCCCAGCTGACCAACATCCCCGAGCTCCAGGAGATGCCACCTCATCTGACAGACTGCTGTAGTTAATAGTTAATAAGGTTGCAACTAATACTTTTTAGATGAACCATTAAGGTTATAAAATGTCAGAAAATAGTGGAAAATGCCAATCACAAGTTTCCAGATCACAAGGTGACTTCAGATAGCTTTTATTTGTCCGACTAAAACAAAACAAAACAAAAAAGCAAATCCTCACATTTGAAAAGCTGGGACGTGCAGATGTTTGATATTTCTGCTCTATACAATCAATTGATCATATAACTTTAGTAAAATGTGTGTTCATATATCATTGGGTTTTGATCAATTCAGGAGGCGGATTTGTTTTAGAATTGTATGAAAATCTTCTTAAACAATAAAAATAAACTGACGCCATGTCTACTAATCTAATACTGTGCAAGCAAGCTCTGTCTCTATTTTGACTTTACTGACTCTAATGTTAGCTGGCAGGGCCCCTTCTGTTCAGCGTTGGGGCACATTCACGTGGACCCGCAGTTCAGTCTGATCCGGATGCAACATCAACAACACAAACACAAGGAGGGCTGAGGTGCAGCTGAGGCTCCAGCTGGTTCCTCCTCCTCCTCCCTGTACAGTAGCTCCCGGTCACTCCTACAAAACCACACAGCGATCTGAGAGGCTTCGTGAGGTCGCAGTTTGAGGATATTTGAGGTTTGATTCAGTGTTTGGGGTGAGCACATAATCCTTTTCACCTGATCCCTGTTCGCCGGAATGAGGTGAAATACTTCAATCCACGTGGCAGAGAAAAAGGCCATAATGTCGTTATGGTCCTCCCTTCTCTTTTCATTATTCGCTGTTTTATCTGAATGCATTAATAAAAAGCTTGAGAGTTTAACCACTACAATTTAAAATCTGTCGTTTTGAACATTTCTTGGCTGCATCCATCAGAGCGTCCGACAGAGTTTGAGAGGTTAAAAATCGGAGTCTTTGCAAAACAACAACCTTGAAGGACGATCAACAATAAGAAAAACAGCACATATAGACCCTTGGACACTTGGACAGAGTGCAGCCAGTTCATTTGTGTGCGCAGTTGTAATTCAGGAGATGGATCACATACACTAAGAAGTTTTCCAGTACATGATTTTCCCACCGTGCAGACTGAGTCAGCCTCTTAACGCTGCACAGCACTCGACTCAGGATGTTCTCTCTCTCTGTGACTCTGAGTCAGCCCCTCAGCGTTTTTTCTCTCACCCCTCCTCCCTCTCCTCCCGTGTGCCACCATATCACCCCATCCATGCCCTCTTACACCACCTAACCAGCCATTCCTGTCTCTTTTCCTCTCAATGGCACCGTTGAAGGCTTAAATCCAGGTTATTTAAAGAGGCCAGATCCTTCTCTAATAGCCTTATCACGCTTCATGACTCTGCAGATGTACTCTGTACAAGCTCGCCTGCCAGCGTCATATCTGTTCATTAGTTCTGGGAAATCCACATCATGAGTGAATTACATGCAACCAGCGTCCTTTTGTAGGAGTCTCTTATCTTAGTGTTCCTGCACATGCAAGGTCTTTTGTGTCCTGAGCAGCATTACTCAGCAGGACGCCTCTCACTGGCTCGTTGTGTTTGGATTTCACAACCTACAGTGATGGGAAAAATTCTTACTCATGAGTGTTTATAGTACAAGTGGATCCAAATATTTTGTTCTTCAGCTAACAAAGCCGGAACATGTTGCACACAAACAGTATTTCACAAGGTAAAGCAACGGCAACAGCGACATGAGTGTTTTTATGATCAGCAACACAAGTTATATTGGAGCCAACTCAAACATCTTTCGCAATGGTTCAACTGATTTATTCCCTGATTGTTTTGTTGTCACATTTTATTGCAATTCCGGTTTTTCCCTGTGAAATACAGCCCATAAAAATACCAGAGACACATCAAGAATTTACAATGAGTGTTATCACGTTTGTTGTTTTCCACTTTTCAGTCTGGGGGACAAATAAGATTTATGTGTTTTTGTTCTGTCACATGTCACCTTTTTACTACGCTTGATCTCGTGTGGAAACATCCTGCGGTCCCAGCGGCTCTTTTATCCACATGTAGCTGAGACACTTAATCTGGTCCACCTTGTGTTCTCACACTCAGGGTCAGCTGATGGGAAAAAAAACACTCAGATCCACACTGGGAAAAAAAGAGCTTTTTCTCCTCTTGGACTGGATCTTTATTTACACAAAACTTTACACATGGCTTTTTTTTAAAAACATTATTATTATTATACATAAAAAATGCTGAATATATATAATTATTATTATTATTATTACTGTGATGGGAGAAGGCTCCATCAAACCTGATTCTTCATTTGCCATACAGTGATCCTGATATCACAGTACTGGTGCGATTTTGACAAACATGCAGAGACACATTTTGTCAATGAGCTATAACGCCAAACACATACAAATTGAGGATGGAGGCACCAGAATTTATTAGGAATAATGTTTTTTTTTTTTAAAGCTGTGTTGGGACTTTGGGGATAAATTAGCCGCTGAGCGAACCGCAGCACATTTACTGTACCTTCATGTCTTTAAAATGTCAGTACTGACTGTTCCTTATTAATGATCATGTACAAATTTAACAAAATTGAATGTCACAAACTGAAACGCACTTATCTCTGACGTTTTACTAATATACCTATAAGAACTAAAGTGTTTATGTCTGCGTGTGTGTTTGTGTGAATTATTTCCAGGAAAATCTCTCTACTAGGACAACTTGTGTGTATAGACGATTTTCTTAGTGTCATATAAATACCAGACAGCCTTCTATTTTATTGTACTTCGACTCCACTACATTTCAGAGGGAAATATTGTACTGTTTACTCCACTAAATTTATTTGATTCTTATTTTTACTAAGTACTTTTTACACACAAAAAACATGCTTTTATGATATGATGCAGTACTTTACTACTAATCCATCTGGTAATTAACAAAGTATCTTAGATTGGCTCCAGGTTGACAAACTACAACACTGAAATGCTCTTACATGTATTCGTTAGTGATAAAAACAGAATAATATAACACTTTGAAATGAGCCATTCTGCATAATGAGTACTTTTACTTTTGATACTTTAAGTACATTTTGCTGATAAAACGTCTGCACTTAGTAACATTTTGAATTCAGGACTTTTACTTATCATGGAGTATTTTTAGACTACCTTATTTGTACTTTTACTCAAGTAAAGTATCTGAGTACTTCTTCCACCACATATCTCCAAACTGCCACCGTGCAGGTTTGCTTGTGTGTAGCCTGGAGAGGCATGTTCGAACCCTTTTCAGTGGTCTTTATCTGCTGAATCCTGGGTGACCGTGCAGCAGAGGGAGGAAGAGCTAACTTGAAACAGCCTTGGCCTACACTGCAGCAGCAGCAGCAGCCTGGCAGAGAGACTGTAGAGCCACAGCAGAAACACAGGAGCGGATCTGGAGCCTGATTTGATTGCTGCAGTGATTATCACTCCGTCAGACAGGCTGTAATTGTGAAGTAGATGTGAGGAGGCAGACGGAGGCGGGGGGCTGAGCACGAGCAGCTTGACAACCGGCCAGGTTAGAGGGAGGAGGTCCAGGACAGAACATGCTGATCTGCGGCTGCCGCTCATAATTGGTCATTTGTTCCTCGGCCTACCTGTGGGTGTTGTTCAAACCGAAGCCACAGTGTCACTGCATCTCCTGCCGGGAGTCAAGCTATCTGGGGTTTAATGGAGCCCATGCAGGAACTTTTTTTTTTTGATCTGCACAGGGGCTCTACTGGGAAAAATCAATTAACAGTGGATAATGGATTTAATCCTTTTTACACACGTTTCAGGGACAGTTGTGGGGAGAGAAGGTGGATGTTTTCACCAACTCACCGCAGTACTCCACATGTCTGAATGCATCAGTGACTTCACTAAACCAGATTATCTTACTTAGTTTTTCCCTCTCTGCCTAAAAAATGTCCTGAGTACTTACTTTATACATATATCTTACACCAGAAAAAGGATCAGCAAAAATCATTTGCATGTCTTCCGGAAATAAGTGGAATTTGGCAACATGCTGAATACTTGTATGTTTTCCATTGACTTCCTTTGGTTGTGGCTCATTAGAAAAATGAATATGAAGCTCAGTTGGCATTGCCTCTCCTTCAGCAGCGCACAATGTTGCGATACAGCTAATATGATAGTTTCCTCCATATTGGGCTCTCCAAATATCTATACATATATGTCCAAAGGCTTCAGTGTAGCGCATGAAGCCTGCTTTGCCTTTCACCATCAGCCAGACCTTCTACCTCTTCACCTCACTCAGTGCCTCAATGCACTGAAACGATCCTACAGGCTGGTTTGTTTTTTTGATTTGATTTGGTTTATAGACAACAGTCTAATTTAATATCATATCAGACTTTGTCAGAAAAGTCCTGGATTTATTTCCATCATTAGGTGCGGTTCCATCCACCTGTTTTTTGTTGTTGTTGTTGTTGTTGTTGTTGTTTTCAATTTGTGCATAAAAAAACCTGAGTGGAAAAAAATCGCCAAAAAGTTTTTACGCTTATCTGAGGTCGAAAAGTTGGTTTATCTGTAAAACAAAATGCGACAAAGATACCCAGCAATGGAAAGGACAGGGACCATTTTACTTCAGAAAGGGTACTTTTACTTCTAATACTTAAGTACATTTTGCTAATAATACATACTTTTACTTAAGCAAGTAGTAAGGTTTTCAATGGAGGACTTCTACTTGTAGTGGAGCATTTTCACAGTGTGGTATTACTGTCTGAATATTTCTTCCACCTCTGAGTATTTGGGATTTAATTTCACTATTTCTTTCACTGCAATCTGTGATGTTTTGTTTTTGGCTTAGTTATTAGTCAGTCTGATGAGTCTCTTCAGTTCTCTCGTAAAATCGAACACCTTTGAACTGACAGCGAACTCGCCCTCGTCCCTCTGTTTCTGTCAGCGAGTCGATCCTGTTAACCTGTTGGCTGAAGTGCAGGTTATTTCTTGACTTCTAACCACGGGGGGAGGACAAAAGCAGTTGTAAGACCAAGGCCAGGTGAGCAGCTTGTAACCATGGTAACATATTGTCAGGCGCTGACATTTTGTGGCCTCCCTCCTCCTACTGATACCTGTGTTCATGTGCAGACCAACACCCACTGACACGAACACAAAAACAATATTTTAATTAGCACAGATGGATTTTTAGGTACATTACTGGACGCTGTTGGACAGTTTATGAGGAAAACACTAGAAATAACCTTCTAAACTTCACTGTAACAACCTGAATAATTAAAGTCATGCCTAAACTAGTTTACAGTTATGAAATGTCTTTAGTATCTAATCTAATAAAATCATGATTGCACTCTAACTGGGAACATTCTGGCTCACTGGAGTAAAAATCAGTCATCATGAGGTAAATTTAATAATTAGTTTCAAGTGTTTCATGTGATGTTGAGTGTTTGACCCCATGCCAGTGATTGAACAGGTTATATTTCAAACTGCTCTGTGGAATTTTCCACCGCAGACTAATCAGCCGACAACAAGTCGATCAATCGGCAGTCCGGCGTGTTCACAAACTCTGATCCTGAGGCAAGTTTCCACATCAGCAGGCTCAGTGATTACAGCTCTCACTGAGAAAAGAGGGGCGAGGCTGCAGGGATCTGTCTTTAAGTCTATTATCTGTAGCCCAAATCCCACGTGATCCTCTAGTCCGAGCTGAACCGTCACCCAACAACCCCTCTTCTCTTCTGCTACAAGCCCGGCTCAGTGGTTCATTTGCTCAGTGGGAACAACATGCAAAACTCATTAGTTCGGTTGGGTGTTTTTTTTGTCTTTTTTGCCCCCCAGAAGTCTCTGACCAAACACTCATCTTTCTGTTGTTTGCATATTCTGCTGCTTTTGATCTGAAAATTTAAGCTTATTCTGCAGTTTGACTCGTAATTTGCTCCAGTTCATCTGCAAGCATCAGCTAAATGTTGGAAATGTAAATGCAAAACATACTCTGTACTGTCTTTCCAAACTTTCATGATCCAGGAACCTAGTTTCCTCACTTAATACCAATTTCTACGACTAAAACTATTAATATTACTGTTATTGTTGATTAATCTGTTGATTCTTTTTGGCCACACTGGCTGCTCTAAGGATGGCAGTGTGAAATATCTCAGCAACCTTTAATTGTATTTCCATAAAACTTTGTACAGACATTCATGATCTTTGCATTTTGGACTGCTGAACGGACAAAACAAGCAGTTTGAAGATGCCACATTAGGCTCTAGGAAATAATGATTGGGATTTCTTAATATTTTCTGACATTAAACAACGAGGAAAGGAAACAACGAGGAATGCCCATCACAACGTCTTAAAGCCCAAGTTGACGTCTTTAAATTGCTCGTTTTGTCCGACCTATGGTCCAATATGCAATGATATTAAATTTACGATGATATTTAACATCAGAAAGCAACACAACCTCACATTTGAGAAGATGGAGTCAGCAGATATTTGGCATTTTTGCTTGATACGTTACTTAAAGTGGTACTGCAGCAATGAGAACCTCCATAAAGGGGGAATCACAAGAGACAGATTTATAAAGGATAGTCAAAACCAAAGCAGCACAGACTGAGATATCCTGACTTTGAATCCCTAGTATGGGTAGTATCTCCCATAATGCAACTCAATAGCTGAACTTCATGGTTAAATCGGTGGAGTGTTCCTTTAAACAACTGATCAATTATCATGAAGTTGTCTGTTAATTTTCAGTCAACTACTAATTAAATAATTGACCGTTTCACCTCTTAAACACACCACTTAGAGATATGTGTTTTTCATCTCGTAAGCTGCGTGACCTTCAGCCAAGTTACGAGCAAAAAAACAGCAGCAAACACAGATTAAATAACAAAAACAAGGAGTTGTCTCTTAGTGAACTTTGTTTGGCAGGAGCACGTCCGAAACAGAGGAGTAACAAATGCACATAACACCAGATGTCTGAAGCCATCCCGGGCGGCGAGCTGCTATAATTAGCCAGACACGCTTGAGTCAGAGCCAAGGAAAGAGCAGATCTGCAGGAGGTGAAGTCCAGATCATGCACAGTGCTGCTGGGAAACGCTCGGCTCACTTTTGATGTGTCTGCAGGAAACACTCGTGACATAAAAACACCCGGGTGACCGTCACCCATTGTTAAAAACACACACAAGCCCTGAAGTCTCTATCTAAGACAGATAAAAAAGATAACCTGCAGGGGGGCTCTCTTTTCTGTGCTGCAAAGAGACCGGCTTAAAATTTTGCACCATCATCAGTACAGATTGTGTCAGTTTGCTCAGTACAATTAGTACAAATCTGTGCTTTAATCTCTTAAAGTTCGGTGTGTCTGAGTCTTTTTTCCCCCCTCTGATTTCAGCTTGTTTGTGTCCCAGCTCCTCCAGCTGTTGTTGACGGACAAACAAACAGCAGTTCAGGACAGCTTCAAAGTAGAGTTCATTCAGTCGTCCATAGAGAAAAACAGCTGATATGAATGTGTGGGAGTGAATGGGTCTGTGCTATGCCAAGTCTCTAGATAAGAATATGAATATAGTTCAATCAGGTGAGACACCACATGTGAACAAGAATACAGTCGCTTCATTTAATGAAGAGACTTTGGTGGTTGACCCCGTCCAATTAGATGTATAAGGGTAAAAACCCCATAATTAGCAACTCCCTCCATAGATGGGGCCTTGACACCGGTGGTGTGGGGTTGGTGGAGGAGCAAAGACTGCAGTAAGAGCAGAGAGACAATACAGGTAAGATAGTTTAATCATACAAGATGCTCATTGGTTGGCAGATCGATCTTCTCAACAAACTCTCAGCAAGAAAAGTCTATTTCCCAAAATGTCAAACTATTTCTTCCTCACTTTCTGTCAGCTCTGTACTGTCTACTCTCCAATAAAGACATAAAATGCCAAAAATGTAAATGTTATAATTAATAAATAAAAGAAAAACCTTTTTTCATAGAAGAGAACAATGCAGCTGGGACTTGAGTCTCTACTCCACTGCACCGAACTAATATGAAACTGTTGTCTGTTTGCACAACATGTTATTTTCATGGTGATAAACATATCTTTCTTTCCTGTATTGGGCACATATTTGAAGATATTGTGCTCCTTATCCACGTCCATCCTCAACTCTCGTATTAATTCCTCTGTTTTTCATCTTTTTAAATTTATTTAGAATTTCATTTATCTCTCTTTTTACTTTGCTTTTTAAACATCTTATACTGTACTGTATACTGTATGAAATGTAATTTAAGAGAATAACAGAGAGTAGTTGTGTTTGACTGATGCACCTTAGTTCACTGAATAATGGTTCCTGTCAGTCAAAGCGTGCTGGAGAAGTTGTTAACCTAATAAAATATTTTACATTTTCCTGTAGCTGTCAGGAACATTGGATGTTATTATAATGCCACACACACACACTCACACACACACTCACGTGCCCTGAGATTAAACCTGCTGACTCCTCCTGTCCGTCCCCCTCTTCATCCATTCACCCGCTCATTCATTCATGAAGTCATATTAAGTGCACGCGCCGCCTGTTAAATCCCTCCGTGCACTATTCTCACCAGTCGCCTTCATGTCTCCACACTGCATCTGTGATCCGAGCCTTGTGGTTGGAGGGGGTTGCAGCGGGGTTTCTTTTTTCTGAATGATGGTTTTGTACCAAGATTATTGTGCACAGAAACTCAGATAATCCCAATTACGCACACAGAAGATGTATAATCCAACCAACACCCACTCTCAGCTGTTGAGAGAGAAGCAGAATATCAGCCAGTCGCTGTCATCAACCTCAGATACGTTGGATTTTCCTCCCTGACTACAACTACATAAAAACAGGAAAATGTGCAGAGAAATGTACCTATTCTTTATTTTTTTTTGTAAATGTTGCCTTACAGAGCTGCTATTCATGAATAAATGTTACTTTCAGTTATTCTGTGGATGTGCTGGTGGCGCTAAAAGACAAGTCAGGGGATCATTAAAGTCAGTAGGATTCATCCTCTGAGGACCTTGAATATCTGAACCACATTTTATGGCATATTCATCCAATAGTTATTGAGATATTTCAGTCTGAACCAAAGTGGTCTATAAAAACCTTTGCACAACCACAATAATCATCAGATCAGCATTCCCTCCCTGTATTTTTGATTTCCATACATAATATATTTAAATCCTGTCGTATTCTATGTATTAATATAATAATGTGATGTTGCAGGAGTTTCACAAGGTCAAAGGTCTCCTCACCAGTGAAGAAGCATGACCCCCGGCCTTTGATTGAAGGAGGCCTTGCTGACCAACGGGCCGCCTCGTGTCCAAAGGTCAAACAGAACATTATGCAATGTGGCGTAACCTTTTTAAAACATCCCTGTGAAACCATGCGAGCACCCCCGCTTACAACATTTATATACAGAGGGAGATTAACTTTTTTAAGCTAAAGATTCTTGTCGTCTTAGTGGTCCCATGGGCCTGCGTTAGAGTGAATAAAGCAAATAAAGGTTACAGGAATTACATAACTCATCGGATATTAGCCTAATTCCAATCATGTGGCCCCGGACAGGAATGCACTCGCTAAACGGTTCTCATGAGCAGAAACATCAGTAGGAAAATGTGTGTAGATAGATAGATAGATAGATAGATAGATAGATAGATAGATAGATAGATAGATAGATAGATAGATAGATAGATAGATAGATAGATAGATAGATAGATAGATAGATAGATAGATAGATAGATAGATAGATAGATAAGTGGGGGATGATGTGAGGTCAGGAATGCAAGTTGTAAAAGTGTATGTAAGCCTCTCTTGTGTCCTCTGTCATATGATACATAAGGAGTCGAGATGGTTCGTGTTTGCAGTCTGCAGCAGCGATCAGCCTCTGGTTCCCATGATTCAGCTCAGTGGCCCTCCGCTCTCATGATCAAACGGCCTCCTTCAGGCACGCGGGCCCCACTGATCGTTCAACTCGTGTTTTAGACTGAATGTTTCAGGGGAAAAAAAGTCACAGGGTGTGATGATTGTGTAAGAGTGCACCCCCGTCTCATCAGGCTGAATCACAAAGTGAGAGCTAAAAGATTCAACCTGTTTAACCACAGGAAAGACCGGTGTCGTGCTGCATTCATGTCATACTATAAATACCAGCAGCCAAGTGGTAAAAAAGTCATCGTCCTAGACAGCTACAGTAAAAACTACACAGGTATCAACAAACTGAAACCATAAAGGCTCAGAAGAACCATCACTGCAAGTTACATCTAAATAAAATCCTATATTAACTGTAATATATATATGTAATATAAGTTTTTATCCAATGTGATAAAACTAGCAATGGGGGAATCCATCTTAACAGGAGGTTTTCCCATTCTTTCCAGTCTCCTGATATGCTGGGAATCCAGCACAAGAGAGATTTGTCCAGAGAAATGTAAACTTTTACCTTTCTCATCCTTTCGTTATAATCTGGTATGAGTCGTAACAAAATCTATTGATTAGTTGATCATCAGAAAATTAATTGGCAAGAATTTTAATAAACAGTTAGTCATTTAAAGTCATTTATTAAGCAAAAATGTCAACGTGAAGATTTGCTTGTTTTTCTGTTTGATCACTGTAAATGAATATCGCTGCATTTTGGACTGTTTGAAGCAAGAATTTGAAATACTGACAGGCATTTTCCACAATTTAGGTGCAGTTGTCAAACGTGTTTGACTGAACTGACTGACATCCTGTTGCAGTTTAAATGTACACAGTTGTATCTTTCAACCACTTTGGAGCCACAAACAAATACGTTTGGTGGATGTTTTTTGTATTTTGTTTTTTCCTTTGTGATGTTAGATCGTCCCTCTGCTCTATTATTCCTGCTGTCAGCAGAGTTGGAGATGAAAACATCTTTTACACAGAAAAATTTCATCATTACATTTACTGTAACATGAAGCCTTGATTACATGTTTACATACTCTGTCACCTGACACCCACAGCAAGAGATGTTCAGTCGTCCCCTGGAAATAATCCATCATAGAAGATGTCGCTCTTTAAACTTCATAATCAAGTCTTCTTCAGTGGAACGTAATGTGCTACTGGGGTACGCATGTATTCCCATGACACCTTTATTATTCTTTAAAATGCATTTGTTTAGCTCGTCTGCTCTACGTCAGACTTAAATATGAATGACTGTATGATCCACAGCAGACTGTGACAGTGAATCTGCTCTAATCATTCCAACCATTACAGTAGAGTGCCAGTAAACATTGCACACGTACTCACAGGCTCAGCAATAATTTAATATGTTTATACTTTGAAGTTCAGTGTGTAACATGGGCCTGCAGCGCACTGTGCCTAGACGGCGGTATTTCACACTGTTTGAAATGTTTGGAGTCTCCTTGGATTATAGGACAGTTACATGAGCCTCTCATCTTCCTCTTTTACAGAAACACACTCCAGCCTGCTCCATTCTGTTGTGTCAGGCTGATACCAGGACATGCAGCAGTGGTGCAGCATCACACTGTCAAATCAGGCGGACACAAGGTGTTGGTGTGCAGGGAGAGATTTTCAAAGTACCTGTAAAAGATGCGAGATGCTCTTTTCTCCTGAACGGAGCCTGCACACGGCAAACTTCAAAGGCTGCGGAGCATCAGTGAGAGCAGAGGCCCGCGCTGCATCCTTTGATCTCTGGTCTGGTTAAATGAACCAGCTGCTTTCTGTGGAGCCACGAGAAGAAGCCTCTTGTATCTCCACTTCCCTCCCTGGTTGAATTAGAAAAGCTGCGATTATCAGGGTCAGAGAGGCAGGGGAGGAAGGAAGGAAAGCGCTCGCTTTGAAAAGTATATCAAAGTCTCGAAAAAGAGGAATGATCGTGTTAATCAGTGGCTACCAGCTGAGTTTATTTAGTTTTGTCACATTAGCTCAAGGATTGTATTTATCAAATGGCTAAAAGATAAATCAGTAAAAATCCTTCACTTTTATGCTTTACTGGTTGTTTTCGTGTGCATGAATCTATTTTTTTACATTCTACGTTTTGTCAGTCGCTTGTAAAGCACTTTGAATTGCATTTGATTTGCTTAAAAGGTCCTATATAAATACATTTTGATTGATTGATGATTGATTCACTTTAGCTCCTAATCACAAACTTCAGAATAAAAGCTATTTAAAATACACTTAAAGCTCTAGTGGTCTCTTGAAGTTATAAACCTTAACATTTCCATCCTGGTTGATTTGGTAACACCAGTTTTACTGCTGGTTACAGAAAGTGTGATTTAATACTACAGCAAACACTCGTTGGGCAGCTACTTTGTCAGAAATACAACAGAAGAGCAGCTGGTGTATCTGTTTACAGTGCAGCCAAACAAACTCACATTGTTTTAATAAAGAAATCGGTCTTTAATAATTGAAACCGTGATTTGATACTGCACACGGCGTGAGTAGCATAAAAATTTGGTTTGATTTAATAGAAATCTTAAGGGTTTTAACTATAAAGTGTAATTCTTAAAAGTTTGATGAATGCAGGCCAGCTCCCTCAGACAGAGACGTCATCTTCGGAGCAACATGTTTGTCCTGCTTGTGTAGGAACATTTGGTCCCACAAACACGTCATTCGATATTGCTTTTATTGTCTGCGCAGGAGGTGCCAACTTGGGTCGTGTTGCAGCTGGAGAAAGATTATCACAGTCATTCATTCATTCATTCAGCTCAGGTCACGCCTGCTGCAGATAAACTTAGATTGGCCGAGCAAATGTTTAAGAGGATTAGGCTCGTGGCGTGATTCAGTTTCACTTGTAAAACACTCCACTTGGTTTTAAAACAGTACGATGTGTAATCTATGCAGTTGTTTTTAATTTATGCATAAAGCTTGGAGACATGTTTTACAGCAGTGAAAACATCCCTCACTACTTTCTCCCACACACAGACACACAGATCGACTTGGATGTCGCCTCCTGCGTCAAAGTGATGACACACTGCTATTTTTAAATGGCATTGACAGGCCATGATCACTGTAAATGAGAGGGCGGAGGAATGCACAGTTAAATTAAGCATGACTTTTGTTGATCCCAGCATGGTATCGGCATACAATGATTTGACATAAAAAGAAAAAAAACACTCCTGACAGCAGCATTGTCTCCATGTTTATGCAAAACTATGCTTTCATGTCAGGACTGGGAGGCACTGACACACAATTAGATGCACGCATGCTAAATCAGTGCACCATCTTGGCCTAAATAAAACAACTGGCGCTTGCTGTAGTCACTCTGCAGTCAAGCGCTGTACGAGAAAACAAACCCACTAAGTGCAGATTCACACTCACTCACTTGCAGATGCATCAATATTGTCTGGATAACAACACTGTCACACGCACTGCAGTGACCCACTTCCACCTGTGTCTATAAAACAAGACGAGAAGAAAGCTGTTCTCTCCGGGGAAGGCACGGAGTGGAAAAATTCCTCCTTCAGTGGCCAAACAAACAGCGTGGGGCCCAGAAGACGCCTGGACAAACTTGGCATTGTTCAGAAGAATAACTGCCTTATCTGAGGAATCCCTGGACTTTGGGGGAAACAGTCAGCACTGCAAAAGCACTTCTCGGCATAAAAACAATGGCATTCCTCTGAGAGAAAGAATGAAAAGATTTGTTGGGACGTGCAGTAAGGTGTCTGAATAATCAATAACATAAACTTTCCCCAGTTGTCTCTCCTGAAGGCTCATATGATGCAGTGCCCTCTGTAAAACTTTAACAAACAGTGAAGGACAAACATAAAGCAGTTGCATAATACTGATTTGCATGATGCCGCTATGATTAACCCCTCAGCCTGTCTGTCTTCACACAAAGCTGTTGACATTTTTATTCCCCTTCATCCTCGACCTTGTGAGTGAATCTCCAAATGATCCACAGGAAACATTTCACGCCATTTCGTAAACAACCTGAAGGTCAATCCCAAGCTTGTAACCTTCATATGTCAGACAGTAAAGCGCTATAACTGCTTCACAAACATAATAAACCACAAGCCTTTTTATTTAAAAACCATGACACCTTCAGTGTTTGACGTACGTTAAAGCACCTGCATGTTTTTCCAGCTTATCGAGAAATTAAATTAAGCCAGTGACTGTTCTGATTGGTCAGCTGCAGAAATTTAAGATGGCATATTTATTATTCATGTAGATCTGTGTAATCGTGGCCCCGTATCCAAAACAGGACAAGTTTAATTGTATAGTTCCCTGCCATGTTTGGTGCCATGCTCCTCTGTCTTTGGCCCAGCTGGTGCCAGTTCGACACACTCCAGATGCAGAGACTCAAAGATCGAACATGCTGCAGAATTACTTGATTAAATCTTCTTTGCCAGTTTGGGTTGGGTTTGTCCTGTAAGTGGAGAGAGCAGGAGAGAGGGACTGCTTGGCATCTCATCCCTGCCTCCTCTGCCACTCATGTTCCTTCTTATGTAATCGTCCCAATGGAGTAATTGAATCATCTGTGTACTGTACAATATCGCGGGCCAAAAGCTCTGACATGATGTCCAGCACTAAGTGCCTGCTAAGTGTTGGGTCGTCTTTCCGTAACCGCTGTCTCTTATTGATGTACGACTGATTATTCTATGTGTGGTGCTCAAACAAATGGTGCATCCCCCGCAATTACATTATAATATGCAGTGAAGTGTTACCAGTAAGTCATGGATATTCCCATACAAGGTCACAGTGAAGGGTGACCAGTGTGGGTTAGGGAGGCTTAAACAAAGCAGATGTAGAAGATGATGTTTCTCTCATGGTTGCTAATGGAGATGATGGTTTCAAAAAACTCAACCTGTCATAAGTCAGTTTTATTAACCTGCAATTTCTCCCTTGAAATGCAATGACACAGAATTTTTTTCCATAAGAAGTTAGAGGTCACAGTAGCTAATTTCATCTTTTCTAAAATAAAACAGGATTACACAGATCTACATGAATAATAAAAACGCCATCTTAAATTTCTGCAGCTGATCTGAAGTAGGGCGTCCAATCAGAACAGCATGCACTCCAAAGCAGCCTGAAGACACTTTTATCTGGCTTGATTTACCAGTGCAGAGTCGTGCATTAGTCATATGTTTTGTTTCGGAGCGGCTTCAGATTGTCAGTCAGGGCGTGCTGTTTGCCGAGGTCGGATCCCACCAGCAGGATTGCGGGGGGGCTGGGTTGTGTAACGGGGACGTGAGATTGTATCTGACACAGAGTGGCATAGCTGTAGTTGCCTTAGGATGATGCTCCCTCTTTCATAACACTTTATGTGTTCTTAATCCTCCATCAGACTAAGCCCTCTCCGTTACACCGGCCCCTCTCTCGCTCCAGTTGAGCCCCTCACTCTGCATCCAGGTCTGACCATGACGCTGCCGGCTAAAATACTTTGGGAGAGAAGCAATAAAATAAAATAAAAAGGCCACAGTGGTTATATTTCTTCTGTCCTCTCTGTCTCTCTGCATTGCCTTCCTGCACGATGAAACCGTTTGCTCTCTGAATTAACATTTTCTAGCCTGTCACTCTCATTCTGAGTGAAAACTTGGGCAGAAATATTTTAAGTCTCAACTTTATTTAACTGAACAATCTGTAAACAAAATAATGAGCTAAAGTGCAAAAAGATCAGACGACAAAATAATTTAACAGACATGAGCTGTGTCCTACATGTTCATTCTACATTCTAATTCTACACAGTGTGTACTACATATTAATAGTTAGTTGGTATACAAAAATATCAACACCAATTTATACTAACAGGAAATGATATGTGACGTCGGTTGTCAATCAAACTGCAACTTTGGAAAGCTACTGCTAATTAAACTTTTCAGAGACATCAAAATGTTTTCCTTTTTTTTTTGGAGCCGTTTCATCACCACCCACTATTTATTTTACTTTTTTTTTTCCAGCTGAGCAGCTCCTCCATTTTCTTATGTGCATTGCATTGTGGGAGAATAGTGTCATCCAACAGCAAACTCAAACATCGACCGTATTTAGTCTGCATGCTGTCTGGTTTGAGTGTACTTCATTTAGCCACTTTTCTAGTGTGAGCACACTATACACGATGACTTGCACTAGTTACATATATAACCCTGGTTCTCAGACCGCTGACAACATTGTCAGGGTCCATCAAGTCAGATAGTCTGTGTCCTGTGTCGTGTTGTTTCCTGTTTTATTTTGGTAGTCAGTCTTGTGTCATTCCCCATGTCCTGACAAGTTTCCCGCTGGTGTGACTGCCCTAATGTGTTTCACCTGTGTCTCGTTGTCGCCTCCTCCTCAGTGTATATAAGGTGTGTTTCCCCTCCCTTCTGTGCCAGATTGTCTCGATCCCGTGTGACCTTTCCAGCATTTTTTCATTTGTGCATGTCCCTTGTGTTTGTGAACCCTCGTTTGTGTTTTTGACCTGTGAGTTTTTGCCTTGTGTTTTGGATACCTCTGCCTGATTGGACTGACCACATGTGTACCAAACTTTTGGACATTAAAGTATTTGGACTTTTCCCCCATGTCAGAGTCTGCTTTGTGGGTCCTCTGTCTAGTGAGCCTGACAAACATGGCGATGGTTTCCTGAAGGTTGTGTTTGTGCAAATTTTACTGCGTCTAAATGCCCGTGCATACCTTCTGTCTACCTGTGTTGAGATACATTAGAAAATCATAAAGATTATTAATTTATTTTAGGGTGAAAAAGCAGATTAGGTCTCGTAATTGACCACTCACATATCAATCCAATCATATCCTAACTTATAACCAACATATAAGAAATATCCGTAAGAAATATGTACAATACAAACTGATTGTTGGTCGACAGCAGTGTGAGGACGACATTGATTAAACGTTCTTCTTTCACTCCTGATTAAGATTTTATAAATTCTATAGTTTGTTGCCATAACAACCGAGCTTGCTCCAGATTTGGTTCAGTGTTTTGGGGATTAGACATCTGATAAACATATACAGACGTCACATACTGCAGTCCTGAAACAATAAAACTGACCCAACTGAACTGTTTGAGGGATGTTTTGGCCTTACTTGCTTATGACCAATCCCTCTCTCTGTAATTACATGTATAGCCTTCAAAAAGCTATAAATGTTGACCGTAACATGCCAGGAATGAGTGTCAGTTGTTTATGACAGGTTCAAAAGCTGAATAAAATGATTTGAGGCGGCTTTATCTTCCTCTTCATGGTTGAATTGGGGGCATCACTGAAAACCAGCTTAAATTGCGCCTTCACCCCACAGAGACTGGTCACGTCTGTCGTGGTGCATCACTGTCACGCCGTCACGCCACACGAACAGAGACAGAAATGTTTAAAGATGTCCGGAGGAAGTGAATCACATCTCTCACCTCCTGCTCATTTCCGTAGTTGGTGCAGTTTGGGTTCACAACTGTGACAAGATCGATGCAGGACTCCGTCTGACTGGAGTTTTACTTCAGCAGAAACATCAAAGGCTGTAATTTATATTTACTTACAATAAATACACAATGTTGTGAATGGTTACCACCCCAACATCTGCCACTACTACACTACAAGTCAGAGGTCAATCATTTGAACTTCACCTGTCCCTCAGCGCTTGTAATCCCATTAAGCTCCATGAAAGGGATTCCCAGGTCTTTACAAACAATTAATAGAAGTAGATGGGCTTTACTGTATAACCTATATAGGATATTTTTATAATTGATTTATCATTCAAGTTAAATTCTAAGCAAAAATGCCAAGAAATTCACTGGTTGCAGCCTCTGAAATGTGAATATTTTCTCGTTGTCTAAGTTTAATATGTTAATAAATGGAATATCTTTGGGTTTTGGGCTGTTTTTTTTGGACAAACAAGAAATTTTAAAATGTCACTTTGGGCTTATGATGAGGATTTTTCACCATTTTCTGACACTTCTGACAAACAATTCATTGGTAATTGATAATTGCAGTCCTTATTCAAATTATTCAATTGAATAATTATGAAAGAATCATGGATAGTAAATTAAAGAATGCAACAATCTTTGCTGCCTGCATGTGATGAAGTCTGCAGGTAAAATCTGAGAGAAACATAATCTGTACCTGACCTTGACAGCTTTGGTATTCTTTTTTTAAAAAAAAAAATAATTTTCCATCTGGCGTTTCATGACATCTGTAAAAAAAAAAAAAAAAAAAAAAGAATGAGCTCAGAAAAATCAAATCAAAATCCAGCCTCATGCAGCAGAGAGTCTGTAATCTCCTGTTAAAGACCTCCATTAAAAGACCCTCTGTGGGATTAAGACGAGGAGAGTGACGCTCCGAGAGGACCGAGGTCGGGATTTTGTAAAAAGCAAATCGCAGTATTTAAGATTTCATCCATAAAACACTTTTAACAAGATGCCAAATATAGAATCACTCCATTTTTGCCATTTAAAAAAGAAACCCACAGCGCCTTCTTTTAGTCTCACAGTGACACAGTTATATCTGTCAATATGTGCATCAGCCCACAACGTTAACTTTGAGCTAATGTGCAATTAGAGAGGCAGCAGGCCATCAGATCCACTGACCTTCACAAATTATCAGGTAACATAGTGCACTTTAAAGATAAAATAATATGACAATATAATAAGAGAATACTTGTTTAGGGCTGCACCTAACTCTTATTTTCATTACTGATTCATCTGTTGACTATTTATTTTTAGTTATCAATTAATCTTTCTATAAAATGCCATATAACCGTAGTTTTATTCAGCAGTTCTGGCTGTAACCTACCTGGTTGGTGCCATAGATCAGATCAGAAATAGCGACAGAATTTACTTTGATTATCCAAAAAAAAAAAAAAAAAAAATACTGTCTCAGAGACGTGTTTCATTGAGATGTTTATTTGATATGTTTCTGTCATAAATTCATTATCACTTGAGTTCATACAGTCATTAAAAACTGATTAAAATGTAAAATAAATAAGATGTTAAAAGGGTAACATTGAAAAAAAAATGTGTCTAAAATACACCACCTTTAAAATGATGGTTGGTTAAAAATGTAGTGCTCTTTATGTGAGGTTGTGTTTGATGTAGAGCGTAACGGGTCACATGTCCAGAGTTTAGTTAAGAGCATAACTGTGGCATTATGGGTAAGAGACAACATGGAGGCAGAGGAAAGACATACTGCCCCAAAATAACCATTTTCAAGAGGCGCACACAGTAATTGTGTTTTATTTGATTTACGTTTGTGTATAAAGTTTGTTTGATATCCCTTTTATTCTTTTATTTTTTGTAGTTTTCACGGTGTCTGATGACAAAAGAGAGAAAATAAATCTTCTGTATGAATCTGGACCCGTGTAGCTACACCCACTGATAACATACATGGAGGGTGCTTTTGCTACAGCAATCATCAAGTATGACTGCTTTGCTGTTGTTCTTTAAATCATTAATTTATTTATTATCCACAGTGCCCTGGTGCCCCCAACATTTGCCTCATCTGCTCTGCCAGCAGCCGTCTCTACGACCAACAATCCAACACCCAAAGATACTCGATTAAGATATAAAACATAGAAAAAGCAGCAAATCCTCGCCTTTGAGAAGCTTGAATTTAAAAATGAAAATGTCGCTTAATAAATGAAAAAATTGTGGTTATTAAAACGAATTGACTACTATCAAACAAAATGTTCAGTCAGCATTAAAAGTGACGGCTTAAAGGTCTCGTCACGGCCTGCTGAGGACAAGTCTTGCTGTTATGAGATCAGATCTGTTATGATCTCTCTTCTTATCAGCTGTATGACTTTGTGCTGTTCTTTCAGTCAAGCTGCAGCAGCATTAACCCAGATACAGTCGCTTCTTATGCAACACCCCATCGTCTGAAAGATGCAGAGTCAGAAAGGAATGAAAAGAATGACGAGAACACAGAAATGTAAAGACAACTAAACCACCGGAGGCTGCGAGGAAGTTAAAAGCCATCGCGTTCATTGACAGCTGCTGTCGGTTGGCTGCGTCTGAGGTCGAGCGCTCATGCAGCCATGCAGCGACTCAGATGAGAGAAGCTAAAGAGCTTTTCTTCTTTCACAAGGATTTGAGATTCTCTGCTGCGCCGGCCTTTGTGGTTTATGTAAGAGAAAGAGTGGCAATCGAGCCGAATGACGTCAGTGGTCTTTGGCAGATGAAGAGTGACTTAAACAGAAGACAGAGGGGCAAATTGAAGAACAAAAAGTAATCAGGAGACTCAGACAAAGTCCGGCTTAATAGGTTAAGATGAACTGCATCATCACGTATCATCAGTCTGTTTGGTCATGGAACTACTTATTATTTCTAATCTGGATTGTTGCATTACTTAGCTCCACTTCTTAAGAAATAATTATTTTACAAGTAATTCTTTTAGTTTTCCTTTATTTTAGTGTTAAGGCAAGTTAATGGTTTAGTTGCACTTTTACATAATTCAGTGATTCAGTGAAATCTTGTCGGGCATCAGCAAATTAAAAAGCCTCTTTTTATTTTTTTTTGCACATATGGTGAGATGTTGAACATACAGTTTCACAGTGTTATGTAAGCTCTTCCACGACTGTAGCTGAAACTTTCCTGAGCTCAGCAGCAGCAACATTTTTCCCACTGAGACAGCGGATTCTCGTTTCCGACTCAAATCAGCAGAGCGAGCGTGCACTAAACTGTTTTGGATACAAGTTATTTATTAATATGTGAACGGGAAACATAACTCAAAGGATGGTGTCTCATTACTGTACACGGAGAAAGGAAACAGCAGTAATGCAGAACCCTTCATGACCGGCCACTGAATTTTAAAAAAGTAATCAGCCCTCCCACAGCCGCTCCTCATTACAGCATTATTAATCTCTAGTTTACATATCTCTGGGTTACACATCTGCCACAGCTGGCTGATCCAGACCTGCTGGCAGAGTTCACTGAATGTCAGTTTCACTCCTAAAGAAGTAAAATACCAGAGCTACACACTGTAACGTGAAGACCTTGTGTAAAAGGATTTAAAATCTAAAGCAGCCTCTGGTACAGAGGTGGGTCACACCAGGCTGAAGGCCGATCCGCAGCTACAAAAGAGGTCCAGCAGTCGGGACTTTTGATATTCAGGCTTTCAAAGAAACACGAGACAACTAACAGCACTTCAAACAGCTCAAACCCTCTGAAAAATGCCCCAAACTGCAGCTACACTGGTGGAATAAAAGAAAAATCATGAACCATATATGACCTCTTTATAGGGTCCTTTTATTGTTTTTACAGTGTTTACAGTGACCCAAACTGTCATCACCCACAAACACTGCTTTGGTTCAATCACCCACAAGCAATAAATCAGATTCTCTTTTAAAGGCTTCAGCGTTTTATCATTTAAATCCAGCATCGCCATCTCACCAAGTATTATATTTTTTCCACTAAAAAACAGAGATAAAATGGATTATCCCTCCTGGTTTCATCAAAATCGTCCCATTGGTGTGTCAGAATTGTGCAAGGTGTCGGGTTATCAATGAAACTTTACTTGAATCATCAGATTTGTGATCGTTTATTGTTGTTATATTTTAGCGTTTTCATAATGAAATTTATTATTGGGTGAGTTTGTACTCATGTAATTTGGGTTTTAAAGATTTGACTGTTTTTTTCCATGTTGCATATAGTTGTGGGTCTTTGTTTTTAATGTGTTGGGAGCGCAAGTGTTCTCTCTTCAACATGTTATTCCTTGAATTCAATGCATTTTGTACAAAGAGGCTGAAATGTGGACCTTTACTTATGGTAACACTAGGACTGCTGGGCTGGTGCAGCATAATAGTGTCAGTCAGACGTATTTATAAGAGTTATATAAGAGTTACACACATTAACATTTTTTGCCATTTGAATAAAGTGCCCCTATTATGCAAATAAGCATCATTTTTAAAACCTCGAGCACCAAAATGCATCAAATTTAATCAAAATCAGGTAAGTAGTTTAGTCACCTTTATATACACAGTGTTTTATGTGAGCTTATGTTGCAGATGTTTTATATATTTATATAATTTTATAATGATTGATGTATCTTATGTTCAAGTTTGTATATTTTGCCCGGTTGTAAGACAAATTTCCCTTCAGGGACAATAAAGTTAAAGAAGTTTAAGTTGAAAGTAGATGACGCAGCCTTTCCTGTTCATATATATTCAAACTAGTCTTGTCAGCGTCCTCCATCAGCTCTGTGCAAGTTCCTGTTGCTGAGAATCCACAGTGAGTCACACTTCCCAGGTATCTGTTTTGCATACTGGTTTACCTGGTTGTGGTTTGTTGATAGTACATCCAGAAACAGCAGCCGCGGGTTAGTTTAACACTTAACATCACCTCTTGACTTTTATGTTTCCTGAAAAGCTCTGAGTTTCTCCCCTGTGGGTATTGATTGTCTTCACCCAGGAGGCCTTTTGCATCCTGTCGTGATTTAAATGATGATAGACGGCAAACAAAAGGTCCATTCTGCAGCGGTGTGTTAGCAGCAGGAATGTGCAACTCCTCCGACCGTCTCAACTGTCGATTAGTAATGTGAGTGCACATGCGGCCTTCGTGAAACCACGAGACCAGCCGTGTGGTTTCACGTGCGCTCAGAAGACGAACTGAGAGTGTTTGTGTTTAGCAGGAAAGGAGGAGGTCGGAGATACTGATCCGGTCAGCGTCACAGCCAGAGTGCTGAGCAGTTTTTCCCTTGTGAATAATGAACGAGTGCTTCATCTGGTTTGTTGTCACACTATGCCAGTTTTCATTTACACACACGTCCTGTTGTACAAGACCTATTTCCATTGAGGTCCTTGATGAAGACAAGACACATGAACTCACAGATGATGTGATGAAGACAGAAACATGGAGTCTGTGTTAGTAGTGTTAGCTAGCTAACTCTTGGAAACGTTTTAGCTGCTATTATAAGAGTTTATACAGCCGTATGCAGTACAGTATATGAATGATTACTATATTGATCTTTTATCTTTTACCTTCCAGATGTTATTAGCAGCTGTAGTAAACTCAAGTCAAAAGTTGCAGTCTTGATCGGTTAACACTGTACACAGTGGTGGAAAGTACATTTACTCAAGTACTGCACTACAGTACAATGTTACTTGAGTGTTTTCATTTTATGCTACTTTATTCTTCTACTCCACTACATTTCAGAGGTACATGTTGTACTTTTTACTCCACTTCATTTATTTAACTGCTTCAGTTATTAGTTACTTTACAGAGTAAGATTTTACATTAAAAGAAATATATGATAAGCTTATTAAATACATTTTTACGCTCCATTTTAATTGTTTTTTTAACCTGTCTGAAAGCATTTTGTCAGTTCTGGGGCTCCATATTAAATCACCGTCTTTGATTAAACACAGACACAGGCTCCACTTCTCTAGCGCGCTCTTAAAAAGAACATGATGGAGGTGACTAATTCATAAGCTCAGGGTTTTTTTCCATTGTTGCTGCTCTCGAACATCAAAGTAAATGGTGCACTTGTTTATGTAAGCCTTTTAAAATGTCAAGTACTCTCAAATATTCAGTTCATGCGGGCTCGCCTGCTTCTACCAAAGCACAGGTAAATGAAGGCAGAGCAGATTCAGGTTTTAGTCATTATAAAAGGTATGGCTGCTCCGATGGCAGAAATTATTTATTAGTTGAGCTGAGCCTTAAAGGAACAGCTCGTCATTTTGGGAAATCCGTATTTGCTTTCGTGTTGGCAGTTAGATGAGAAAATCGACACCACTCTCTGTTTGCTAAATACAAAGCTACAGCCAGCAGCCAGTTAGCTTAGCTTAGCATAAAGACTGGAAACAGGGGGAAACAGCTAGCCTGGCTCTGTCCAAAGGTAACAGAAGCCGCCTACCAGCACCTCTAAATCTCACTAATAACGACAACAAGTTGTGTTTATGTGCCGTACTGTTTAATGAGCAGAGTAGTTTTTAAATTATGGGATTTTTGAGTTGGCTTTGGTGATGGGCTAGATTCACAAATGAATCATTTATTTAAATATTATCTATATATGAAAGGGAACAAATTAATTTTTTTTCAAACTGGCCAGTGTTTGTTTGAACTGTGTTATTTGTGATGACGTCAGTGCTGCCTGGCTACTCCCCAAACAATGAGAGCAAACCACTGTAGTCACAATAAACTAATTCCTTCATTCAGTCGCTGCTCTCGTTATACAACCTTCAGCTATTACTCCGTGTGAAGTTATAATCATTCAGCTTTTTTTGTGCTATTAGATAAGTTACATCTTTTGTTTGAAACTGTTGCTTTAAAGGAGCAGGTGGAGCCTCTTTTTGGCCTTCATGGTATTGATCTATGTTACCACAACGCCCTAAAGCCGTGGTTCCCAACCGGGGGGTTCGTCCCAAGATAAACCTGAGGGGTCATTAGATGATTAAAGGTTTAATAAAGAAAACAGAGATATTTATGCTACGCAAACTTGTGTTTTTTTTGTCTGTCTTTTCCCTCATTTTGAAATACTGGATGCTTTTACCTCTTCAGGCCTCTAAAAATCCTTCAAATTAAACAATAGAAAAAGGAAAAATCACTCTTTGGTTGAACTGCTCACCACTCATGTCCATAACCTGTGACGAGGGGTCGCAAGCCAAAAGGTTTGAGAACCACTGCCCTACTGGACCGGATTAAAACTGTTGATTTCAAAAGTTATCCAGCACTAAATTCATCCACAGACAACCCAAAAAGATCATTTTAACTAAAAATAGTGGCTCCATCCACTAGGATTTAGCTCAAATCTTCTCAAACAGAACCATCTTCTCTCTGAGCAGCGGGTGGTGCTGGTTTTCTCCAGCTTGTCTCTGCATGAAATGTATGGATCTAATGTGTTTAATGTTTGGAGTATGGTGCCAAACTTGCGTGCAGGATCCAGCAGCCAGAAACAGGCGGTCCTCCTCCCACAGCGGCAGCACCTGCAGGTCAGAGCCCATCTCCCCCGCGGGCTTCTTTCTTTGGAGCCTCTCCTCCCTGGATGTTACATAACGAACTCCTCCACTGGATGAGAGAGAGGAGAGCAGTCAGAATACATGAGCTTCAGACCTTTTCCCAGGGAGATAAGTTAATAGAAAAGACATGAAACCTAAACCTTAACTTAAATCCTTTCATAGATTTGTGTAGAAATGAAAAGATGTCCTGATTTTTAATTAATTAGAGGGATAATTGATCAAAAAGATCATTTTCATTGCTGAATAGGCATCATTTTCTGTGATTTTATAGTAAAATTGAATGTACAACAATAACATTATCCCTCCTCATCCCAACTTTAAGCCTCTCCTGCTAAAATCAGCCAATAACGGACTGTGCAAACATATTAGTTTGAATTAATTGATAAGTCAATTAACAGAAGATCAATCTGCAGCGGTTTTTTAATGCAAAAATGCCAAAACAATCACTGTTTCCAGCTTCTCAAACATAAATATTTGTTGGCTTTTTTAGTTTTTTTATAAAATCTTTAGGTTTTCAGATGAATCATGGCATTTGAACACGTCAGCTTGGGCTTTAGGTGATTGTGATGGGCGTTTTCTGACATTTCAGGGACCAAATGATTAATCATCAGTTGGGTATCAACCCGTAAAGCTTTATGAGTACTGACTGAAATGTGTCTGTTTCTGAGTACTAGAAATAAGGTACGGTCTTGTTTATGTATTCTTTGATCATAGCTTTTCCAATTGTATACTATTTTATTTCAGCAAAGTTCTTGTATGGCTGCTTGTGTTAAATCTAAGGCTGCAAATAACATACCATTATTTTCATCATCAGTCATCAATTACGTCGTTGCTTTGTCTATAAAATGTCAGAAAATAACAAAAAATACCCATCACAGCTTCCCAGAGCCCAAGGTGACGTCTTTAAAATGTCTTGTTTTGTCCAATCAAAAGTCTAAAACCTAAAGATATTCAGTTTACAATCACATGAAACACAGAAAAACAGCAAATCCTCACACTGTAGAAGCTGGAACAAGCAAGTATCTGGCATTTTTGCTTGAAAAATTACTCAAATGTTCAAATAAATAAACTGCTGTGCCTTGTTTAGTTAAACATACAAAAGAAAGTTTAGGGGGAAAAAAGTTTATATTCCTCTAAGTAAAGTATCAAAACAAGTATGGTCTTTGTATCGGTATTGAAATCCCCGCAGTATCATGACAGCAAATTTCAAACGACACCCAGGCCTTATTTTTTCCGGTCTAATAATGACCCGAAGGATTTCCCCCAACATGCCCAGTGAAAATAGTGAAAGTGAAAATAAAGTAGGCACTTTATCATTGGACGTCAGTGTGTAATAAGTGTGTTTGCACTCACACACACATACACACACACACACACACACACACACATTATGTAAATGTTCCAGTCATGTTCTTCACTGCACTGATTCGTCAGCACCACTTGCTACTTCAGGCCTGCACCTGCTCCCTGTTTCTCATCTCCAGAGCTGTTCCCACAAACTTTATCACGACAGACAAACAGGCTCATTAATATTAAACTCACGGCTCTGGGCTGATGTAGTCATGCTCCTCTAAACTCTCTAAACGCCCGGCAGCAGTGACGTCATGTGATACCCAGCGGACAAAGTTCGCGTACTACGGGATTAACTGGGAAAACAAATAGTGCTGTAATCTGTAGTGCTGATTGGCTTCATTATAGATTATTATTGTTATTATCAGAATTGGGTTCCAGCTTCTCAAAAGTGAAGATTTGCTGCTTTTCTTTGTCACATACAACAGTAAACTCAATAATTTTTTGGACTGTTGGTCGAATAAAACAAGCAATCTGAAAACATCTCCTTAAGCTGTGGGAAGTTATAACGGACTTTTTTCACTATTTTCTGACATCTGATAGATTAAATGATTAATCGAGAAAATAACCGGCAGATTAATACATAATGAAAATAATTGTTAGTTGCAGCCCTATTATTAATTATAACCTGCCAGTTGAATTAATCAAGTAATTGTTGGACCTATGAACTGAAAATTGTGAAAAATGCCCATCACAACCCCAAGGTGACACTTTTAAAGTCCAAAAACAGAGACATACAGCAAATCCTCCTGTAAGTATTAAATTATTATTCATTAGTAACTAGTAAATTATAGTACATTTCCATTCCTACTTTTAAAGAGCAATATGCCGCCCTAAAACCAATCTTAGATGTTCTAAAAATCACCACCAGGCTGCTGAATTCAAACAAACCGGAGCTCCCACTTATCTCTCACAGGCAGCCGGAGCTCCGTGTTTAGTGTGAGGATCAATCTTTTAAGCAACCTTCGCATTTTTGGTGCTTTTTTTAAATACTTAAACTGGCTCTGCTGTGTTTGGCAGAGCTCAGGACTGCAGCTTACACAGGAAGACGAAGCAGACTCGCCTCCAGATGCAGAGTGTTTGAAGAGGACTGAGGCGGATCAAAGGGATCAATTTCCTACATAAATTAAACTACTTAAACTAATTAAACTACAGCCTGCAGATCAGCTTCAGTCTGTTGCTGAACCAACAGCAGGAGATGTGACTCACCTGTATTAAATAACTAAATTCACTCTGACAGGCAAGTTTTAGAGTCCACACCCATTTACGCACACACATACTGTATACATTCCTGCCGCATACCAGAATACATACCTCAACACACACACACGCACACACAATATACAGGGACTGTTTATATATTATTGTTTGCTGCAGATATTTGACATTTTTAGATCTAACCATAACCAAGCCAAACATTTGGCAGTATTTGGGGCTGCAACTAATGATTCTTTTTTTTTATTTCTGATCAATTTATAGATTAGTTTCTGATTAGAGCTCAAGGTGCAGGTCTGCAGATTGCTTGTTTTGTGCATTCAACAGTCCAATAACCAAAGATATTAAATAATTAATAATATGAAACAGAAAAACAGCACATCTCAAGAAGCTGGAACCAGTACATTTTTAGCATTTCTGCTAGATAATGCATTACTATCAATACATTTTCTGTTGATTGACCAATGGATTCATCAACTAACCCATTACAGCAACATCAGTATTTGTCCCCAGAATTTTACTCTTGACAGGGTAGACAAGCCTCTGAAGCAGGATTTAATCATCATCCAAAAATAGGGAAATTAACTGGTATTGGACAGATCTGGGACGCAGAACTGATGAAGCCTCTTGGATAAGTAGAGAAACCTCTTAAAGACGTAATTGAGCCGATCCAGTTGCCTTTGATTTTATACTTCTAGATGTTTTGGACACATAATTATCTTTAAATTACGAATTTGATCATTTTTAAAAACAGCAGCAGAGGCTTTTCAAAGTATATTTGTATATTTTTGCTTCCCTGTAATGGCTGACTGTAACCACTAGATAACAGTCAGTCGGTCGGTTCACCGCTTGGTCCAGATTGAAATATCTCAACAACCATTGAATGGATTGCCATTAAATTTTGCACAGACATTCATCATCCACAGAAGATTAACCCTAATGACTTTGGTGATCCTCTGACTTTTCCTCTAGCGCCACCAGCAGGTTGACATTTGTGGTTGTTATTGAAATATCTCGACAGATATTGGATGGATCGCGGTGAAAGCTGGTGCACACATTCATGTCCCCAGTTACAACTTTGATCCTCTGACTTTTCATCGAGCGCCATCATCAGGTCAAAATTGCACTTAGCTTAACTGCTGCTCCCTATACAAAGAGGAAATTAAGTAATTCGGCACATTCTGTGAAAAGCCTTTATTTACTGATTAAAAGCAATAAGTATATGACAGAACCATTAGTCTGAATTTGGTCATAACTCTCCCACACACACACTCTCACATTCACATCATTCCCAGTATCCCACCACCTCCCTGTAATCCTCCCCAGTAGCGCAGCAGTTAGGTAAGACTATGAGAGGCATTGTGTAACTTTCCCAGCACAAAGCATTTATGACGACGTTTAAACTCATCCTGTTCACTGGTCTGCAGCACTGCACACATGCACACGTATGAGTTATAAATGCATGATTGCACGCACATACACACACACATACAGCCCCTCTTATGCACTTATACAATAAGCTATCATCAAGGAATTGGCAGATAATGACCTTTTTAGCAGAGAGATTATAAGTCAGGGTAACAGGAGACGGTGACATTAATGATCTGACCTTTTAGTGTGATGTAATGTGTTTCATTAATGGGGTTTTTTCGAACCTGTAAAAAAAAAAAAAGAAGCAGGGGGCTTCTGAGAATTACATGCAAGTGAGCGGGGATGAGTGGACTATTTTTATACGTTATAGTTTCCATCCTGCTCTGTCCTTGGGGGCAGACTGGCCAGATACCCTACTATAGTCCAAGCAAAGTGCGGTGTCCTCATTACTGACAGAAATTACACCATCACATTTTTAATAGAGCAGTGGCACAGTCGGCCTAAACTTTCCTTCCTCTCGTCCTTCAGTACATCGAGTGTCACGTCTTTATAGCGTCCAAAGTGGGTCAGTTTCTTTGCTATAACCCTGACCTCACTTGTTTAAACTTAGCCTCGTTGATGTATTCCATCAGAGCATCATACTCGTGATATCTGGCTGTGCTTTTACAGACTCAGGTCTTTGTACCCTAAAGATAACCGGTTGACACACAGCCAGTAAGTGGTTGAGGGATTTGCGAACGCACTTATCTTGTCTGACTCCTTTTAGCGAGAATCTCTCAAGCGGCTGTGAGGGTCTGTTTGTGTGTGAAACCGTGTGGATAGCTGAAAGTGCATGTACCGTCTCCTTTCACCCTGTGAAATTACCGGCACACGTATCTCACATGCATACCAAGTATAGATCGCCAAGATCAACAAACCTGCTGCTCGTTATTTCAAGTTTTTAGTAAAAACATTCAGTTTGCTTTAGATGATTTACATTTCTTATTTTCTTAACTGACTTTGAGGATCTCTTGTACATAAACAGCAGCTTATTTGCAATTTTTCCCTTCACTTCATATCACTGGGAGATTTTGTCTTTGCTTATTGTAAACATGGGTGGTCAACATCTTCTTCCGGCAGGTAACACAACTTTCAGGTACATGGGAACATAAAATTAATGTAAAGATCTTTTTAAACTGATCTGGATATTTTTGGTAACAAGACTGCACAGCGGTGCTTTGAGCTAAATGCTAACTTTAGCATGCTAACATGCTCACACTGACAATGTCAACATGCTGAGGTTTAGCAGGTATATTGTTTAGCAGGTATATTGTCTGTTGTTCACCATTGAAGCAACCGAAGCAACAGGAGTACAGAGGATGCTGTATCCACAGCGCTGCACTGTGTACTCTCACACCTGGACAACAAGAACACATATGCAAGAATGCTGTTTGTTGACTTCAGCTCAGCATTCAACACAGTCATTCCCTCCAAGTTAATCACAAAACTTGAGGATCTTGGAATCAATACCTCCCTCTGCAACTGGATCATGGACTTTCTGACCAACAGACCCCAGCATGTTAGGTCAGGCCACAACTGCTCCACCACCATCACACTCAACACTGGCGCACCTAAGGGCTGTGTGCTGAGCCCGTTCCTCTACTCCCTCCTCACCCATGACTGCAGGCCTATGTATGGATCCAACTCCATCATAAAGTTTGCAGACGACACCACGGTGATCGGACTCATCAGTGACAATGATGAATCTGACTACAGGGCAGAGGTAAAGCACCTAGCCGCATGGTGCGCTGACAATAACCTGCTCCTGAACACCAGCAAAACCAAGGAGCTTATTGTGGACTTCAGGAAGGAAAAGGGGGACACTCATGACTCCATCCATATCAACGGCATGGCTGTTGAACGTGTCTCGAGCTTCAAATTCCTGGGGACCCACATCTCAGAGAATCTATCCTGGTCAACCAACACCTCCAGCCTGGTCAAGAAGGCCCATCAGCGCCTCTTCTTCTTGAGGACACTGAAGAAGAACCACCTGTCTGCTGACATCCTGGGTAACTTCTACCGCTGTGCAATAGAGAGCATCCTGACCAACTGTGTCACAGTCTGGTACGGGAATTGCTAAATCATGTCACACATCTATGCTTTTTCTATTGTGACATGTCAAAATGTCCTCCGTGAAAAGGCCTATTTGTAAATTTAGTGACAGAAAGATAAACATATAAAGAGCTTTTAGACATTTTGCATCTCCTCTGTCTGTGCCAAGTGTGACTCAACGTTTCACATTTAGGATCACACGGTTCTTAAGACGACTAAAGTGGCCCAGCATGTTTCTATTTATATGGCAGCAGGTGATAAGCTCTTGCATGTCTAGAGAGCATCTCTTTAAATCCACCCTCACCTAGTGGGTGACCCTCAAACAGAGACTGACCTCAGGTTTCTCTTTGACATCCCTGAAAGTGTACAAATTCTGTTTTCTACGGCTCTTCATGCGGCTCTACAGAGAGATAGTTCTTGCATGAGATTAGATTTTCATGTGAACCAGCCTCCTTGACTTTTACAGTGAAAGAGCTGAGTCGACACACACACCTGACAGGTCTTTCTCCAACATGACCTGCTGCTAATCAGGTTAAAGATAGCAACAGGTGAGCTGGGGCTGTTCCCAGAGTGACCTACTGTACAGACAGAGTGATCTCAATCCCTCGCCTCCCTCTACCTGGCCTCTACCTGGCTGCTCACAGGTGCTTTGTCCTTCCCATCCACAGGGTTGACTTAGGTGTTCATGAATCGGCTGAATATAATGCTGAAGCAGGAAAGTGGTGGACAAACACAGGTGCAGATCTGCAGGAGACAGCAGGACGGGGATGAGCACATACATATAATTTTTAGTCCATCTGCTTATAGAGGGAGAGTTGAGTTTCATGGAAACACACTGTGGGATTGGTTTTGGTTGCAAACACAAACACTGCTTTCCCCTGACTGGAAACTTCTCCCTTAGTTGTTTGAAACTTAAGAACAATTTAAAAAAAGGTAAAAGGTATTTAGACTGCCACTTCGTATATTTTATTTGGGTTTGCCCTCCATGTCAGGGTTTTAGTTGGGCAACATTTTCTGGTAATTCCACATCAGAGCTGCAACAAAAGGTTATTTTCATTGTGTTATTAATATGTTGATTTTTTTTTTTTGAGTAATTGATAAATCATTTAGTCTACAAAATGTCACAATCACAATTTCTTCAAACTGCTTGTTTTGTCCGACTAACAGTTCAAAACCCAAACATATTCATTCATATAAAACACAAAAAAGAGCAAATACTATTATTTGGAAAACCTGGAACCAGTGAATGTTTTTTTTTCTTTAATCAATTAAAGAATTAGTTCAACATTTTGGGAAATATTATTATTCACTTTCTTGCTGAGAGTTAGATGAGAAGTCTAAATATGAAGCTACAGCCAGCAGCCACTTAGCTTAGCTTAGCATAAAGACTAGAAACAGGGGAAACAGCTAGCCTGGCTCTGTCCAAAGGTAAAAAAATCCACCTACCAGCTCCTCGAAAGCTCACTAACAGAGCCCGACCGATAAATGAGCTTGACCAATATCAGCTCATTGCAGATATACTGGTGTAAATGTTGGCCGATAAATGACAAGAAGTTGAAGCACAGAAATGCCAAAGATATGTTTCCACCAGAGAATTGTGACAAGTTTATTTTTCAATTGTAAAATATTCTGTCCAGTACATTTATTGTTCGCACTTGTTAAAAAATAATAATAATTGTCTTATGGATTGTGTAAAGAAAATGAATATTGGTTAACATCACAGTTAACCAGGTTGAAGTTAAGGTGAGTCAAACAACAAGAAAAATGTGGTTTTAGTGTTTGTGTCTGACAGGAAAAGCCCAGTAAACAAGAACGACAGCAAAACAATTGTTTCTCTAATTTCTGTGTCAACTTGACTCCTCAACAATGAAGCCAAAGATTGTCCGTGACAAACAATCACATGTCTGAATCAACATTTCGGCCTGTTTCTGCGTCACTCCGTCTCACTCTGCCCTAATTTAAATTACATGCAAATCTGTCCAGTCAAAGTGGTTTGTCACATATTATTCCTGTGCTTCGGGCCTCATCATGAATCACTCAAGCTGTATTTCTATTTTTAAAAAAAAACATCCCTGCAGTCTTTACTCAAGTTACATGATATCAATGTTTATTTATTTTCGCTTTCCCTGTGAACTATGTCGTGCAGTGTTTTATCAAGGTGATGAGCAGGCTGAAAAAATATGTTTGTTGGCCAAGTTGCTTCATTTCAACACAGGGCTGCAGATATAAGATGACTCAAGGAAAGTTTTAAAGAGGAAGCTCAGTCCTCCTTTACAGATCATTTGAATGAGTACATTTCTAAACTCTCCTTGACCTCTTGAGGTTTTTAAATTTAAATACTGCTTGTTAGTCGGCGGTGGGAGCAGTTTCTGTCTGCTGTGAAGCTGGAGTTCAGCAGCAGGGCAGGAATCGGTGCGTCAGAGTCTTTTGATTCAGTATCAATAAAGGCAGAATGAACAGGTTGTAAAATGCCTCACATTGTAAATATGCATGTCGTCTCTATAGTGATTACGTAGAGACCCTTCTTTTATCAGCAATGCAGACACGTTGTTGCGCAGACAATCACCATTATCTGTGAGAACTTTATGTCAGAGTCAGGATACTCGATTGAGGATGATCACTGCATATATTCTTATTTGCAAGTCTTTTAGGGAAAGTCCAAGTCGAGTGTCGTGTCCTTGAAGGTATGTCCAAGTCAGTTTGCGTGTTTTGTAGCACTGAACATGCTCTAATGCATTTATTTGGGAAGAATGTACTTTGGAAAAAAGGAGTCTGCCAAATCAAAGTAATGTAAAAATGTCTTCACAGGTCTTGCAGGTGTCTGAACGCTGACCATTGAAATAAAATGGCATTTTCCCTTCAAAGTCGTGTTAATAGTGTTTTATACATAGCTGAAACTAAGTCCCTTTAATGCATGGGCCTAACAATTAAATGTTCAAGGTCCATGTTCATGAAACTGTTGGTGGTGTGGGATTTTACCAGCTCAAAATTTAAGATTTGAATGTTTTTGCTGTAAAGTCTCAAGTCAAATCAAGTCTTTAGGGAGTCAAGTAGGTCTGACTTGACTCTAAGATCCCATTTACACATGGCATTAATGTGCAATCTGTATCTGGATATCTTATCTTGGATTGGCCAGACCGCATCTGGAGGTGGTCTGGCTCACAGTGCGATGGGATCTCAGCCAGGTGTAAATGCATTCTGCACAGTGTCTGACCACATTATTAAGAGACAAGTCCGCCCAGCAAGTGGAAAAGTCACCTCACTCCGCCTCTTCATGTAGTAGTAGTAGCAGTCTTGCCTCGCAATAAGTGATTTAAGAATAAATGACGCCCGACCATGGCGTTGCCTCCCTTGATCTGGGAAGTGCCGTGTTTGTTGACATGTTGCCAGCCACGCCTAACTAACTTTCATATTGAAATCACAATGCGGGCAGAATCGAGATAACGAGAACCTTTATTAATACCAGGTGTAAATACAAAGCCCACGGATCGAATGTCATTATCCAGATAATGTATCCAGATACAGATCACATGTTAATACCACACATCTACAGCTGTGGTGCGAACTGATATCAACCTTTAAAGGATCTCTCTTTCTCTATCTCAAAGCAGATACCTGAATGAATGACTGAAACAATAACAACTAACACAGATGGAGTCACTAAATTGTTTAATAAGTATGAAAATGCCAGCTGAACACCTCTGGCAGATTTTGGATCGACATGATAGACAGCCCAATGACTAAATATCTGTTGGAAGAATTTTGTTTGTCCCTCCAGTAGAGTTTAAGAGACATGGAGAATCGATTCCAAGGAGCATTGAAGCTGTTCTGGAGGCACTTAATGTTTTTTTTCCCTTTAATTTCTCACCCATCTGTATGTAGGACTACACTGTATTTTATACTTTGCCCGTATACTTTGTCTGTGACCCTCTGTGCTGCTGCAGGTCTGCCTCGAAGCAGAGCTGGAGTTAAACAGGATAAATTTGTTAAATTCAAGGTAGATCAAAAACTAACGACGACATCTTTAACACAGTATTTGTTCATTCTTTCATTGCCTGTTTTTTTTTTTTTTAGCTCATCAGCACACAGAGGGCAGAGTCTGTATGATATAATGCAAATACAAAATCTTTTTAAATGATAGTGTTAGATTTTGTTGAGGCTGTCGGTGTTGATTCAGCTCGGTGAACTCTCTTGAGGCTGTAGTTTTTTTTCAGGTTGTAAACTCAAGTAACGGATTTATCACATCCTATCATCCATGTCAATTAAATACAGTATGATTGTAGTTCAGCTTCCAAAGCAAAATCATAATTCAACACCGCATCTCACTGTGTGACAAACAGCTTAACTCCTCAGTGATGCTGCTCTTGCCCCTGTACGTCAACCCACACAGACCTCACTCTTCATCACATAGCACTCATCGTATGTTATAGCCTACAGACCGAGGCACACAGCTAACAAAGTAATCAGGGCTGTCAGTGTGACTAACCGGATAATTTTACCCCCTAAACTCCTCAGAGATCTTAAATGAAGAAGCTAGAGGAGGCTGATGAGCAGTGAACGCATCACGTGTGCAATAGTGGCCAATTAATAGCAGATTTAAAACTCTGTCTGTCCCCCATATTCCTCAGGTGGTTCCCGTGTCATGGAGACTGGTTTCCCCTCCGGTGGGACTCCCACGCTCATGGGAGCCGTAACCAGATACCTGCTTTTGTTTTGTTCGAGGCTCTCCAGGTAGATAAAAGAACAGATGAGGGTGGAGGTGGTGGGGTGGGATGGGGAGGGGTGGGGTTGTGCAGAGGAGGAGAAGCAGGTGCGTCACAGATCTCTGGTTTCAGCTATTTGGTCTCAGCGCTGGCAGGGCAATAAGAGGAAGAGACAACAGAGGGAAGAGGGAAGTGCAGCGGGGAAAGTTATTAGCCTGTGAATCGAAGAGTTTTCCGACCAGAGCTGCAGTGAGAGCCATTGAAAAGGAGACAGAGAAGGAGAGAGGGAGGCGTATTTACAGGAGGACTACGTGTTTCTCATGCACTCAATCACCTGGACGCTCTGCAGCAGAGGCAGCCGTCCATTCATCAGAGACCCAGTGCCCGATAGCAAATATAATCAAACACACTGAGGACATGAAGACCGGCAAGAAATCCTTCATAGGTAGGTGCTCCTTTAATACATTCTGTGTCTTTGTTGTGAGATTGACTGGGGGGATAATGTGCAGCCTCTCAGCAGCACAGCAGAGGAGGATGCACCTTGAGACGTGCAACTTTTCCTCTTTTGTGGGTTATCATTCTTGTCTAGATCCAACAGCTCAATCATCTAAATATCGTCCCTTTGTTTGCCTTTTCAATCACGAAACTCTAGTATGTTTATGACTGTTTATTAACTATTAAATCCCCTCCTCCTTTTTGCATTCCCTCTGCTTGCTTTGACGTCAGTGCCACTACTTAGATTGCTTTTTGGCTATACACAAACAACCACATGCCAAATTCAAAGGCATCATCCAGCACTGCCTGTTCTTTGTATTGTCTGGTTAATGTTGTCACGTCCAACGCAGAGACTCTCACCTCCTCCCTGCAGCTTCCTTTGCTTTTCATCTCATTAGCCACCTGAGAGGATAAAACTGCTGCTGGGCCATGACATTGTAACCAGCACTGAAAGGATCGGATGATTTGGGTGTTCAGTTATAGCCCGAAAAACAGTTCGGTTCCCACGGATAAGGACGGAAAGGCAGTGAAAATTTTGAAAAGCACATTTGCTCTTTTTCTAATAGCTCCTGAACCTTAAAGGAATAGTTTCACATATTGGGAAATACGCTTATTCGGTTTCCTGCCAAGAGTTAGCAGAGAAGATGGATGCCACTCTCATGAGCTGTATGGTCAATATGAAGCTAGAGCTAGCAGCCAGTTAGCTTAGCTTAGCTAAAATATATATATATAAGTGTAAAACCGACAAGTTGTGGTCCTGCATGGTAACCTCACTGTGACGACAAGACTCCAGGAAGTTACTGCTCCCAGCCAAGAAATAGTTTAGCACATTAACCCCATATAAATAAAACCACAACTTCTAGTTTTTACACGTATTTAACAAACACGAAATATTGTGTTAATTAGTGAGCTTTAGATGTGCTGGTAGGAGGATTTTGTTACTTTTTAAACAGAGCCAAGCTAGCTGTTTCCGCCTCATTTTTATAGGATAAGCTAAGCTAAGCGGCTGCTGGCTGTAGCTTCAAATTTACCGTACATGACATGAGAGTGGTATCAATCTTCTCACCTAACTCTCGGCAAGAAAGCAAATAAGCATATTTCCCAAAATGTCAAACACCAAACCAAACCTGTTGGTGTTTCAGGATGTTAGCAGTGATCAGATGTGCATATCTGGCCTCCCACTCTGTAGCCTCGCAAAGCCAGTCCACTCACTGCAGTCTGGAAAAGCTCAGAAGGCATTTGTTTGGATGGGGCATCATGACTGGACGTAGACCAAAATTACTTTGCAGGTGAATGGATCAGACTTTAACCAACAGACAGATTACTGAAAACGGCTCTCCCTTACAATTTCCTGCGCCGGACTGAATAAATGCACCACTCACTGAGCTTTCATTGTTTCAAATTGGAAAAACACGTTGGCTGTTTGTGAAATTCCTCTGAAAACATCCACACTGAAATCCATTCCTGAATAAATTTGAAGTCACAGCGCAGTCACACAAACACACCCCATGTCAGATCATCCCCATCTTGGTTTAGTAGCTGTTGACATGGTTCCGGTGATGCGAGGCGAGTTCAGATTCATAAAACAATGACGCTCGTTGTCATCATCTACATCACTTCACACTTAATTTCACATTAATTGGTTTTGTTTCCAGCTGCCCCACTTTGATTGATTCTCAGTGGATGTTTTTTTCAGATTAATATCTCACAGCGATAACTGACCTCATGACCACAAGCTGGATGAAATTAATAATTTGGTGGTGGCTGTGCAAGCGTGTTTGCTTTATTTATGCTAGTCTGTGTGCTTCTGTAGAGGGCAATATTCATGTCTACAAGTTTTCAATGAGTTTTTTCCACATGTCCAGCCACTTGTTGCTTCGTATTTCATATTATCACATGAGCAGAGAAACAGGAACTGCATTCAATAACGGAAGTCACCACTGTCCACTGATTCATGATAAGGCCTACATGGGAGGTGCAGTTAGTGAATGAGAGTCTGGTGCTCTGAATGAAAATGGCTTCTCTGTCTTTTTTTTATCTGCTTCCTCTCTACTGTTATAGTTACGGAAATGCACAGAAAACCTGCTGTATAGAGTCACATAGAGCACCAGAGTAACACAATATTACGACTGGAGGTAATACCAGAGTGCATCAGGACCAAGCTTGTCTTACCATCATGGTGGTAATTATAGCAGTAATAGCAGTCACATTAATATAATTAATAGAGGCTTTGCGGTTCAAAATAGGCAGGATCATCCCACTTGCTCTGCAGCAAATTAAAGTAATGCATAATTTGTAATAATTTGGCAGCAGTGTGTGTCTGATTCATCACATGAAAGAGCCCAAACATTTCTTTTTATCTGATGAAGCAGGCGAATGAACAGCCATTTAATCCCCATGGAGGATTGGGGGAAAAAAAAAAAACACATCTCATCTCCTGCCTGGGAATTCAGCAGGGAAACAAAGATGGTTGTAATTCTAACTCTGCTTTCATGAGCCAAAATCTGCTCCCACTCGCTGGGGCTTGAGGCTGCACTGCGACGCTGGCGAGGCGTACCGGACCGCCACCTCCGGTCTGCATCTCTGCGGCGCTCTGTATGAGTAATGCTAAATGCCGAGAGTATCAGAGAGGATGATCGTCCGCAGACGGCAAGCTCAAACAGAAAAGAGGAGCCGGTGAAAGATGTGATTTTTTTTTTTTTTTACCAGAGATCTGTTCTCAAGGCTGAAGTTGGCATGACTGTGTGGGTGAATGAGAGAATCAGAGCTGGTCAACAAGACCCACATTTGTAATTAGAGATCCTCCATCCTCATTAGCCAGCAGCCTTCCTGCCAGCCCTACGGTTGGTCACTGAGGACCAGTTTGCCTGTATGACTCATTCATCCACCTTCTGCTGCCTCCTTCCCACTACACCAGGAGCAAGCAGCAAGGCAGGTAGCAGTCTAGTTTCTCATGTATTACCATTTCATTCGAGTCACAAATTTAAGCATCTGATTTTCTGACAAATAAATCCCCGGCAATCTTTGGAAAAAGCCAGAAGGTTGTTTAACACCACTTACAACTGTTCTGAAGGTATTTCCAGAATCCTTACAGACTTTTCTAAACATCTGGGAGAGAAAATATTCAGTCCACTGAACAATAATTAAGATTTTTAACCTGTTTCCAAAGTTGCACCTCTCTTTCTTAATACAAGATGGTAGCTGGAAATGACATATCTCCTTGCTCAATTTGCACATCAACCAAAATATAAAAAAATGTATTATATTGGTATATACTGATGATTTTGTTTCTGAAAATCCAAAACAACACAGCCATATTTTGCATGTGTTTTACAAAAAGAGCAAGGACATATGTCATTTCCAGCTACCTGGATTAGGAAATACAGTTGCAACTTGAGAAACAGGTTAAAAACACTTTTTATCGTGCAACAGACAGAATATTTTTAAATCCAGATGGTTAGAAAGAGTCTTTAAAGAGGCTATAATCAGTATTTTTATAATAACAATGTTAGCTCAGCTTTACGTGACTTTTAGCTCATTGTTTAGCTGTTCGGTCTGTAATGTACTGTTTTGGTTCACTCGCACCACTCTCATAGTGTCTGTTTTCAGCAAAAAGGTTCTAAAAACCCAACTGTACACTACCTGCTCTGCACCAAACAGCAGACAGACACAGTTAGCGACTAGCTGGTGAACGTAGTGGAGCATTTAGCTGCTAAAAATCCAGATAGAGACCAAAAACAGAGCTAAAAGAGAGTGAATATTGGACTTAGAATTCATCAGATTCAAAGATCGTCAAAGGTTGTGTAATTAGTTTTGGGAAAATGTGATGCTTGTGTCTCGAATGTAACATGAGAGGCACAAACTGGGGGTTGAATTTCGATGCTATTCACGCACACCAACCTGCAGCCCCAGAAAGAGCCTACAGTCCTGTGGCACCACACTGGGGTGGGAGAGTCATGATCGATGGCGCCCCGTGAGGGCTGGACAGGCTTTTACTGGATCTGCTGGCAGGTGACTCAGACGACTGCTTGTCAGCGAGCGGAAGTGCTGCCTGTCTGCTCGGACAGAGCGACGGAAAGCAGGGAAGCTTTTGTGAAGGTGCTAAATAACTGACACTGGAAAGACGTTCACAAAGAGACAGCGAGAGAAACTGAAAGAGACAATGCTTTTACTCTTAGCATTGTATTTTAATTTGTATGTGAATTAGTATTTTATGGCAGCACACACTGATTAACTAATCTGTCTGTGATTGGTGTATTTGTCGTATTTGTCCACTGCACATATGAAGATCCTCGCGTAAAATAAAGTAATTTGAGTTTGAATGTTTTACCGTCTCTGATGCATGTTCAGTTCATGTGTAGTGATGATGTATCTGAAACCTTCTACGAGACAGATAATCTTTATCTATCACAACAGGAACGGCTTCAATCAGAATGACGTGAATGTGAGATTCTTGTCAAACTTCATCATCTAAGTGTCGGTATTCTTACATATAGAGAAACATCATGCAGCAGAAAGGGGAAATACTGCTTCACCCAGCTGTGTTTTGCTCTACAGCACTTGACTTTCTGCTCCATCGCAACAGAAACAAACAATGCAAATCAAAGACAGACGTGGTAGAGGAATAAACGCTGCGAGAGGGAAATGCCCAAGTCATGTTTATCTACATGTTACCAGATATGACAAGACGATACACTTGAATAATTCAGAGAAAGACTACATGAGGTGAGGAAAAAGCCTCACACAAAGCCTGGGAGAGGTGTCGCTGTCATGCAATCAGATCTGTGTGTGTAAACAGAGCTGAAGCTGAGCTGCGAGTGTTTGCCCATCCAGGGTCTGACATGATACGCTGCTGCCTGGCTCCACACCAGCTGTACGCCACAGATAGGGCACTTATAACTTCCTCTTTCCCCAATACAAGAACTACTGGTCCTGTGAAGTCTCACTTCCATTAAAACATGCATGACTGTCACATGGTAAACTCTCGGGACAAAACACAGGAGTTCCCCATTGACACTCAGCTGAGCGAATCTATAATGACTGAAGCAGATGTTTTTAAGAACAGTGGTGGAACAAGTGCTCTGATCCTTTACTTAAGTAGAGCTACAGCAATCAGTTGATTAATTGAACATTAACAGAAAATTAATCGTCAACTTTTGATAATCGAATAATACTCGTCATGTTGTTTTCTGTAAGACAAAATTCCAGCTTCTCAAATGTGGGAATTTGATGGTTTTCTTGTATCTTGTATGTTAAATATTAATCTCTTAATCTGTAAAGTAATAGTAACAAAAGCTGTCAAATTAATGTAGTGGGGTAAAAAGTACAATATTTCCCTCTGATAAACAGCACAAAAAGGAAATACTGGAAAGTACCTGAAAATTGTACAGTGCTTAGATACTTTTCACCACTGCAACAGCAAGCAGCACAAGAGAAATGTTTTGTCATTATTCCCCCTGTGGGATAAAACACTAATAGATAGTTCTGAACACTCATCCAAAAGCTGATCAATCAACAGACACCAAATAACCTCAGCTTAAAAATCACTAACACTGGCTGGAAAACTTGCTGTGCGGCTCACTGTCCTCCTCAGGCAGTATAGCTATCTGCATTATGGCACAGTTATGTAACTTACAGGGTTAGTGGACCACATCTGTGACAGCTGGTCTGATCACTGCTTCGGCTTAGACGATCATCATGTCATATGTAATTTCTCTGAATTTATATAATTCTGCCGTGCAAAGTCACCTTTATAACCTTGAGCTCATCAGCTGCAGAAATCCACTAATTATTTACAAAGCAAAGCACATGGAGATTCCTGGAAATTGCATGGATTTAAAATTGTTATTTTTCGGGGGTTTCTTCTTTTTTACATTATTGTGCATTTTACAGCCTTTATGTGGATTGTCAGACAGGGTCAGAAAATGCAGCTGTTGCAGGCAGATGCAGCAATCGTGACACACGTTTCTCCACATCCTTTCAGAATAAAAGGACTGCAGGGAGGCTTGAGAGCAGCCAAATCCAGCCCGTTTATGGATGTCTGCATACAGTCAAGATACCAGGGGGGGGGGGGGAAAGAGTATCAGCTTTGTGCGTGTGATTGTTAAGAGAGGGGGCTCTTAATAACATGGCTTTAATCCATTTGTGCGCACGTTGATTACAGTCAGCTGGAACTTTCCATTGAGAGAAAATGATGAAGAGGAGGAGAAGAAGGGGGGGGGGGGAGCTCGCCTCCTCTGCGGCGAGCTCTCCTCGTCATCCCCCGCCTCCTGCAGGCAGTATATGGCTGCAGCGGAATCCCGTGACGTCAGCCGGCAGTTGCCGTGGTTACGCGGGTGACGACAAAAAATGGGCGTCGCCTCCCAAGGAACCACGTGCCCAGTATATATAAGAGCAGGGGCAGGTTGCGCACCGGGCAGCAGCAACTCAGAGCGCAGCGCGGCCGGTTGAGCTCTGCGCCTTTTTAACTGGACACGACGCGACGAAGTCAGCGATAACCGACTGACAGAGGATTACAGAGGAACTATTACTGTTTTTTCTTTTTCTTCTTCTTCTTCTTCTTCGTGTTTGCTTTGGATATTTGTTTTGTCGCTCAACATGGCTGTGACTGAAGCTGGATGTGATCTAACTTACTGCAAAATGAGGGGGATTGTCGCCGTTCTCACCGGTGAGCCACAAAAAAACAAAAAACAAAAAAACAATACAATTATCCGAATTTATATTCATCACTAAAGCTTGCTTATGTGTTGACTAGAGAACCAAATTAAACGTATATATAGATATGTGTCGATTAGTAAGTCAAAACCGCCGTCAAGAGATGAATAAGTGTTTTTGTTTTTTTGTTCTACTGTTATAGGAAATGTGTAGAAATATTATAAAAATTGCTCGGATTTAAGTGATACTGACAAGAAATCTGCCTCAAAACTGGCTATTTGCGTGGTAGTAACAATCTATAATGGAAAATGCTTTGTTGGCCACCACTGTTGGCATCTGAATGAGTGACCCAAGTGGTTGCATAAGCTGTAAGCCCGCAGCATTAGAGGGTCAATGCACAACACGCAAATCTACCCTATAACAGGATATGTGGAACTCAGAAACAGCGGATTACAGCTCTAACACAGGGACATTTTTTTTGCATCATGTGTGGTGGATGATACTGTAGGTGTGATGCTTCCTCAAACACTGACAATCAATTATTTCCCTCTCTCTCCATTCACAGCTTTCATCAAGGAGAGAAAAATGGGGCTGAATGACTTCATCCAGAAGCTGGTGTCTACCCCACATATCTGCCAACAGTGAGTATTTTAATTAAAAAGATATTCCATGAGGGAAAAAATGTTAGATTTGGATGGAAACTTGACCTTAAAATTAGGCATCTCTGGGCATCCATCACTTCCTGGCTCTAGTGTTTATTTCTGATCATTAGCCCAGTCATGATTAGTGTGCACTGGCCAATCCAATCAGCCACCTGAGTTTGGCAGGACATTCTGTGAAAAGCATAATCTGGGTCCAAGAGCCATGGGGTATGAATAGTCCTTTCATGACGAGCCTGTTAACAACCTCTCCACTGCCTAATCACCTTTCCAGCAAATCCCCTCTGTCCCCTAGACAAGGGTAACCCGGTAATTCAGTTATAACGTGATACATGGCTCGGCCCATCACAGCGCCCTCACCCAGGCCGGACCTCTGCCAAAAAACCCCTGTGCGCTGCACCTGTCCCCTCCAGATGCTCCATAAGGAAAGGGCATCTGAGCTGGACCGCTGAGTCCTTCAGAGCAGTCTGAACCCTCTTGTCTGAACCCTCTTGTCGTGGGTCAGCGGCTTAAGCTTTTTCTCAGACAGGTCAGGCTGTTTCATGCCGATGACCGTGTGATAAACTTGACCTGTCTGGATGTTTCAGACGGGTGTCATTCACACCTCAGCAGAGAGTGTTCATTCAGCTTTTCAGTCTCACAAACCGCTTTCGCTTTAAATCCTGTGATTTCACTGTGCGACAAAATTCAAATGTAGTTATTAATATTGAATCATTAAATCTAAAAAAAAAAAAAAAGCCTAATAGCTGATATCAAAATCCATCTTATAACCAGCTCTGTGTTTTTGTCTCCAGTGTTGAAGTTAACAACTTCCTGAAGATTGATGAGAATCAAAATGAGGAGGTTGAAAATGATGAACTTCCTGAAAGACCGGTAAGTAGAAACCATTTACTGGCTATCTGACTCATTTTCTTTCCAAAATATGGCAACGTATTTATAAATTTCCCTGTTTCATATCTTTCAGATGTGCCTCAATTCACGAAGTTCACTGGCTGAGGAGACTCAGTAAGTAGCCTTAAAATATCTTTATTTTCAATGTAGACAACTATAATGTTGTAAAACATACACACCTCACCATCAATAAAAATCCTAATCAGATCTGTGTGTTTCTCTGCATTAGGATCAAACCTTGTGATTTTGACTACCTCAGAATCATCGGCAAAGGCAGCTTTGGAAAGGTGAGTCTGTCTAGCTTCTCTTTTACATAACTAACTTTGCACATACCCATCTATCAACGCTCACATCTACCGTCACTCATGCAAATGTTTGCTCTATTACAGGTTCTGCTGGCTCGACACAAGGAGTCCACCAAATATTACGCTGTCAAAGTGCTACAGAAGAAAATCATCATGAAGAAGAAAGAGGTAGGCCCCTTAGATATGTTTGAAACTGAAACTAAAACTCCAGAGATCAAGATTAATCACCATACATAAACCTAAATCCATATTAACTTCTATTTATTCCTTCCAGCAAAAGCATATCATGGCTGAGCGCAGTGTGCTGATGAAGAACATCAAGCATCCCTTCCTGGTGGGGCTGCACTACTCCTTCCAGACTACTGACAAGCTGTACTTTGTACTTGACTATGTCAACGGTGGAGAGGTAAGTTTAAATCTCAAACACCTAGAAATCAACCACAGACCAGAATCAGGTCAGGATATCAAAGTGTGTTTCAGGCTGATGTTGACAGATGTTTGTCTGTTGTCTCTCCAGCTGTTCTACCATCTGCAGAGAGAGAGAATCTTCCTGGAGCCCAGAGCCAGGTTCTACGCTGCTGAAATTGCAAGTGCACTTGGCTACCTCCACTCCCTGCACATTGTGTACAGGTAAGGAGCGATCCTACAGCGCCCCCTAGTGGACATTTGTTAACATGATCTGTGCTGAACTGAACTGAGGGAAGAATTGTATACAAGTAACTTTTAAGTCTTTTGAGTCATTTTTGTAAAAGCCTTCTTCTTCTTCTTCTTTACAGGGACCTGAAGCCTGAAAACATCCTGCTAGACTCTCAGGGCCACATTGTCCTCACAGACTTTGGCCTCTGCAAAGAAGGTCTTGAGGCCAATGGTACTACAACAACCTTCTGTGGGACGCCTGAGGTACAAAACCACATCTCTAGGCTTTCATACATCCTCATTATCAATACAGAAACTCCACCAATTATAAATGTTGTACATGGGTTGACTCTTTCTTGTTGCTTTCCTCACAGTACTTGGCCCCTGAGGTTCTCCAGAAGCAAGCGTACGACCGCACAGTTGACTGGTGGTGTCTGGGATCGGTGCTCTACGAGATGCTCTACGGACTTGTAAGTGAAATCTGTGACTTTATACCTCTTGGTGCAACTCCACTGCTTGTTCATATATTAAATAAACTTAATTTGTGCTTTACAGCCCCCGTTCTACAGTCGCAACACAGCTGAGATGTACAACAACATCCTGCACAAGGCTCCGGTGCTCAAGCCCAATGTGTCAAACTCAGGCAGGGAACTGCTTGAGGGGCTCCTGCAGAAGGACCGCACCAAGAGACTGGGAGTGAAGGATGACTTTGTAAGTGCGCACAACTGACCCTTCAGCACACGTAACACAGAGAACTGTAAGAGATCCAAGAAGCTTGTTTGCTGACCTAGAATTTCTTTTCTCCTCCAGCTTGAACTCAAGTACCATTCCTTCTTCTCTCCAATCAATTGGGAGGACCTGATGGCCAAGAAGATCACACCTCCATTCATTCCCTCGGTGGTAAGTTCAGACTAGGGCTGTGACTGATGATTTTCCATTGTCGATTAATCTTTTTGTCTATATAATGTAAGAAAATAGTGAAAAATGACAACAATTTCCCAGAGCCCTATGTGACTGTGATGTGTTTCCTTTGATTACATGCCTAAGTCCTGTCCCTCCTGCTTGGTTTTACAGAGCGGTCCCACAGACCTCCGACACTTCGACCCCGAGTTCACCCACCTGCCCGTGTCCTCCTCTCTGTGCACGGACAACCTGATGGTGACCAGCAGCGTCAAGGAAGCAGCCGGAGCTTTTCCAGGCTTCTCTTACGGGCCTCCAGCAGACCACTCCTTTATGTGAACATCTCTGCCCTTCTGTCCAGGGGAGCTCACAAGAAAACAGGATAAAAGCTCTGGATTGAGAGTCTTATTATGACCGAGGGACCACACCGGAGCAGCCTGTTTGGGGGACGTTACACCTTCCTGATGAGAGGATATAACTGACAAAATGGACAGTGCAGATCTTGAGGGATCAACAAGTATACAGATGGGGACTTTCATGTTACAACACCACTGGCCCTACTCTTCTGCCTCAACCACCCAAAACTATAACATGTGTGCCAAGCATGGATGCACTCTGGGGTCATAAAACATCACTCTCTGGTGGCTCTGGACCTCACAGCTACTGGTGAGGTGACATGAAGAGAAGTGCCTGAAGTTCGAAAGGCAGTTTGGACGGCAAGAGCCGGCTTTATCAAAAACCACGAAACCATTTCACTTGTTTGGACTTTTGACCAGGGCGCTAGCCGTTAAGGGTGATGCCTTCATTACATGTCTACATATGTTAAAACTATTTTTGTTTCAAAGTTCATAATGCATTGTTATTTTCATGTGAATGCTCAATTGCACTTGAGGAAACAAAGGTCAAGAAAAGTGAAACATTCTGCTTCAAGCATCAGCAACTTTGGATTAGACAGCTGCATATCTTTCCACTTTTTATTTTCATATCTCTACTTTGGACAAAGAAATAATGGCATTTCAGTGTTGTACACTAATAGTGACACTTGGACCAAACCGTTAACGATGGTATGCTTTAACACAAACACTTTTTTTGACCGCTTTGTCCTCATTAACTGAAGATCAAAGTTTTACTGTACTGTGTAGAAGAAAAAAGTTATATATTTTATTGCAAAACCAAAAGGTTTTCCAGATTTTAATAACAAAACATTCTCTTTACTTTTAAGAAAGTTCTGCATATATTATAAATGAGTTATAAATGTTTCCTAGTGTATATGTACATATACACACATATATATATATATATATATATATATATATATGAACAGATTAAATGAAAGTTATATTTCCTGTATGGCAATATATTTTATTTTTTGTTTTTCCAGCTCCTTTTCATTTACAACCAGTGACTGTGTTAATCTATATCTTCTGTTTGTAAACTTTATGAAAGACTTATTGATCAGGAGAGCGCGATACAGAGTTCAACCAGCAATAACAGGCCCGCATCAATGATAGCACATACTGTATATCAATCTTCTTTCAAATTTAAGTGATTGCTGTTTTATTGCAAACACTCCAGACAAACTATAGAATCTGTGATTACAAATGTTTTTGTATTTATGCATCATGTAGAGAAGAACTGTGAATGTCTTGTGCCTGTCCAAGGCGGCCTGATCCATATATGTATACTGTATGTACATATCTCTTTTCCTTAAAGCTCTTGGTCCCTATTCTAGAAAATAATCTGTATGAGAAAGTGGCTAAACGGTGTTTAGCCACTGGCCTACTGCATAAGACGGTTCTGGAAAGTGCAATAAAATCTTGTTAACTCTGAAAGAATAATTATCATTTTATCTTGTATAGCAGGAGTGTAAGTTCTAATTAATGATCTGATAATCATTAAGTTATTGAGAGGATCTTCACTCATTAAGTTATTGAGAGGATCTTCACTCATGACTTTGTTTTGCCCCATTTACTCTCCATATTTTAGGCATTTGCATACAGAGAGTACATTTTCAAGCCTGCTGAAATAAAAATAAAATAAAATAAGGCAACGCACAGTTCTAGATATTTTCTTCCATATTTGGAAGCGTTACTTTTCTGTTTTATATTTTTTATGTATATTTATTTTCATGCCACTGCTACTGTATAAAGAATATAATTTACATGATCAACTGAAATATTGAACTGTAATCTGTGTCAGAAATGGCAAATAAATTCTCTAAAAATCGAGGCAAGTGTACTGTTTTTGTTTGTAATGCTATTGATGTTACTTTTACAAAATCACCTATTACTTTACATAATAATTAAATAATACAATATAGTAGGGCAACTAACAATTATTTTCTTGACAATTAATCTGCCGAAAGCTTTGTCAATTAATCAATTAATCACTTGGTCTATAAAAGGACAGAAAATAGTGAAAAATGCCCATCAGCAGTTACTAAAGCCCAAGGTGGCATCTTCATATGTCTTGTTTTGTCCAACAAACAGTCCAAAACCCAAAGATATTCAGTTTATTATCATGTAAGACAAAGAAAAACAGCAAATCCTCACAACTGATAAGATTGAACCAGAGAATTATTCGGTTATCAAAATAGTTGCTGATTAATTTTTACTTTCTCTTCAACTCATTGTTTCGGCTCTAATTGTATTTTAGGAGTTGATCTACTATTTAAAATTAACCTTATTACTAACAATCACAAGTTTTATCTTTAACTCTTCTGATGCACCAGTGCATTTTATAGGGTTTATGTTTTTGTCTTGATATTGACTTGTATATAGACATTGTATGCTGTTGTTCATTGTTGTTCTGTTTATATGTACATATATATATATACTATTTATATATATTTATGTTTTTTCACATACTTGTATGTACATAATAGCCAATATTTTACCTTTGTTCAGTTTGTCCTTGTTTTTAGCTGTATTTCTATTTCTGTGAGAGCAACAAAGAAAAAATTCCTTGTATGTGTTCACATACTTGGCGAATAAGGTTTATTCTTATTCTGATATTCTATGTTTTAACTGACGTTTTGTCAGTTTTATATCTTTTATCTGGTCTAGAAGAAAATATATTTTAGTTAACAGTATTTTTTACAATTGAAAATGACAAATTAGCCCAAGCTTAAACTTTAAACTTAGCCAAACTAATTATTAAGCAAGCTAATTTTACAAGTTGTTTGACATCAACATGCGCTCATTAGAAGCAACACCCCCTGACACAAACAGGGGGGCTCATATGTTCAAATAACAAACGCTGGCTGCTCTTTCTCTCACCTGTGCTGACGTCCCGCCACACCTGTCGCGCGTCCCGTCGCGCCAAAGAAAGGACTCCAATGTGCACATGCGCAGTGGGCCCAGCAACGGAAACTTCCTGCAGAATAGTGCTCCCTGACAACAGACAAAGCTGACACTGTGGACTCACCTGAAGACGCTTTAATAAAAGCGTTTCTCATTCACTCAATGGTAAGGCTGGTTTTGACCATTTTGGCGTGTCGGAAATGTCTGTTTTGCGACGGGCTTCGCCGTTGGGTGCAGCGGGAGTGAGACGCTTTCACACGGTGCCATTTCGGTACCCACTCCAATGGCTGCTGCCCCCGACTAATTCCCGGAGCGTAAAACTTTCACACCCGGGCCAAACTAAGCAACTCACAGCCAGCTTAGTTATTAAACCGCCACTAACCACAGACAAGTTAGCTGGCATGGCGCAGTCTTTTCTGTTAGAATCGGCGGTAAAATGTTTGAATAAATCGACTGTATCTGCTGACGTTCCTGTTGGAAAGCTTGCACGGTGGCGTCCAAATGCTGGCGTGGGTGCGCTTCATTAAATGTCTGTTTACAGTTGATCACAGCAGTCGTGTCAGATGTGTTGGCTGCCCATGTCTAGCCTCACGTGTTGACTGTGCCGATCATGTTCCAACCTTTCTGTGTCCAAATTAAAGCTAGAAGAGCTGCTGTGCTCCAGGAAATAGCCGGATGTCAGACTTCACCTTCATAGCGAGCTGTCCCCGGCTGGGTTATTTGCTGGATTCAGCTAACGTGATGGTGGTCGGCTAACATTTCCAGATTACACAGATAGGAACTTAACCTTGAGCTGATGCTGTACTGTGCCTGGGTTTCTGCCAAGCGGTATTAATTTGCAGTGACAAGACAAAACAATACTGGAGTATTAATGGGTACTGGATAAAACAGGCGTTGAACATACTGAATGATCACCGGTCACTGGTTTTGTCAACTCTGCAACATAAAGTGAACGGTTGCACAACTGGAAAATACAGGCAGACAGCTTCATGTGTCTGCTGCAGAGATGTATTTGTAATCTGCAAACAATAAATTACATCAGTCATTATACAGGTACCATGTTTTCCACGTTATTTCCAAGAAATGAACAAATATGACACTGAAAATTCTTTGTGGAAAAGACTGTAATTTGATATTGGTATAAATGGATACAGTGATCAGTTGGTGGTACCCTTGACTAATTGCTTGCATAACTGAGAGAGTATTTCAGGTCAGCTAAAATGTAAGATTTCTTGCCAGGGTAGCAGCTAATTCTACAAATATGAAGAGCAGAGTTAAATTAATATTTACCTTCGTTGAAATGGATCTCAGTCAGTATTTCTAGTCATTAAGATCTGAACAGTTCTTATGAGGAAATACCTCTGAAAATCAGAATATTGTCTATTTCAGTAACAAGTACAAATGACATACTTCTTTCTAGGAAGTTTTTTTCAGGAACACAACCTGTAAAATAAGATGTTCCTGACTTTTTTTTGTCAGATAAAAGAGAATCTAGTCCAACACAATATTAGATCTTTAGTTACGCACCCAACACCACTGCTTAACTGATTGTTCCCTTGTCTGTGGTGTCCCCTAGACTTGATACTCCACCCTCTGGGAAGAGACAGCAATCACTTGAAGCAGAGACTCCCGAAGGGTCCTGTATCAGGGCGATGCTGTTTCTCAGGTAGCAGGTAGAGTGTTGTTCTGGCTCCGTTACCGGTGGCAACAGCCGGTGGCTTTGATGAATCCAAGGCTGTCAAATCAGCCAGAGATAAGCAGCGGCGGTGTATATACACTGGGAGTCTCTCTGGTTTGATGAAAAGCAGTGACTATTATTAAAAAGCAGCTGAAAGTATAGATTATCCTAATCTTTTTGACTTTATCATCTTCAGAGTTTGGGATCTTACAGCTTATGCAGGCGGTGGTTGAAATATGTAAAATATAAGCTAAGTTTGTGGGTTAATTTAACATCAGTACATCATTCAGTGGCCTGATTTTCTTTCAAATGTAATGCTTCACAAGTAATGAGTTCACTTACATAAATCTTGCATAAGCTGACATGGTACCCAGTCAATTCAGGTGGCACGCTTTTGATTCAGAATGTGCACCGTTAACAACTGCCTGACACATTTGTGCGGTTTTGAATTTGCCGTCTGACCTATTTTGTCTTTCTGTGTCTACATTATGCCAGTTACATAAATGTGTGGGGGTGGGGTGGGTTGGGGGGGGAGTTGAGCAGTTGAGCGAGCAGTGGACAAAATGAGGTTAGATCTTATCCCCTCTGGGCATCTATTGATACGACAGCTTGCACCTGATCACCTAATGCTTCTGGAGAATATGTTTTCGTTGAATGAAGGTTAGGTCACATGTAAAGTGGCACGCTTCCTTAATCCCACAGTAAACACAAGCGTGGTGGGGACATTGGGCAACGTCAGTACCACACGTGCCTCACCTGCGGGTCTCGTGCTGGAGATTAGACCAGGGTGCACCACTTCATCCACCGCCGCCACCTCCCTGCTGATCACACCCGCGATAATGGCAGGAGAGGGATGCATCGATGAACGCTTTATGGGGCAAGGGGAGGGGAGAGTCACGCATCGGAAAACTACATAAGGCAAAAACTCCTGGTCATTTATTCTGTGCCTATGTGTTTTTGCTCCTGTGGTTGTGTAAAGCAGGGTCCGGACACGCTTTCCAGGTGCAGAGAGTAGGCTGTGCGTGCAGACATGTCGGGTTGCTCCGCTGCAGAGATGGATGACTCGCAGGAGCTGCCTGAGCTGCCGGTGAGTCTACCCACAGTGACGCCAACACAGAGCGGGGAGGGGGGGGGGCATTTTTGCATAAAGAACTGCATTTAGAAATTGGTTTAAGATTGAACTGTACATTGTTGTCTGTGACACTACAGTTTGGAGAAATTCTTACTTATGTTAAGTCATAAATTTCCCATAAATTAAACATAGGTACTTTTATTGTACCACAAGGTTCATGCAAATATTTGATCCACATTTAATATCTTATGCTTCTCAGATCTCATATTGTTTCTGCAGGTTTTAAATGGAGTGCATTTTCTTTTTTAGCCAACTAAAGCAGGTGGTGGATTTCAGTGGATTTTAGGGTGAAGGATCTAATTGAATATGTGTGGTTCACTGTACTGCTGATTGATGGAAAGTTAATCAATGACAATTCTGAACATTGTTGTAGTCCATTATAAATTGATTACCTTTGAGTTTTTTGACTGTTTGTCAGCCAAAATAAGCACTTTTAAACACTGTTATTGGTTCTCGTAAATTGTGAAAGGCGTTTCTCACATTTGATAGACTGAACAAGATGTTACTGAAGTGAAATGAATATATTATATTAAAAAGCTTTAAATTGGTATTGATTGTTTACTGATCTGTAATTTGAACAATAAAGTAGTTTTGGGTGCAAAAATCATTTCACAGTAGTTTTGTTTCACTACAATATTTGTGCAAACGTTTGTGTACATTGTGCGTATCCACAATATTTAGTTGATGTAGTGATGTCAAGTATTATTTCTATTTAATGCTACAGAGCAAATGTGCTTTCTGCATCATAAAATAATACATGAAATACTCCATTAAAGAAAACTGCTTAAAATTAGGATTTGAGTAATTTCTGTATTCACCTTTCAGTCAGTTTTTATGACAGTGGTTCGATTTTATTTTCATCTGGTTTTATTGGTTACAAGATTGGGGGGAAAAAAATTATGCATATCACAGTCCTGAAAATTGAGTTATAGTGAAAACCTTTTCTATAAACTTACTTTTTTATGTGTCTGCAGACAAAGAAGGCCAAGCTTGAGATAGACGGTGGACTGGAGAAAGAGCCAAGGTTGGTCTTCTGTGATTTTTAGATCTATTAAATCTTTTGCTGCTTACACATTCTAGATAGAAAACCACACAGAACAAATGATGATGATGAGTTTTGAATAGACTTACTTATTAAAGAAAGAATTTTTCTACTGTGTGTGTGTGTGTTGTCTCTGCCTTTTTGCCAGATTAAACTTATTATTGTTTTTAATGGCTTTTGGCTGGCGGCAGAAATCCTATAATTATAATGGATTCTTTATGCTCTTCCAGTAATTTAGGTGATGATGGGAGTCCAGCTGCTGTGTTAGCTTCATCACAGCAGGGAAGCTCTTACTCTGCCCTGTCCACAGCCCAACTTGATCCAGGTTGGTAGAAAATGTGACAGTGCTCAGAAATGTTCCTGGAAAAACATTGACAATTTTTTTTTTTCGTTTAATTGCAGGTGATCAGGAGCAGCCAGACGCAGACAGGGGGGCGGCACCTCAAGCGTGCGGTGACTCCATGAACTCGTACGCACATTCTGGTACGCACGGAAACACCGTCTCAGTTCTAAACAATGCACAGTAAAGGTCTGAAAAGACAAAAGCTGCTCTTGTATATCAAAACTGAAGCCCTGTTGTCTTTTTGACAGCCACAGACACAACAGCCACATCTGAATACACCCAACAGGTTTATCAAGGAAGCAAGTGAGTACACTGCATGGAAAGAAATGTGAATGAACGTATAATTCGTCATGTTCTAATGTTAGTCAGATTTAAGAATGTGAGATGTGACGTATAGTGCAGGGCTTCAGTGTGCAACCATTTGACTCGCATGCAGTGACACCAAGTATTTTTGGTGGTTGCATCAGTGCAGCTAGTTTTCCTTCACAGAAGCAACATTTTCCACTTTAAACTTTAGACTACACTCTGTGCTGTGTAGGCAAACACCCATCATTGAAACAAAGTGCTGCTGAAGACTGAGAGTAGCCGACAACAAAAGGTGCCTGACCCCTTGGCCTTTTTTACCACATTGTCCCCAACACTGGTTTTGTTCCTGAGAGCACCTTTTGTATATATCTCAACTTTGGAGTCACAAAATGTCGTATTATGCTCCCATTGTATTTCCCATGTATTATTCCAATGTTCCTCAGTTACCTCACCCCAATATTAGGTGCTGATTTAGCTTGGATCGACCCTGAACATTAACTGCTACATGAAGTGCATTTAAAGTGTTTTTTGCAACTCATTCCTACTTCAGTGGGTATAAATGTGTGACTAAATAGTGTTACATTGAGGGGGTTAAATGGGGTTAAATGCCGTTTTTGTGTTAAGGAAATGCTTGGGTGTCAACCAACGCAATGATGCACTTAAAAACCACAATTTGCACAAAGTCTTGAAAGTTTGGAAAATGTTTAATTTTAACCGTTATGTTTTCAAGGTTAGGAATATGCTTGAATTCGAATATACTCCTTGAAAAATGCTTGCTTTTCAACACAATCTGGTGTTTCATCATCGACACAATCACTCATGTAAACCAAAAATCTTTTAATATTTGAAATGAAACGATCCCGTCGTCATATTTGTTTGTCGTCTCCTGGCATTTATAGTAACAATTTAGATGTGGTGATAAAGGCTTCGAGAGTCTGGAAGTTTTTGGTTTAGGTACCTTGAAAGTACTTGAAAAGTTCTTGAATTTTACTCTTAAAAAGCTGTACGAACACTGAAAAACATAGTCTTGAGCCCTAACAGTAGATCTCTAGTTTTACTTGCAGGTATGCCCTGATTTGATGCAGGTACTGATTCTGTTCCTCTCCCTTTCTTTCAGCCCAGCAGTGACGTCGTACACCAGCCAGGTGGCCTTTCCTCCTCTGGCCCAGTCCGCTGTGTACTCAGCCTTCCCCCAGACAGGCCAGACCTACGGCCTCCCGCCCTTTGGTTAGTCCCCGCTCCTACTCTTAACAGCCTATTTTAACACTGTCTGCTCACTAAAAACCCAGCATCACACCTTTGTTACTTTGCTTTAGAGGCCTTACTGTGCTTTGGCGCTGTGGAATCAATTTGCTTTTGATCTCTGCTTAAACACAAAGTCCACATCTTGACTGAAGGACCTGGTTTCTTAACTTTGCCGACACACACCTCTCGCTGCCTCTTTCATTCTCTGCTTCCATTGCTCTCTTTCATCTTCAGGTGCTATGTGGCCAGGCATTAAAACAGAGACAGGGCTGCCTGAGGCACCCTCTGGTGGCCAGCCTGGGTTTCTCAGCTTCAGCACCGCATATACCTCAACCCAGCCAGGCCATCTGCACTACTCATACCCCAGCCAAGGCAAGCGGCAACCTCACTCTGTCTCACAAGATAACGCTGTCACACTCTCTGCAAATAAGAGGAGCACTCAAAAATAAAGGACAACTTGACGTGGCTCAGCTCTTGTTTTCCTCTCCTGTTGTTAGTCACTTCAAATACTGTGTAGAAATACTTTTACTTTCCTCATTCACTGTTTTAGTTGAGCTCTTTCTATCTCCAGGCTCAAGCTTCACAACATCCAGTGTGTACTCCAGCATCCCTTCAGCTACAGCTGCCACCACCGCCTCCACCACAGTGGCCCACCAGGTAAGGAGTATGTTAGTGTTCCTCAGAGAAATGAAGGACAAGACTCTAGTTAATGTAAATGTCGCCGGCTTTGAATGAACAATGACAAATAAATCTGGCGCCACCCTTGACCCAGCCTCAAGGCACCCCAGGGTGCCACAGCACCTACATTGGGAACCACTACAATATACAAGAGCCTTAAAGTAACAGGACTAACCTAGTTCCATATTTAAGTCTTTGAGTAAACCGATAAACATCCACAGGAGGTGGATCCAATGCTCCTCAAATCCTGAGGATCATTTTATTTAAGTTTCCATCTCTGGCGTTGGGCTTAACTTGCACATTGACACAGTTCTTCAGTTACTGTAAATGATATGAGAAGTGGTTGGAAGGTGGAGATTATTTCTGCATGATGTCTGTCAGACCTCCCCATGTGGCTGTTTTCCCACCACCCTTCTCCTGTTGATCACAATTGTTTTTTGTTTGTTTTTTCATTCCTCCAGGAATTTAGCAGCTACAACTCTCTGGGACAGAGTCAGTTCTCTCAGTACTACGCTCTGCCTCCCAGCTACGTGCCTGCCGGGCTGCCCAGCAGCGATGACCACGGTGCTGGTGTGGGAGTGGCCGGATATTCAGCTGTGAAGTCGGAGCAGGCCGCCTCCGCTGGACTGCCTCCCAGAGGTAATTTCACTACTTTGATTAATATTATTTCTGTTTAACATTAGAGGTAGATTCCATTGTGATGGCTGTTTCAAAAGCACCATGTTATCACATGGAATTACTTGTCAGCACTGTTCTGCAGCATTCACTGCCCTAATATATAAGATAATATATAAGATTTTTAATTTCAAGTTTCAAGTTTGAGACATAACAGAAGAAATGTATTATTCAGCTACTAATTTCAGACTTTCTTGTACTAAGATGCGTCCCCACCAGAGCACCTCCCAGCAGGTGCGGCCCTCCCTACCGGTGTAGCGCTCCCCACTGGAGCCAGAGATCAGGACGAGGTTGGACGCAGGAACTCTGTTGGTAAAGCCAAAGGGAAGGCCAAGAAGTCTGATAACTCCCCACCTACCGAGAGTGACCTGGAGGTAACCAAGTCAGCAGCTGACTTATCATTGCTCACACAAACAAACCACTAAGCAGCATTCTAGAGGTTAAGACAAAGCTAAACCTGTGTTGTCTGGAACAAATCACATGGTCTCTCTAACCTGATGTAAGGGCTAACTACATGAAAAAGGTTAATAGCATTTGGTTGTAAATATTTTTCCTGTTAATTGTAAAACATAAAAGAAATGGATGAAATGATTTTCAGAATGCAAAGTGTAATATTCTTCTTCCCTGCTGTTTTTAGCGCATTTTTCTGTGGGATCTGGACGAGACCATTATTATATTCCACTCACTGCTCACTGGCTCCTATGCACAGAAGTTTAGCAAGGTTTGTTTCTGTAAATAAGCAAAAAGTTTTAGCATAGAGCATCAAATGGAAAAAGTCTGACTCAGTTTATTGTTTATTTGTTCAGGACCCAGCAACGGTGCTTAACTTGGGCTTGCAGATGGAGGAGCTGATCTTTGAGCTAGCAGACACCCACCTTTTCTTCAATGACCTGGAGGTACAGCGAGATACATTCAGACTTCAGATACTTTTTTTTTTTAAGCTTTTGTCTGTCAGTCACAGCAGCTGCTGCTAACCATGATTAAAGAGAACCCTCCCCCATTTCCCCAAGCTCCCTGAGTTCTGGAGAAATTCATGCACAGAAGTTAATTAGAAAAGGGTGAGAGACACATTGGACTGCCAATCTAAACAAGTAAAACTACATTAATAGAAAATGATCCAACAAAAGCTAACTAGAGGTGCTCATTCCAGTCATGTGTGTTTTTAAGACTCCTAGCCAGTCAAATGGCAGCTTAAGTGGCTGTTGCAAAGGTCCATCAATCTCAAGCTTGTTGATTTTCTCACAGGATGATGGTTTGTTAATGCAAGATTATGAATTTCCCAACCGTAGAAAAATCTGTTTTCCCTTCTAAAGGGACCCACAGTCGCTGTACATGGATGTTGTCGTCTTTGTACAAGTGAATACAAGTTTGGTTGACAAATGCATGATTATACACTTTGTAAAAAAAAAAAAAAAAAAACAACCCTTTGTTTTCTTTTAGGAATGTGATCAAGTCCATGTTGAGGATGTTGCTTCTGATGACAATGGACAGGAGCTGAGGTGTGTTATATGCTGTCCTGTAGCTAACCCACACTATACACACATATTGGCCTTATTAAACACTTCTAAACAAATCACAAGTGTTTTCTCCTTTCTTTAGCAACTACAACTTCTTGGCGGATGGCTTTAATGGTCCCAGTGGTGGAGGAGGGGCATCAGGAACCACCACGGGAGTCCAGGGAGGGGTGGAGTGGATGAGGAAACTGGCCTTTCGCTACCGCCGGCTAAAAGAAATCTATAATAGCTATAAAGGAAATGTTGGAGGTGAGTTTGCATCAGTAATAAATCTGTCTTGCACACCTGGAGTTTGAAATGAAAGGCGCACAAGAAAAAGTCTACTAAAAAAAATTTTCTGAAGAATACAAAATTGCCACTTGGAAACATTCTTGTGTATCATGCCCTGAAGGGCCTGTTTTTGTTTTTGTTTGTTTTTTTGGTGCGTTTGGTTTCCTAAGAAAAATCCTCAGCGTGCTTATACCCACGTGAATTTCAACATGTTTGACGACAGTATAACTAGTTCCGCAGTCCAATATTCAAAAGGCAAAATGAAGCAAACACACAGATCTGAATATTCCTAATTTATTGTGGCTGCGTCAAACATACAAGGTCATGTTTCAGCCCAGTGGCCAAAATAAACAGAACGGTCTGTTTGTGTTGAAGACCTGTGTGTGTGTGTGTGTGTGTGTGTGTGTGTGTGTGTGTGTGTGTGTGTGTTGTGTGTTGTGTGTGTGCTACCTTTTGCCTTTTTTAAATATCAGACTGGAATAATGTTTTTGTGTAGCCCCATCAACCACAAAACATTTAGACGATGCATCACTTTAGACATTTGGAAACGGTAAAATGAGAATGAAGTTATCTAAATCTTGTAGTGTTGAGGTTGTATACTTGCTGCACAGTTTCTGCACATTACATGTTGTCTCCTTCAGGCCTGTTGAGTCCCATGAAGAGGGAGCTGCTTCTACGGCTTCAGTCTGAGATCGAGAACGTTACAGACGCATGGCTCAGCACAGCGCTCAAGTCTCTGCTGCTCATCCAGTCCAGGTCTGAGCAGAGCACTCTTTTTATTTTCACAAATCTTTTTAAGGTCATACTCAGTAGCAGCATGAGTAAAGTGTGCTACTGTCATTTGTTACATGCCACACACCAGTCGTTGGGAATAATTAGATAAAGGTGACTGCTTTATCTAACATGACCATCAAATTCAGTAACAGTTTTCGCTTAGTAACCCAAATTAATGTGAGTTGAATTTTAAAAGGCGATGTGTTTCTATAGAAGATTATTTTATTTTATCTTTATTTAATCGGGTGGTCTCATTGAGATTAAGATCTCTTTTCCGAGAGCGACCTGAGAACCAGAAACGGTCACAAGAACACAATCAGCAAACAGAAACAACACAACTACAAGATAATCAATCAAAACACTTACAAGAATTATAAAAAAAAAATACCAGATGGTAAAGTTTCAAAATCGCCAAGTTGAATGTAAGTCTCTAGTTTGAGGGAAGTTTGCAGATCATACCATTTTAAAAAGTGCGTAATACCTGAAACCAGTTCTGCCAACATCAGTGCGTACATGAAGGATATCTAAGGTTAATTATATTTAATTTAAGGTTAGTTACTGGATCTTGTGCTATAGTTACTAGATTTAATTGAGATGATGCACCCCTAAACTCAGTTTAAAAGTATAAAAGTATAAGCTTGGCTGTGATTTTGTCTGCACTGAATTTGTTTGGAAAAATCTCAAAATTCAGGGTGTTAGTTTCAACAAAGTATATCATGTATTTACTACAGTTTTATGTTTTACTGAGCTGAAACTGGCCCAACATCAATGCAAGATAAACAGTGTCAGTGCTCTGATGAAGCTTTTTGTTGTCATCTTTGAGCCCATATTTACGTGTGTGTGTGTGTGTGTCTGTGTGTGTGTGATATGCCTCCAACAGGGGGAAGTGTATGAACGTGTTGGTCACCACCACTCAGCTGGTTCCAGCTCTGGCTAAAGTGCTGCTCTACGGCCTGGGAGACGTCTTCCCCATCGAGAACATCTACAGTGCCACAAAAATAGGTATGTGTGAAAAGTCCAATTAATTCTTCTCTGCTGTGACAGAGGAGGAAAGTGTGTTAAGATGCTGCTTTTCTGTGTTAAATATGTGTATCCCTGTTGTTGCCTTTCATGCAGGGAAAGAGAGTTGCTTTGAGAGGATCATATCCCGCTTTGGGAAGAAAGTGACTTATGTGGTGATAGGTGATGGTCGAGATGAGGAGTTTGCTGCAAAACAGGTAAACTTTAAAGTCTTCATGTCTCCTTTCCCCTGCCTTCTTCTTTTGTGGGCTAGTCTTTAGGCGTGTCCTCAGAATTTAGTCAAACACTGCACTGCAGGCAAATTACAAGTGCAGCATTTGACTAGCCGTGTTTGTTTAAAAGGCGTCCACATGAGCTGAAGTCAAGATGTGAGCGTACACAACTCAAAAGTTTAATGAATCATAAAGTAAAAACTAAAACAAGTTAAGCTTTAAGAAAACAAACGTGAGAAAGTCTGGAGCTGGAGCCTGGCACTGTTGACCAGCTGTATGTGCATACTGAGTCCAGTGCAGTGCTTCTCTTTGGCTGTAAAACTACCTCTGGCCTGGTTCCAGACTCGTTAATTGCCGCCTTCATCTCAGATTTGTTCATTCAAATAAGTGAAATGAAATGGAAATCCAGTCTGATTATCGAGCTTGACTGCAGTGTTTGTTTCTGACGCCCTGTTGTGTATCCCTTGTATATGTCTGTATAGCACAACATGCCTTTCTGGCGGATCTCCACTCACGGCGACCTCGTGTCCCTGCACCAAGCGCTGGAACTGGACTTCTTGTAAAGGAGGCGGCGTTGAATGTTGCATGTTAAAGGGAAAATGTCGTTGTCGTCATCCCGTTGGTTTGTGGAGTGACATTGTGCAAGAAAATCCTCCACAACCCCAACGGTACACACTCGCATATTAGAAACACCTACCCGGCCCTCACTGACGACTAACGACTCACCGTGTGATGTGTGATGGTAATGTACTGAGGCGGACTTTGGGTCGGAGCTGACTGTGAGAAACAGACTGGATGCATCATTCGGCTGAATTAAGGTTCCTCACGCCCGGCACTCCCTCCTCTACGGCAGCTAACCTCACCACGGCTGAAACTGGCACTGATTTGGACTCAGAAGGGAAGACATCCATTTTTTTCCCCTCCTCTTTGGTCTTTGGCCTTTTTATCTCATTTTCTTTTTTTAAGCATCAAAAGCTCCTGCAGCAAAAACAATCCCTCTACTTTTTTATTTCTCTTTATGGATTCAAACAACCAAAGGGCCATTGTGTATTGGCATTCTCTTCTGGGGTTGTTGTAGCTTCTTATTTAGGCACTGCATAATTCGAAGGAATAATATCAAAGATCTGATCTTTCTGGGTTGTTTTGCACTCATTCAAAGACTTGAAAGCATCATTTTGTAGTTTTGTTTGCAAATCACTTACTGACAGTCAAGTATCAAATAACCCCATTCTTATTTTTTTATTTGCCTCCCATGTAGCCATTCAACTATTTAACTTTAACATAAGGTACTATATGTGGTTAAAAAATGTAACTTGGTCATGACACACACACACACACACACACACACACACACACACACACACACACACTCACCTCCTCCTGACCTGACCAAACCACACTGTCAGCTGTCCTGACCTCTCCACTGTGTTGCAACAGCAGACGCGTGGTCCTTTTTACATACGTATGTGTGATCTGTGGGCAGTAAGCATGTGCTGAGAATCCGAGGCTCCGGTCAAACCTTTGACAAACCTGAACCGGCCTCTCTGTATGACCTTCTGACTCAGTAATGTGAAAGGAAGTAAGCAGGGCATAAACCAAACACTGATCAATTTCAGCAATGACTCGGGACTTTTCCAGTAAAGCTGCACTTCACTTTGGCTAGTAGACAAGGCGTACGTTTAGTAGTCGTGGAAGTATTAGTAAGACAATGCACAGGCTCTGGAGCATAATGATGAAAACCTTAGCTGTGTCCCAAACCCATACTACATACTAATTCTATACAGTATGTACTACATACTAAGCGTTATAGTATACTGTTTTAATAGGTATTATCCCAAAAAATCAACATACGTAACCACTTTATACTAACAGGAAATGCACGACGTGGAAAGCAAAATGTTTTTCCTAAGCGTTTCTACTTATTTTTGTTTTCTGAAATCATACTGGAGCTGTTTCATCCCCCACAACTTATTTATTTTATTAATTTTTTTCCAGCTGTGAGTCGGCTCCTTCGTTTTCTTTCTGCATTGCATTGTGGGAGATTAGTGTCCATCAACAGGAACACACAAAAACTGACAGTATTTAGTCTGCATACTGTCTGGTTTGAGTATACTTCATTTTGCCACTTTTCTAGTGTGAACACACTATAAAGAATGAGTATGTCGTATGGATTTGGGACACGTCGCTCGTATCTCCAGATTTGGTGAATTTGAAGGACGGATTAAAAATGCTCCATAAACCATTTAAAAACCTGTTGACTACCTGAAAGATTCCTCAGAGGACGGTCCTAAGGGTGCTTAAAATCCCACGAGGAGACTAACCTCCATCAAAAAAGCTTTATAAAGTGTTCAGTTGAAAGTGGCACATGACGTATTGTATTTAAAACAGTGGGTCTTGCTGGAGATTGGTTGGCTGTTTCTGTTGTTTAATGGTGTGAAGAAGGATAACATGACCCTGCTAACAAACACCCTGACTCGTGTTTTCTGTATGTTCAGAAAGTCGAGGCAGGAACATGTGAGGAATCACACGGGTCCTCTGGGCACAGAGCCGCTGTTTGAAGTGACTGTTAATATTTGTTGTTAGAAAGTCACAGAGCTCAGTTAAAACTAGGGATGTCCTGATTGTGTTTTTTGGCTCCTGATCCTTATTAGTCCCTTTTCTTTAAAACATATGTTGGCCGATACTAGCTTATTGCAGATGAGACGGTATTGATGGAAACTAGATTTGAGTTAATTGAGAAACCAGAGAGCCCTGTTAAGTTTATTTTTAACATTGTAAACTTGTCGCTCAGGATGCATCTTGGTCACAGTTCTTTAAAAAAAACAAACCTAAGGGATCCAAGATTGTTTGTTTATATTAAAAATAAATTACTGTCAGCCGATATATAATTATCAGACTTTATAAACTCCCCAATATCGTTACCAGAATTGGCCTCAAAAATCCAGTATTGTTGGAGTATCTGCCAACCAAATCCAATATTTGTTTTGGTTTATTTTTTCCTTCATATTGCAGCTGCACAGCATACAGAGGCCACATTGCAGCATTTTATTAAAATAGGGTAAACCAGCTTCACAGCAAAATAGCTCTGTCGTAAGAAAATATAACCTGCATCTCAGGCTTTCTTTGATGGTTTCCTGTAATATTTGTATATTGTGCTGTGCTATAGCATTTGGTGTAATATCTGCAGAGGAGCGTCATTAATTCATTCCATCCACCTATTTTTATGCACATTTTAAGTAGAAAACTGGAAAAAGGTTTTTTACGTTTGGCCAAGGTGGAAAAGTTGATATATCTATAAAAACAAAATGCGAGAAAGTGCAATTGAAACAGACTTGGCGAATAAATCATGACCTACATGTTGCCTGTGAACTCCTAATAATCATGCTCATTCATTTACATTTCCTTTTGCCGATTTTTTTCTGGAAATTTGGTTAAAATTTGTGCTACATTTGGATGGAAACTAAACTATAGATAAACAACTCCATCTGCCCAAATCTTACAGGATGCAGGATCTGAATTAGCTTTGGATGGAAACCTGATTAGTGTGGATCTGTTGTGGCGGGAAGCTTTAGACAGGAGTCAGACAGGCTCTCTCTCTCCAGCTTGAACTAAATACCGAAGTTTTTAAACCAGCAGCAGCAGCACCCGAGAGCTCTGGTTCACCTGCAGGATGTGGGTCCTGGCTGTGTTGCTGTTGACACGTCTGTCCCCAGGGGCCCATTGTCTCATAATCCCTCCATGCTCACACCTCGTCAGCCTCTGACTCAGCTGATACATTGTTAGGAGGATCATAATCACTTAAGAGGTTTAATTCTAAAGTTCCCTGTTCTCTTAGTGAACCGCTAGAAAGTCATAGTGTCTCATCACAATATTCACAGATTTAGTCTGCGGGACTGAGATCAATATACATAAACAAGCTGTTCAATTTGATAAAACCAGGAGCAAAAGAAAATAACGCGTTGGCCAGTAGAATTACATTTTATTACTCTTACACGTTGTCATGTTGTTGCTACAAAATCAGGATTGCTTTGTTAATGTGACCAAATGTCAAAATGGTCATTTACCAAAAAAGAAATTACAAACTTTTGTTTCCAAAGACATTACTCAACATGTTTTCTCCTTTTTCAAGTTAACTTTGATTTAGCTGACATTTAAACTAGAGCTGCAACTAACAATTATTTTCATTATTATCATCATTATGTTTCTGGCTTCTCAAATGAAAAGGATTAGCTGTTTTTCTTTGGCTCACATGATAGCAAACTGATTATCTTTGGGTTTTGGACTGTTGGTTGGTCAAAACAAGCATTTTAAACAGGCATTTTGAAGGTGTCAGTTTGGGGTTTGGGACCCCAAGGATTAATCGAGAACAGTCGTCAGTTGCAGCCCTATCTTCGTGTATAAAATGTCAGAAAATAGTTAAAAATGCTGATCACAATTCCCCAAAGCCCAAGGTGACGTCTTGAAATTTCTTATCTCCGAACAAAAGTCCAAAGCCAAAGATATTTAATTTACTATCACAGAGGAATAAGAAAAACAGCAAATATTCACGTCAAAACAAGTGAATTTCTGGCAGTTTTGCTTTTAAAAAAATCATCAAAATTCAATCGATTATCAAAATAGTTGCTGACTAATTGATTAACTAATTGTTTCAGCTGTAGTTAAAACTCTGAGATTATTAGTGTCAGACAACTGCAACCTCAGAATTACTTGTACAGCTTCTGATTTTCATCACTCAGCCACTTGACGACCCGTAACCCTTCGTATCGAAGGGGAGAAACAAACACAAAGGATGATGACCGTGCAATACATTTCTACTTTACTGCTCATTAACTGTATTTTAAAGGGATTTTTCATTTGTAGACGGTGAGAAAAGCAGGACAAGGGAGGGGGTCGACTTTCCCTGTTCCCTTACGAGATTACGACTGAACAATACTGAGCCTGAAGATTACATATTTACACACATGCAGCTTGACCGTTAAGAATGTGTAATTTGTGTGACTGCATATTTATATTGTGCCTTTAACCATCATCTGTATGCATAATCTCAAAGGGAAATATGTAAGATTTTTGTTTGATACATTTATCACTGCATTGTTATATTATCCAAAGTGTTATCTTACTTTTTTTTTAAGTCAATAGTTTTCTTTTTTAAAGTGCTGTTGAGACTTTTTTTGTTACTAGACTTTTTTTTTATTTGATTGTCCTGTCTGCACTGTACTTTGAAAGGTCTCCTAGAAAACTATAAACCCATTTTGGGGGAAAATGTTCATGTAGATTGCTCAGTGTTTAAAGAAAACAATTTGTGAAGGGCTTAAAATGTTACTTTGCTGTCCAATAAGTCTTTCGAGAATAGACATCTCAGTTTGGATCGACAAGACTTTCATGTTCATACATTTATAATGTTTCCTTTTGTATTATGTTTTTCTTTCTTTTGAAAAGGAGATTGCATTTATATTGTTGCTGTGAAACGCTTAGCATCGCTTAGAGACAATCATGATCTACAACATAAGTTCTTTTGAATGCAGGTCATATGACTAAAGTGAAAGGCAGGTTTAACAAGGTGTGCTTTTGATTGTTTGGTGTCGTGCTACCTACGTGAGTCCAAGAGAAATGGACGGATCCATCAGTCCTGACACACATTTGAGAAAATTGAGAGACCATATACAATCTCTGCATTTTTTTTCTGCTTATTGAATGTGTTTTCTGTTTGTTTTTTTACTTTATCTGCATGCCATGTCTGTTTTTGAAGTATACCATGGCTGTCAAAAAAAAAAACATGTAATGTTTAAGGGGCTATATTCTTGTACGTGTCCTCTTTTTCTTTCCAATGCCAAATACTGTTATTTTTAAAATGTGTGTGCTTTGTTTTTCTGTTTTTTCTGTATTTCATCTCATTTTCAAGGACCTGTGAGGCCACATAGGGTCACGTAGAGAGCCTGAATGTGATCCTGTAAACTGAACACTATCATAATAATCAATGCTAATTTAATTACATTAATCACTATTTTCCTCTCATTAGCTGTTCGACGCAGTCCTGTAAGGTTTTCCTGTGTACCTAAGACGCTCAATACAGTGTAAATAAATTTTAAAAAGTTTCAGACTCAAGTTTCTGTTTCATTTATTACTGTAAAAAGTTTTAAAAAACATAATTACAAAAATACAATTAATATAATATTGATAAACATCTAGTATAAATATCTTTAAAATATCTTTAATCAAGTCACGTTCTTGATGAGGAATGTTGCTATACTGGAAGAACCTGTTAGATAAACCTTTCCTTTAATACAATACTTGTCCATACATATACATGGAAAGAGTTTTTGGTCGCTAAAAATCATTCCTCCTCTCCATACAGGCCAAACACATCCTCTTCTATTGCCATTCAAATGTAAGCATGAATTCCAAAGTTTATCTGAAGCTAAAAATTAGGCCTCATCTGTCTCAGGTAGTCAAATCAAGTGGGGAGCTTCCTAAATTACAGTCAATTTAGTGCAAACAAAGGTGAACTGAAACAGGAAACGCACGCTTGAATTCGTCCATCGTTTAGGTTTCAAAAGGACAGACTTTTAATTTGACCGTATCTTAATTGCGATGACAAACATTACGTTCCCTGTGACTGCTTCACAATAAAAGCCGCCCCACGTTTCGCCACTTGAATGCTTTCACAGGAAGCAGCAGATGTTGGGTTTGCATTAGCAGTAACTTAAAGCAGCTCAGTGTAATGAAGAGCGAACAGTAAACAGTGAGGCTGTCCAGTGCCTGAATGGCAGACTCCACCACTACCAAGAAACACTACTGTATAGAGAGATAATTACTGAATGTAAATACACTGAAAGGCTATTACTGGAGAAAAAATGCAGACCATAAATGGTATCAAAAATGGGATTTGATATCATGAAAATCTTAAGGGTTTAAACTTTTGTTCTTTTGAGATAGTGGTTAGGGTGTTGCAGTTTTATTTTTCTAAGTCAAGGCCAGGGTCCATTAAAAAGTTTAATAAAGCTGGGTAGGGCCTTGCTTTTTTAAAAAGCGAACCATGAAGTTCAGCCACCCTCCCCACCCCAGTAACTTTCGAACAATCCCTTAAATTTTGGAATGTATTTTTGCACAGAAAGAGGACCTGTTGGTTTTGTCACCCGTTTCTTACACTGGAAAAGCATTAAGAATGAATCTCTCTACACACAGTACGAGCAGGAGGGAAAATGACAGTGACCAAAAACTATTTCAGTGCACACACATGTACATAAATATAATTTTAAGCCAGACATGAAAAAATGTGAACATATCCTTTAAAAGGAAAACAATTTAAATAATGATTGTCAGCTTCGTGTGCTTTGTTACACAGCAGCAGCACCAGTTAATACAGTGAAGAAAGTGCTTACGACAAGACAGCAATTTTGACTTGAACCTCATGAAGAGTCGTCTCCCATGAGGTTGCATCTGTGGATGATCAGGGAGCAGGTCGCAGTCCTCTTTCCCACACAACCCCATGATCTTGATTCATTAGGCGAGTGGACTGAGAGGCTGCATGACTCAGTCTCTTGCTAACCTCCATGTCGGGTGGATGTCAAGTGACCCAGGTCAGGAGTAGAAGTTCTCGGCCAACTTCCTCATTCTTTTATTGCAGTGTTTGATGTCGTGGGCTGGTGGGCTGGGAAAGCTGCGATCTGCAACGTCTGTTTCTATGCTCCTCATCATGACTTGAGGAATGTCATCGTATGAATCTACTTTGTCCCGGTGTAAGAATACAACTGAGTCGATCTCATCTCCAGAAAACATTTGAATCCCTGTTGGTCCCTGTCCAGTTTGGGACTTTTCAGTGGTGTCCCCTTTCAACTCCTCTTTGGCAAGGTTTGGATGGTAGCATTTATAATATATCATTTTAAAAAAGAGACCAAGGATATAAACTGAAACAACACAGACAGTGATAGCTATAGCATACAACTGTTGAATTTCTGTGCTCATCTTCCAGAACCACAAACTGCAGAGGAGGGAAATATCAGCCAGTATGTACACATGATAGAGCAGAGTCCTGTTCCTCGTCCTCCCCTCCACCACGTTAAACCAGTCGAAGTACCAAATGAGGCCCACAGTGGCTCGGTAAAGCCATTCTCCGCAAGCACTGTTCATGAAGTCAGTCTTGGATCGCCAGGCGAAGAAGAATAAAACCACCCAAGAGCAAAAGAAGTGGGTGAAGATGAAGCAGGGCAGCACGGAGGCAAAAAGGGCAAGGGCGGCGAGGCGAGACGAGATGAGAAGCAGGTTCCAGAGAAAGTAGAACACAGATGAGATCATCTGCTGCTTCTCCTTGTCGGGCAGGAAGGAGCGCAGGTTGCGGTGGTACATGGTCACACTGAAGGCAATGGCGGAGGCTGACCCGATGGCCTTCAACACTGAGGAGGAGGAGGAGAAGAAGTCGTCATCATTAGAGAAGCTACAACTAAACTAACTGTAAATCCACCTGAGAAGTATTGTAAAAGTAACTACATGTACTCTCATTAATGGAGTTTTTATGCATTTGCTGCACTGTTTTTGAGTGCATTAAAACTCAGATAATATACTTTCACTTCAGTAAATGTTTGATGAACTTTGAGGCAAAGATTACAGGGTAACCCACAATTGTGCTGTAATGGCACAATGAAGAGGATATTGCATAAAGTTTGTTTTGAACTTTGGGAAATCACGGTCAGTTCTCCAAAATTACAGAAAAGCATATTTGCTCACTTGACCTCTGCTGGTATCTGACCATACAGATAGTGTTCGCTTTAATTTGTCCAGGTTTTAAGATATCCATCGTTTAGATTTATGTCTCCATCACAATACAACGGAGGTGAATCAAGTTTTGTTTGTTGCTCACATTGAAAGATTACGTTGAAAAAAGTCAACAGCAGCATGTCTTTCCAGAAACAGTGTAATGTTTATTTTAGATAATGCACTGAACATACCATCAGTCCCGATATGAAAACTCTCAACAGTGTGTTCTGTGTTTTATTCAGAGTACCAAGAAGAAAAAAAGGAGTGGAGCTGTTAAATGCAAATATATGAGTGAATTAAATGTGCACACAGAACACTAAAAGGCTTGTGCTGGCTCCTCACCAATAACGTCCACATTATTCCACTATTATATTGTACTTTTTTTGTTTGTTTGTTTCTTGGTTAGACATAATGGTCAGGTCACTTCCTTCCTTATTTCTGTGTTATTATTGACCCATTTGAGAATCCTTTTTTGTGTGAATTATCCAGACTGCCCCAGACACTGTTTCTGGAAAGAAACATTGCTTTTTATTTTTTTCACTGCTGTGAGCTCCACAAACTAAATTCCATTCACCTCTGTTGTTTTGTGTTGACGGACATCTCTAAACCTGAACACATACAGTGTAAACAAACCACCTGTCACAGGGCCGAGCTCGCCCTGCTGCAGCATGATGGTGACCATGAGGACGAGCTGAGGGGCGCTCTCTGAGAACGTCTCTACGAGCCGCAGCAGGCTGAGATCATGGCTCAGGAACACTGCAAAGTCCTCGAGGGTAGGGTCGGTACGGGGCTTTGAGAAGAAGCTGCTTAAAGAGCACTCCACCACACCTGCGTGCCTGAGAGGAAAAAAAGATAGAGAACAAACAGTTAGCTATGCATTTATCTAGATTTCTTTGGCAGTGTTGTCACACATAAATGAAAAGGAGCCTCTTTGGTTTCAACAAAACCAGTTCAACAAAGTGTCCCAAAATCTAGTCAGATTATCTACTGTAAACAAGGAAGCTGAGGTATAAATCATGTTTCTATTATTTGTGTCATTGTTGTCACAAAAATGCATCTACATGAACGAAATCACTCCTACACACACACACACAACAGGCTACTGTCCGGTATGTCATGTACCAAATTTAGAGGATATGAAACACATGATGTAATTCTGCAACAAGATCACTGTTTACTTCAATTACATCATCCAGTAGTCTCCGCAGAATTCCTATGCATGACGGTGCAGTAGAGTAGTGCAGCACAATTGTTGCATTCAGATTATTTACTTTGCATTTCCCGTAAATGGAAATATTCTCATGAACAGAGTGAGTGAAAATCAGGGTGGAGAACTCAGATAAAGAGCTACACAGAAAAGAGAAACTAAACAATCTAATTTTCCACACCATAGCTCTCTGCATTCACACCCAGCTTCTCACACATACAACAGGAAGCACACCCAAAACACCAAGATTATTATAGTGTACAAGGCTTACACAACCTGAAGTAGATTCCCAGCTGGAGCACATGAAAAAGCTTGAGCTGGCACGGGCTCAGGCATTTCTCAACCCTCGTCTCCCTCTTAAAGTCCTCGTAGCTATACCACAGCAAGCTGAAGGCCTGCACAAGAACGGACGAGGCAACAAGAAACAGCACCAGGATACAGAGGCACACGTAGGCCTCCTCTTGGTAGAAAGACACCACAGCAAATATGTCCAGAACTACGTCGAGCAGTAAGAACACCAGGCCCAGGCAAGTGAAGAGGAAGTCCACAGAGGAGAACGTAAACACACCCATAGTGCCTGTAAAACTAAAGCTCACACATATCCCCTTTAACTGCCTGCTTCTGGTGCAGCTACATACTTTAGGGCAAAGCTATTTCCACGTTGCTCTAACTTCAGAGGGTTTGAAAAGACAACAGAAAGTAAGCAAAGAGCCAAAGTTCATTGTTTAAATATTGTTTAACCCCTCCTACAAACTGACCCACCTTCCCGGTTATGTGACATCTTAAAGGCATACTGTAGTAATATGATCATTACCAGTTTACATACAACTCATACTGAAAGCTGTCACTAATAATTCAGCTCTATAGTAGTCCCATTTTTGAATACAGTTACTTTACTGTACAAACAAAAAAGGAAGAAACTGAGCTGTAAAATCATTATGCAGTTTGCGGTCCATGCAACAGAAGTTAAAACAGATACTCCAACATTGTTACCACTTTAATGATTGCACATGGCAGATGAGGTAAAAGATTAACAACCAGCTGTGACCTTGACTTTAGGTTTCAGAAGAGTATGTGGTGTCAAGAAGTGGATCACAAAGAAACAATGAACTGAAAGAGGGTTTAAAGTGTGAAAATGACACATTACAAACTTTCAGGACACATGCTCTGTCTAGATTAATGCAGATTGCTCAGTGGAGCACAGTTTTACTCACCGCACAGAGAAAAGTGTGCTTTGATCATTTTCAAGTCTGAACTGACACTGAAGTAATCAGAGACGTTTGGCACACGTCACATTTAAACAAGCTGAACAAACACTGTATGAGCGAGTGAAATTAACACTAAAGTTTGTAACAACAACTAAAGCTACAATTCTTAGTAGACATGTAAAGAATTAGCACTTGACTTGGACTAATTTAACACCATCAATATCACCTTGATAAAAACTAGCATCCCGTCAAGTGATCTGAAATAAATGTTTTGCACAGCAACAAGACATGGAAATTATAAATCTACATTCAAAGTCCTTCAATGAGTTCCAGTAGTAGCAGTTGTAAGATGACCCAAACACACAACACACACATTTAGATTGTTGTCATGTAAAAACCTTATTTTTGGCAAATTTATTTAAATTTAGATATTAACTACATAAATTAAGAAAATTATCAGACCTCTTGGGTTTACAAATCCCTTATAAAACATCTAAATATTATGATTATTGGTATTATTCAATATTTTATTATGGATAAAGTATTTATTTTATGTTACTTATTATTACCTTGTTGTAAAAACACAAAAACAAGGTTATTTTCTTAATTCCTTCAAGTTTGTATTTTGGAAATACAAGGTGTTCATACAACAGCAAACCCATATGGTCGTATGAAAAAAACATTTTTTAACAATTTTACTCCATATGTAAAGTTATCAAAATACAATTTACTTTGTAGAAAATGTAACAAATGAAACTAACACCTTTGTTAGTTTAGAAATAAGCTTATCTAATTACCCCAGTTTCAAGTAGAGTTCAGAAATATGATAATGTATGACATGAGATGATATAAATCTGTAGACAGTGAGGTGTTCTCCATACTATTTATTCTGTGGCAGATGTCCCTTTAATATCTATAGTGCTATTATGGCAAGGTTGCAAATCAACCAGCAGGACTGCTTTGTGGCAACATCTGATTTTTAAATGGTATTTGCATCAGTGTGATGAAGAGTGTAGATTTGTCAGACATTTGTTGGATTAGTTAAAAACAGTTTAGTTATTTTAACTGTTTTTCAATTGATATTCCAAGAATTTTCTATATCATAATATATGTACTGAAATGAAAAGAATTGTATCTGTATTGCCCACTCTTAGTTTCAAGTACTGTTTTTGAGACTGTATTTTGGTTCAAAGTATACTGAGCATCTGGTGAAATTGCAGCTCAAACAGGAGACAGTCCTAGAGAGAGACTGTTGTATCCTGTCACTCCCATACAAGGTAACATTTATCTGTAGTAATCAGACATCACAGATGTGATGACCCTGCTCTATTTGTGCTGTCAGTGTTTCTAATGACTCCTTGCTCTGAGTAAAAATGAGAAGCATGGCAGGCCATCCGTTTATTGAGAAACTGAGAGGACGGGGTGCCGTCCTGGATGGAAAAGTCTCTAAAGGACACTTCTGCATCAGGCAGATCATCAGGCAGTCCTGGGTCCCTCACATGGGGCCTCCACAGCTTGGGGTGAAAGCAGCAGTAGTAGAGGGCTTTGAAGACCAGCCCCAGGAGGTAGGTGAAAGGTAGAGTGATAAGCAGAGCGAGGGCATATGACTCAGTCTGGACAGGGTCCCTGTAACACCACCAAGTCGCCAGCAGGATTCCTCCATCAGTGGTGATGAAGGAATGGTAGATGATGCTCCTGCCTCTGGTCTGACCCTCTGCTACATTAAACCAGCTGAAGTACCAAATGAGCCCTACAGTGGCCCGGTAGAGCCACTCCCCGCTGACGCTGTCCATGAAGTCTGTCCTCTGTTGCCAGACCCATAACACAAAGACGAACCACAGCATCAGAAAGTGGGCAGCGATGTACTTGGGCAGGACTGAGGCGAAGAGGGCGAGGGCTGCCACACGTGGGGCGATTAGCAGCAGGTTCCACAGGAAGTAGATTAAAGAGGAACACCAACCCTGCTTGGCCTTGTCTGGGAGGAAGGAGCGCAGCGAGCGGTGGTAATCTACCACCATCCAGGCTATGGAAGTGGTTGATGCAGCGATGCTCACAACTGCAGAAACAGAAGTTAAACCATCAGTGTAGCAAGAGGAAGTGAACACAGCACACATTTGTGGTGTTGGTTGACTTACCGCCCCCCAGATAGTGTGCTTTTATAACCTCAACTGTTATACTACTACTATACTCAAATGAATTGTGGGGTGGAAGTAAATGGAACTAATGAGAACTCACACTGAACAGTCCTGGCCTTGTGTGTGCGCAACATGACATAGATCATCAGGGTGAGCTGAGGAGCACTCTCACAGAAAGTCTCGATAAGCCGGAGCATGCTGAGGTCATGGGTCAGGTAAACAGCATACTCTGAGCCTTCCTGTTTCCGCCACCAAACCCTGAAGCCTTGCCGTATGGCAGAGATGTGCCTACATGGATGAATATGTTACATGACACGGCTGTTACATGACACACAGATTGTGAGAAAATGTCAGCAATGATCACATACCAGATCCATGCAGCTAAACATAGCCTACTATTTTAAGGGTGAACAGAAGCAATCTGTCATGATGCATCAAGTGTTATTTTGAGCTATTTCATACCTCATTAACTCATTATTTGTGCATTTTATGCATTCAGTTCTCTTCTGACACACTGGATTTACTGGTTGCCACACCTGAAATTTACATTTATGGTCACAGCACCTGTCACTATCAATTTGTTTATTAATAGGTACAGAGAAAAACACTCCTGCAGTGAGATTTGCCTGGGAAATTACTTCAGTTTTGTCAAGACTAAAGTGTGTTTGCATCACACAAGCTGGGCGTTTGATTTTATGCAACCTGTTGCCGAAACACTTTCCAAACCACCAACAGTCAGACTAGCATTTACAGTCCCAAATTAATATGTATAGGCTGTTTGATTCTATCATCATAGCTCAAGAATAGTAACCCAAACCAAGTGATTAGCTGCTTTAGTTCTGCATTATTTGTATGATATAATGGGTTTAATAACATTTACACAATGGTTGGTCTACCTGCAAAGAAAGCCCAGCTGCAGCACATGTAACAGGCAGGAGAGCTTCACTTGGTCCCCGAAGAGCACGGTTCCCCCTCCGGTCTGTGCGCTGAACCCCGGCAGCTCCCGGTCATACTTGAGCCAGAACCAGCTGAACATCTGGACCACAACAGACGACAGGACCATGAGGCCGACCAGCACCCCGAACCAGAAAAAGTCCCCGCGGCAGTAAAACTCGGTGGCCACCCACACGTCCGAGGCCCAGTCTACCAAGAAGGTACACACTCCGATCACGGAGAAGACGAAATCGACCCAGGAGTATTTGGAAAAGGCCGCCCGCTCCATAACCGTTTTTACCGGAGTCAGTTAACTTCAGCTGACCAACCAGCCGACCTGTTGCTGGTAAGCTACTATCCGGCTAACGTCGTGTGCCGTTATTCTCATCCTTCAACCCATTGAAGACCAAAACTTTCCTACACTTTCACATCTGACCAGCTCACTCCAAGGAGGGCTGTTAAAACGGGCATTGTGTTGTGGGGGAAGCTGGTCTCAAATATGAAGACCAACCGCCACATCCGAGAGCGACCCCGGCGTGTTCGAAAAGATCCCGGCCTGTGTGGCTGTTGGCCCCGCCCACCGCGGCTCAGACGGGCGGCGACGGGTCGCAAAATCCGGGACGCAAAGGTTTTAACTTTTAAAAGACCGCACCGACGAGCCGATTAACTGATTCATCCGTCACCAAAACTATGAAAATCAAAACTAGCTAATGCCAAAAAATGTGCTGGTTCCAAGGTCTCAAATGTGACCGTTTAATGGTTTTCTGTGACTTACAGACAGTAAACTGAATATATTTGGGTTTAAGAGAAAAAAGGATTGACAGAAAATGATCTGCAACAATTTTGATAACCGATTCATTGTTTAAATAATGTAGGCATAATGAAAGCCATTGATCATGCAAAAATGTCAAACTTTCGCTGGTTCCAGCTTCTTAAATATGAAGATTTTCTGCTCGTCACTGTTTTATATTATTATGAGTCTGAAACAAAGTTAGTCAAATAATCAATTAGTCCATCGACAGAACATTAACAATTTTGACACTTGATTATTTTGTTAAAGGTATATTTTCAAGCCTAAATTACTGACACTTTCTATTATATATATATTATATTAATCGATAATAGAGAAAATATTGACAGATTATTCAATAATGAAAATACTTGTTAGTTGCACTGTTGTTCTGACAAAACAAGCAATTTGAAGACATCTCCCTGGGAACTTGTGATGGGCAATTTGTGAGATTTTGTGGACCAAATGATTCATCCATTAATCAACAAATTATTCATAATCGAAAAGGCCCAAACTAATCATTGAAAATAATAGCTGCAGTCCTAACGGGGGTAATACTTTGATGTTGACAGTCCACTTTAGACTCAAAAATACGACAGGTGTCAACAAGATCCGATTCAAAGATGGTCAAGTGAGCTTCTTTCACTGTTTCACTACCCTGTAATTGTCATGTCAGCTGGGTTGTTAGTAAAGGTAGCTATGGTGGTCAATGGAAACACAACCTATTCTACATATGGAATTATTCAGAGATTCTTCTAAATAACTAACCTAATAACTTTTTATCTGCCCCATTTAAATCTAGTCTGATTGATTCTTTTTTTTAATTTTTTTTTTATGATTGATTCATTCACAGCTTCCCAGACCCCAAGATGGCATCTTCAAAGTACTTGTTTTGTCCAAACAATGGTCCGAAGCCCAAAGATATTAAATTAAAAATGATAATGACAATGGTACGAATCCTGCATTTGAAAAGCTGAAAGAAGTTTGGGGGAGGTTTTTGCCTAATCGATGACTTAAAACTGGCGATGGATCATACAAATTGCTCGCTTTTCATTTTCCTGTTGATCGGCTAATCGATGAATTGCCTCAGCACTGACAGGTGGGTGATAGATGATTTGCCTGGAACTAATGGGGCTACCTGAGAACCTAAACTCGGGTCGTCAGAACCCACAGAGCTGAAGACACGCCCCCCCCCCCCCCCTCCCCCTCCCCCTCCCGTGGCCGCGGCCTATTGTGTCGAAGGAGCGCGTGTATGTGTCTGCGCAGCCTCGTGCCTCCTCTGTTCCTGGTGTAGTCGGAGTCTCGGCAGCACACACACACACACACACACGCACACACAGAGGCAAGATGTCGAGGGTGTATATCGGAAGGCTGAGCTACAGGGCCCGAGAAAAGGACGTGGAGAGGTTCTTCAAAGGCTACGGGAAGATACTCGAAGTCGACCTGAAAAACGGGTAACGTTGAGGCTGTCTTGTCGGGGCCCGTCGTCTGCCGCAGGCCGCGCCGTGAACGCACCGTGCGGCCCGGCCCGGGCCTTGCCGATCGCGGCGGGCGCGGCCTGCTAATGCTAGCTAGCGTGTTATTTTTTTATTTTTTTTAATCCACCAACGGAGAACGGCGAGGTCTTGGTTTCGCTAAAGTGCCCGTCTTCTTCGTTTGAACACTAAAGTAGAGGTTTGGTTTTTGTGAGCTTCGGCACAGTGTTTACGCCGTTAACTGACTTGCCGTTGGCTAGCCAGTGTTTCGACGTGGCAATGTCACGGGCGGCCGTGTGTGGCTACGAGCAGACCGTTAGCCAAGCCAGCTCGGGCCCGGGCCCATCCGTGTGTGTCGTCAATGTGCTTTTACTATAATCGCGCATGCCTTGTTGTTCTAAAGGGCATTGCGAAACAGTCGCTGGGTTCTTGGTTGCATACTTTGTTTTCTTTGTACTTTGCATGAAATATGCGTACAACTGGGAGATACTACTTCGTCATAACCCTTTTTAAATCCGACCCTCTTGCTCAGATGTATGTGAGAGGTAACGATGCTGGAGCTGGTCTCGTCTAATTGACGTGTAGGTCCTCCTGTTAGTATCTAGGGCTCCAAACAACGATTATTTCGTCGATTAATCTGACATTTATGTTCTCAATTAATCGTTTGGTCTGTAAAATGCCAAACACGCCAATCGTCACTCAAAAAAAAAAGCCCAAGGTGGACACGTTAAAGTAACTTGTTTTTCTTGTTTTTTAAGAGTCGGTGTACAATAATGGGAGGCAAAGAAAAACAGCATTTATTCACATTTGAGAAACTGCCGCCAGTGATTTTTGTCTCATTATTGGGATAACATTTTCCTGGCTGTTGTCTGGGTGCACACGGTGTAGGTGTGTGTTTGGCCAGTTTGTGCAAAACCTGACCTCCGCTGTGTTGTTGGTCATGAACATTATCAAAAATCCTTTACTGTAGCTCTGTGTTAACATGTTCTCTTCTTTTATAAAGGTATGGGTTTGTTGAATTTGATGACCCCCGTGATGCAGATGATGCTGTGTATGACTTGAACGGCAAGGAGTTGTGTGGGGAAAGGGTCATTGTGGAGCACACCAAGGGACCCCGGCGAGATGGAGGTTATGGTGGAAGAAGTAAGTGTTCAATAGAGTATTGTATTTATTTCACATATATAATGTCATTGATAAGGGATTTCATTCATTACAGGGAACCATTAATCTAAATTTCAAAGGGGCAAAATTTTAAGCTTGTCCTTGGTGGCTGATGTGCATTCAATTTATATCCTAGTTTTCGTAATAGAAATTGTAGGGGTGACACTGTTAAAGGTGAATTGACTGCACCTGATACTTCTCAGGAACATTTGTTGCTGTAGATGGTACCGTGAGCTGGGTGATGATGTGATATAGGACAAGATACTGATTTTGTTATTGTAATGCTGTAATATAGCAAAAACATTTGTCTTTTCCTAAAGAGCCAAACGCAGACGCTCTAACTCTCTCATCCGCAGCCGCTTCAGGTGAGACATCACTGTAATTATACATGATTTCCTATTGCATATTGATGTGTTTCTAAATATAGCAAACATGCATGAGGAGACTTGGCTGCACATTACAGAAAGGCCCTAAATTGCAAAACAGTGTTTAATATGCTTGATTGGAAAAAGGAACATACAGTTCCAGATATAAAGGAGAAGCTGGCCAAGCAACTGATTAAGCTTCATAACCTTTCCTAGTCACACAAGCTGCATCAAAAAAGGTAATGGACTATTTTAATTCCTTCCTAATATTTTTGAATATCAATGTCGGCAGCATTTCTAAAAATAAAATGGAGGTGGACAGTCTGTAACCAGGCTACAACAAAATATTGTCTTGTTGTTAATAACAAGCCATGAAGCAGAAAATAAGTAAACTTTAATTTGGGTCAGTATCGCCCAGCTCTGCTGGTACTTTATCTCCATTCCTGATGACTGAACAGTCTATCCTCCTTTTGTTAACTTGCACATCTTTAAATTAAACTCAGTTGTTTTCATCTCAGTTTTTGATTGTCTTTGAGTCGCACACACCATCCACACCCCCCATCTTAATTTCATCAGGTTTTGCTATTGTTCTGGTCTCAGTGAGTCCTCCCAGGTTTTCAATGGCCTGTTTAACATATGAACATGTCTCAGTTTCTGGATAGGGCACTCCAGAGCTGCAGTTTTGTGTTTTTATTGTCTTGCAAATAAGTTAGAAGACAATGTACGAGCACCACTCGCTACAGCACTTAACAGCTTGTTCACCAACTGAACAATAGGCGTTGGAAGAGATTATCAGTACACAGCATGATTAAATTTGTGTGCACCAGAGCCACCAATGACTTGGAAAACAACTTGGATTTTCATGTCATGGATTGAAAATGCAGTTACATGTGAATGTGTGATGGGGAAATGGCTTACTGATGGAAAGGATATACATGTCTTAATTTGAATACTGTAAAATAACTATCTGATTGTCAAATATCTTGTAATCTATTGATGTCTTATTCCTTTTTTATTTTATTTAAAATGATTGTCAATTTAAAGGTAAAGATTTAACAAAGAACCTCAATGTTTTAATTGAAAGAGTCCTTTGCTGACTGCCTGCCCCTATTGCTGGCCATGGTGTCCCCCCTTTCCAAGAGTGTGGTTTGACCATTCTGGGCCCCTGGGCAGACCAAAAAAGGGAGCCATTGTGAATGAAGACCGCTTTTCCCATTAGGCCCAGGCCGGGTGGTGAGGATGCCATGGGGTTAGGAACAGATGTGGGTTCAGCTCTTATAGGTGCCTGAAAAAAAGAACATGTTTTGTAACAGTGAAATGTTTTTAGATAGGATAGCTTAGAAACTTGCTTTAGTTCACAGTAAGTACTTCCTCGATCAGTTATGTTTTTGAAATTTGATTTTTTTTTCTTATTTAGAAAATAAGCCTATTGAAATTTTTACCAAAAAATTAATAAGCTACAATTGTGTTGTATAGGTTTAGGCTTTTAAATAAAGATTTACCAGATTTTGTAGAAAGAAATAATTAGGTTTTTTTAAAGGATTTAATGAGTTTTGTTTTTTTCTTTTTATAAGTCTTTTCACCTTTGCTTTTCCCCTTTTTTGTTTCCTTTTCCCAAGTGAATATTGACATATTTTGTAGTGTGTAGCTTGGAGTTTAGTATAAATGCACCACCTCTGTTTCTTCTTGGTCCTCATTTTCTCTGTCCTTTCCTTGTTACCTTAAAAGGTGGATATGGGCGCTGGGGAAGAGACAGATATGGTCCACCAATAAGGACAGATTATCGGCTCATTGTTGAGAATCTTTCCAGCCGCTGCAGCTGGCAGGACTTGAAGGTATGTATCGTTTTCTTCTTGCATAACTTGTCAGTGTTAAGGAAATAATGTCCAAAGCCAATACATAGTACACCAAAAGTGTTCTCATTTATCTGCTGTCTATTTCTTAAGAACTTCAAATTTAGAAATACAATGCAGTTTCACAAGATTGATGGATGTTGCATTTCCAGATCGGTCACAAGGAAGAGTAAAATAGATGATAGATACTGAGCACGCTGCCAAAGTGCTAGTGCCTTTCCCGTTTTAGATGTCTTAGATTTTTATTAAGAATATCAATTAAGTCATCACTTTCCCTCTGATCACCGTGTGTGTTTCTATTTCTCTCAAGGACTACATGAGGCAGGCAGGGGAGGTGACTTACGCCGACACCCACAAGGGCCGGAGGAATGAGGGGGTGATAGAGTTCAGGCTCTACTCTGACATGAAGAGGGCTCTGGAGAAGCTTGATGGCACAGAAGTGAACGGCAGAAAGATCCGGCTCATTGAGGACCGTCCTGGAGCCAAACGCCGACGCTCTTATTCTCGCAGTCGCAGCCGCTCCAGGTGAGACATTATATAGCAATAATGCAAGTGGAAGCTTAGCTGCACATCACAGAATGGCCTTAAAAATGCACAAGGATTTAAACGGTGTTAAGGAGCTGGCCTATCAGCCATTAAAGCTTCATAATAATGTGTGAATGTTGGCTTATTGTCACTGTGTTTTCTCAGGTCCCGATCCAGGAGCCGCAGGTCTCGCAAGAGCCGCAGCCGTAGTGAGAGCAGCAGTCGCAGTCGCTCCCACTCCAGGTAAGAAATCGAAAGAGGGGAAGTTATGCTAAATACCTGGAATTTCTGTGGCTAACTGAGCTGTAACCTAACTTACAGTAGCTACTGAACATGATGGATGTGCATGTTTTCACACCGACTGCAGAGTCTAAACAATCTCTCAAAAGCCACTGCATGCTACACGGATCACCTTATTGTTTAAGCCTCTCCTCAGCCGCCTATAAAAACCAGTTAGAAGTAAGAGTAGAGCATGTTTCCATAAAGTCCATGAAAATGCACAGGTGCTTGCACTGGTGTACATGTAGCCTATAGCCAGATGGCAAGTAGTAGCACACTATGTACAGCCTGTGTCTCAATTTATATTTATGGCTGTGCACTAGTACGCAGGTTAGGTTATGATGGGTCATCTACTTGTCATAAAGGCATGGCTGATGTCAGAATGTCTCTTTTGAAATAACTGCCAGAAATTATAGTGTTCTGATAGATGTAAATACTTTGAATGTGCCAGTTTCGCCAGCAATTTTTTAAAAGCATTATTGTGCCTTTTGTGACGCTCTTATGTATTTTGTCCATAGAGCGGCTTCCCGCTCCCGCAGCCGATCTCGGAGCAAGAAGAATAAGGCCAAGGGTAAGAAGGAGGAAGAAGAGCGCAGCAACGGTGCTCAAAAGAACAAGGACCGCAGCAGGAGTCGCAGCCCCAAGAGCAAAAAGAGCAAGAAAGACGGGAAGAAGAGCAAGAAGGACGATTCCAGGTCCAGATCTCGCTCTCTCTCCAGGTCTCGTTCTAGATCAGGAATTAAGGATCGCTCTCGGAAATCTGGCTCAAAGGGCCGTGAGCCGGCCAAGAGCGACGACGAGGGAGGTGAGCCCGATAGGGGCTCTCGCTCCCGTTCACGCTCCCCTGCTGAATCCAAATCCAGAGCCAGGTCTAAATCAAAGTCCAAATCCAAATCCCGTTCCCCCTCACCTGTCAAAGCCCGCTCCCACTCTCGATCCGCCTCCCGTTCAGAGTCCCGCTCCAAGTCCCGCTCCCAGTCCCGTTCTCGCTCCCGTTCCCGCTCTTAGTTCAGATTTTGGACTGTTTGTCATGAGCCCTTATCCCAGCGTCGCCCCCTGTCCCCCATTTACATTCCCCAAACCCTGCAACACTACCCCGCCTCCTGTTTTTTTTGATAAATAGCTGTAGAATACCAGGCACTCGTGCTCCACGTCTTTTATGCACACGCTACTCCATTTCATTTGACTTTTATGCTACATATTTTTTCATTAGAACTGTCTTATGTCTCCATAGGAGGTGTTTGTAAAATAACAGGGTGCAATCTCAGTTTTACAAGTTTAAATGATGGTGTGGTATGTGTCTTAGCCTTTTTTTAATCAAATGTAGAAGCATACTCGTCAAAATGCCAGGTGGGAACATGTTCTAACATCTCCTCGCCTTGTGTGAAATCCATGTATCATTTTATTTCAAATAAAAAACTGCCTGTTCTACATTTGTCATTGGATTTGTGTTTTTATTGGTAACAGATTCAAAGTCATTGAGGTAGGTATTGCTTAAAAATTGTGGGATATTGGAGTACTTCTGTAGGACAGTTGGAGCAAATTTGTCAGGGATGTTACCTTTTTGTCTATATACACACACCTTCCTTCCTTCCTTCGAAACCAATATTATAGCTGACAAACTGGAATACTACATGGCAAACCGGTTCTGATTACCTCATGTTTCAAGGTTTCCTTTTCCACGTGGTTATCATTGTTTAATAGATTTCACAAAGTAATACTGAAATTACTGTGGTTTTACATGGTCAACAGGGTAATGTCACCATTCTTAATTGTAAGGGAGATATTTTATAAGGCTAATGGTATTCTATAGTTTTGTCAACAAATCCCATGAAAAGACCAAAACCAAGAATGGAGTATTGCCTGTGCCATAGAGCTCCATTGTTGTCCAAAAACTACTAAAACCACATCACTGAGCCACACCATTTGCACTGAGTAACATGACTTGAACATAACATGAACTTGAATGAACACTGTTTATTTTGGGTCAGTCCTGCATACACTTCTGCCATTATTACATGCTAGAGTACCAAATTCACTATTCCTGTTTAGCACAGTTAGCTGAAAACTGTAGCCCAGCTCATTTAGAAAATGATGTAGCATCTTAAAAAACATACATATATACACACACATTTCCATTACCTGTTTTTAAAGATTTACTACTTCAGTAGGAACTAATGGGCTTGGGACTGACTGCCACAGACAGAATATGGGAGTCATAAAACATTGAGACAGTTTGTTTTGGTCTTTTCCTGGGATTGGACAATAAGAACATTCAGAATAACATCAGCCCTATCCTTTAACTAAATAAAATCATTTTAAAACCATGGTTGAATGTCTAAATCTAAAACGGTCTGCCCAAAAGTTGATTCCAATTCTGCAAATTACACCAAGTAAAAACACAAAGCACTTGCAGTTGCTGGCTTTAAATAGTTAAATATAAAACTAATTTTGCTTTTTCTGGCTACAGGTCACTTTGGACTGTGGCGATAAGCTAATGATAATGAGAACTCTGGTTAAAGTCCACTGTGTCAACATCTGTGCCATTAACCCCTTGTGCCCAAAACAGAGGTGTGACTACATCTCTTCATGTAAATACAGTCATTTTATAGTGTACACTTGGTATAAGACATTTAATTACAGATAAACCGTTATTTGAGGAAATGTAACAGTCCATACAGTCTCATGATGCTACATTCACGAGACACCTTCCTGACTAGTACACCGATCTCTAACGTCTTAATATTCCCTCATCTGCATCTTGCAGCTCAGTTCATCAGAATACTTCTAATTTATGAGAAACTTTTCGCCTCTTTCCGTTACTATGTGATCCAGTCCTGGTCCTTCACAGACCAGAGGCTCAGCTCCTCTTCATCTCTGTCTGTATGAGCGCATGCAGGCTGGTAAACAAAGCAGACGGGCTGATGTTACTCAGGTTAGCAGTCTATCCAGATTATGGACCCAAGACTGCCAGTATCAGTCATCATCATCCTCCTCTGAGGAAGAGTGCATCACCCCGTCGCTGTCGTCACGGTAACAACGGGCAAGTAGGCGCAGCTGCTCCAGGGCTTCTTGGTAGTCGGCCATTTCGGGCCCCTGGGAGAGGAAGCTGGGGGCCACACGGCGGATGTCGAAAGTGCTGGCACCGCGATGCAGCTCAGACAGCCAAGGGCCGAGCGCAGGCCCAGACTGGAGAGAAGTCAAGACGGGTACAGAGGAGACCTTAGGGGCCGGAGCTGCAGAGACAGGGAATTATTTTATAAAACCATCAAATCCAAGTTGAAGAAAAGTTGTTTTAAGCTACAAAAATGAGACACAGCCAAAAAGAGTAAAGTGAAATAGAAATATGCTCACAGCCAGGCGGGGGAGGCTGGCTCTGCAGGAAGCCCTGAGCACAGAGGGACGGACTGAATATCTGAGGGAAAGGTGGCGTCAGCTTACTGGGAGAAGACACCAACTGCAGAGTCCTAAGAGAGCGAAGATGGAGAGGGTTCAAATATGTTGTTTAAGATAAACAAGTAAAATCATTTGTTAGCTCACAGCATGTGACAGACAGTGAGGGGACTCACAGAGGAGCTGTAGGATAGAAAGATCTGATGTAGGAAGCCAGGACGTCTTCCCCACTGTGGAGGCTGTGCATGGGAGTGGGCGGTTCAGCCCCTGGAGCCAGAGAGCTGACGGAAAAGAAATGATTTCACATTAAATAAGATTTCAGTTTTAATGTGATGATGGAGGGTTTGTTTAATGCTTGCATGTTTTTAAAAGCCATTTTCGTCTTTGATAGCTTATTAAAATGAAGGCAAAAAAATGTAACTTGATATCTTGATTAGCATGCAACAGAAATATATGTGAGCTAAAAACAAGACCACTTCTTTGTTAAAACCTTATTTTGGTACATTTTTGCTGAGTTTCTATACATTCATTTTTGTCTTTGTTTAGCACCTTTTAAACGGTCCTAATCCCACATGAAGTGTATAATTTTTCAAACTCAGCTATAAGTCTGACTTATCATTTTGTTAATTCAGCAAAGTATAGAGCTGCTAGGAACCCAAAATATAAGGAAAAATGACACAGGCGCCTTTAAAAATGTGCAAATCTTTAGTGATAATCACTCAATATTTCTATAGAACAGTTCAAGGTTGTAAAAAATAGTTTCACTATTTATGCACACAAATACAACATAAAAATGTAAGAAATACAACTATAATACATAATTACTTGAAAAGTTATTTTTTTCCTGTCATATCATGAAAATATTAACTCCAAGTTTTTAAAATGTCTTTTAAAAAATTGTTATGTGTACAGACATGAATGAGATACTGTGTGAAAGCCCCACTTCAGCACTTCCACTTGGTTTTCTCAGCTTGTCTTAACACAATATATAAATAAAGTTATGTTACTATAAATTAAACATGCTCATTGTATTCACAGATGTTTTAGATAAATTTCCTTCTTATGGTACGTTACACATTTATTCATAAAATATAAAATTCTGACCTGATTAGTCTCTGGCCCTCAAAGCCTTTGAGTGTCGCCCACTGGCTGTAGCATCGACCGTCACCAGGTTCAGTGCAGGCTGATAGAGGTTTCCACGGCAACACATCTGTGCAGGCACTCAGGGCGTCAGGGAGAGAGCTGCCGTGCATCATGGGAAAAGGGACAGCACCGTAAGCAGCCACCACCTAGGATTTAAATGACACCGGTCACCATAAGCTCAGAGCCTTCTCTACAGAGACGTGAACACAGCTAAATAAATACGTCAAGTCAAGTCACCTTTCTCCCAGATACAGCCAGCGAATCTGCCACCTGCCACATGGGGACGCTGTTGTTCCTCAGCCTGTAAGGCAAAGTGAGGGCATCCAGGGCCAAAGCCAGGACAGAGCTGCAGTGGTACCACAGTGAGGGCTGGCACAGAGGACAGACAAGAGACAAACATATCGTTAAACAATGACAAGATCAGATTCAAATTTGTCCTTGTGATGTCCTTAATCACATCTAAACTCTAAATATTATAAGAACTCTAAAAATGTGGTTAAGTGTTGTGCTAGTTCAGGGGTCAGAAAGACAGTTTTATGACAATTTGACACTTATTATATTTATCATCATCATGTTTCTTAAAATTGAAATGATGTATTGAATTTAAACTGAATTAAAAACAAAGTCAATTAAAATGCCAAAATAAGGCATTAAAAAGGGTCTTTAAAAATATCACCACATATCGCCATAAAACTTCTCTTAAAAAGTCTAAACATAATAATAAGGTGATTAAAAAAAAGACAATTCAAAGCTCACGTCATAAGTTAGGTGGGGGAATGCTGTGGGAGAGGAGGGTCGTCTGCCTAGTCCACCACGCAGGGTCAACGGGCAGAAGAAAGAGCTGTTACTGGCCAAGTGGATGGTCCCTAATGTGCAGTTTAATTGGTGGTAGAGGTCCTTCATTGGAGTCTGATTGAACAGAAAGAATACCATAAGTACAGAAGCCCATTTAGAAAACATCTGCTTTTACACAACTTCTCACAAAACAGTAAGAGATGCTGAGTTGACTCACTGAATTTGGATGACTGATAGGTGCTAACCCCCAGGTTAGGATGCCCCTTCCACCATAAGAGTCCTGCAGCATCTCTGTGACCTTTGACCCCAGGCCTGCAAAGCCATCAGCCAGGTCACACAAAAGTTGGAAACCCTGAGAGGAAAACAGGATGCAGAGAGAGGAGGGATAATGAAAGGATCGGTAAGGAACAAAAGAAGTAAAGAGCAATTGTATAAGTAGTTCGGAAGGAAATACATCAGCAAAATTTTAAAACTGGAAAAATAAAATATCCTACATTTTTTTTAACATTAGACAGTACAAATAAATCATTTCTTGGGATACAAAACAATAACTTACCTGAAGGTAGTCACACTCCTCTACAAAGAAGTGCAGTTTGTCCTCCAGCTCCTCGAGCACCGAACCCTGCAGGAGAGCCTCTCCCTGGCCAAAAGCCTCCAGACGGTGAGCCTCCCTGGACCCCCACAAACGCAAATATAGAGCTGTGTTGAGACCCATACTCATACATTGAAAAGAACACAATCCATCCTCTAAACATCTTTATATCGGGAGAAAACTTCCCAATTAGTGATGTTACAGCATGTCTTTTTTTTAAATGAGCTGTGAAAGGGACAGACATCACTGTCTGGCGCTTTTTAAGAGTAAAATTCAACCACTTCTCGTGCACTTTAAAAGGTACCTAAACCAAAAATTTCCAGACTCTTGAAGCCTTTCTCATCACATAAAAACACTAAATTGTTACTATAAATGCCAGGGGACAACAAACAAATATGATGACAGGATTGTTTCATTTCAAATATTAAAAGCTTTTTGGTTTACATGAGTGAAAGTGTATATCATACCTTTTTCAAGGAGTATATTCGAATTCAGGCATATTCCTAACCTTGAAAACCTAACAGTTAAAATTAAGCATTTTCCAAACTTTAAAGACTTTGTACGAACCCTGTAATGGCATTTTCTCTTGTTATTTTGGAATAAAACTTTACATTTTCCAAATAAACCAGTCTTCACCAGTGGAAATCTATCATGAAATGAAACCCCAAAGCTTTCCCTCATTTTGTTCAACCAAGTCTTGACATTGCACTTTACCCATCATGGTTGTACTGGTGGATGACAGAGATGGTGCGAGGGTGCAGGTGGATCCTGAGGAAGTCGGACCACACCTTCACGCTGCCCTCCAGCCTGTAGCCCTTTTGGAGTCGAGCCAGCTGGCTGTTCACGGTATCCACACTTACTGCACCTGCTGGTGGAAGAGTTTTTCAGAGCGGTCGCTCGTATGTCGTTCAGAGTTTAAAAGAAGATTTGTTAAGGTTTTTCTTACCTGAGCACCGAGGCTTGGAACTGGAGTAGAAATCTGCTTCATCCAGGATCTCCCCTTTCTGCAGACAAAAACAGCCGTCAGGATAAAACACAGCTGTTTGAGAATGTTTATATCAAGCTGCAATACTATGCCTCTACTATAGGATTACACATAGTGTAAAAGCAGCCTGTTTCGTCCTGACCATTAAAAAATTGAAATGACAATATAAATTGCAGAGACAGAACTAACAGAGTGAAAATGTTCTGCATTTTCAGAAGCAGTATGGATGCCATTGAGCAAGTAAAATTTGGCTCTGGTGGTGGCTCTGTAAGTTTGCTCTCTCTGCCAGTAACCTGCCATGATCTGGTAAAAAAAAAAAAAACCAAATGCAGCTGGAAATTTTTGTAACCAAGAAACTTTTATAACGATGAAAACAGCATGTGCCCTGTTTGGAAGCCTACAATTATACTAAAGCATTGGAAAATGAACTTTTAGTGGCAATCTTTTCTTTTCTTTTGATTGCTATAATACATAATAAACACCAAAATCAAAAGTATCAATGACTTAAAGGCAATTAATACTACATCAAGATAAAAACAGTGAAAAGACAGACTTTTCATTTAGCAAACAGCTCTACACATATGCCTGTGCTGCTTAGACACCATTATTACAAAATGCATGCCGTCTCAAGACAATATTGTGATGGAAAATGTTATGTGTCAATAAGCTGCTTGTCAGTTTTATTTCCACCATAAATACTCACATCCAACCTGTCCAGATCTTCAAGAAAGGGGTTCTTTGCAGGAGGATGTTCTTCGTGCATCATGAGGCTTCCCTCCCTGCCAGACGGAGCACATTTTTACACCAAAAACACCAAGAATTGTCTTTACAAAGACTGTTGGAATCAATACCAGTCATACAATCTTTAGTAAGAAAGGACACTTTGTTGGATCTGATATATCCATCAATGTAGGTTTCATTCATTATGTAAAAAACTCTCAAACAGTAAGTGAGCACTGTAAGGATTGTTGTTGTTGAACAAATGTGTAACAGAAGGTGCCAAGCAAACAACCGAGTGTGCCGTTTCACAGAAAAATCCAGTGATACACTAGTGGAAAATTATGTTGGGCCCTAAAATCTGTAAACACACAGGCAATAACGCACATACAGAAACTCTTATTTACCATGTGACAGCAGAGGTGTCTTTGCCAGTGTCATACAGACTTCCCTGCTGCCGTAGAGTCCGAAGACTTCCTGTTATGTGACAAGCAGAGAGCAGGCGATTCAGCTTACCAAGCATCACACGCATCCAAGTTACTGTATGAAACTGTATCCATTCAAGGAATTTAAATGACAAAAACCAAACCTTTGATTAAGTCATTACAGTAGCACACACAAGAGGAAACATTTACATCAAAACAGCAAGAAAAACATAGATCTGCTCGAGCACAGAGGACGTCTTCAGCATTAATAAAAACATGCCAAAGGATTTGTCACCTTTGAGGTCCATGGCAATGAGGCGAGGCGTGTGAGTGACATGTCCGCCCAGAGTCTGTCCTTCACGAAACACGACATCACTCTGGATGTCATCTGGTGGCGTCTCCGGATCGTACGATAAAGACGCATCCTGCAAACAAAGACAAGCCCGTCGTCATTTATCTGTCACAGACTATGGGAGCTAAAATGACCAAAAAAAATACAGTCAGCATCGTAACGTCAAACATCTGAAAGTACTCTCAACAGTGAAAAGAAAGAAAACAAAAACTGACAATTACTAGTTCAACATTATTATTAATGTAGTGAGGATGCTGAATGTATGCCAAGTATCTGACAAGGCCTGCAGATAATAAATAACAGTTTTTATAAACTCTTAACAGCATTGATGTTATGATGATGAACTGAAGCTCAGTTAGTAGCAGAACAACAACAACAATGCAGGTAGGAGTTTGTTTTAGTTTCAGACACCGTTTGTCTTCTGGGACAGCTGCTTAGACAGACTGCTGTGGAGCATTGGGAGGAGGGCTCATGAGCAAGGCCGCAACCCCACCGATGAATCCCCATTTCATCTACATTCACTATGAACACGTGGTTCCATGAAATTCGTGGACATGTTTACATTTTTTTTTTCCTGACATGTCCTGTTCAGCCTGATTCTGTGGATCCAGAGATTACACAGGCCCGTGGAGTTCAATGAAAGGTTGATGGATACGCAGTAAACATCAGCATCAGCATCTCCGCCATTTAGAAAGTGGCTAATTTACACATTTATCTAAACCAAATGTAAGTTATCGTGTGAAGCGACTCGTCTGTAACTTATCGCACGCCCTCGGTCTCTTAAAACGACCATAAAATGCACATTCACGGAGCAGGGACCGGAGCAGGAACCGGGGCAGGAACCGGGTGCCGCAGTCCCACAGTTTGACAACACATGCGCGGCTAACGCTAGCTGGCTAGCTTCAGCGTTGGCCGCTACTGCGTTCCCCACCTGTAAATTCCACCAGTGAGTCCCCACGAAGTTTGCATAATGTCCCAGCTGAAGGGTGACGACTTCTCTACAAGGGCTGCCCATCGTGACGGGAGTCAACAACCGGGACGGCGTACAAAACGACCTGCTTCGAACACGACGAGGCCGTGGCGCACACAGGCGAGCTGCCGCGATTGGCTGGAAGAAATGCATGAAGAGATGTGATTGGATGTACAGATGACGTGGGAGTAAAAGTGTGGCGTCACCGTGCCTTCGCTTCACGTGCGGTGCATGAAGCTGTAAAGTATTAAAGATTTCTAAAATTAAAATTACAAATTACTGTTTTATGTAACCATCGTATGGAAGCCCATTTCCGCCAGTAAAAAAAAAAAAGATGAAATTATGAGATAATTATGAGATAAAAAGTCAAAATTATGAGATAAAAAAATCAAAATTATGAGATAAAAAAATCAAAATTATGAGATAAAAAGTCAATTATGAGATAAAAAGTCATAATTATGAGATAAAAAGTCAAAATTATGAGATAAAAAAATCAAAATTATAAGATAAAAAGTCAATTATGAGATAAAAAGTCATAATTATGAGATAAAAAGTCAAAATTATTAGATAAAAAAGTCGAAATTATGAGATAATTATGAGATAAAAAGTCAAAATTATGAGATAAAAAAATCAAAATTATGAGATAAAAAAATCAAAATTATGAGATAAAAAGTCAATTATGAGATAAAAAGTCATAATTATGAGATAAAAAGTCAAAATTATGAGATAAAAAAATCAAAATTATAAGATAAAAAGTCAATTATGAGATAAAAAGTCATAATTATGAGATAAAAAGTCAAAATTATGAGATAAAAAATCAAAATTATGAGATAAAAAGTCAATTATGAGATAAAAAGTCAATTATGAGATAAAAAGTCATAATTATGAGATAAAAAGTCAAAATTATGAGATAAAAAAATCAAAATTATAAGATAAAAAAATCAAAATATGAGATAAAAACAATTATGAGATAAAAAGTCATAATTATGAGATAAAAAGTCAAAATTATGAGATAAAAAATCAAAATTATGAGATAAAAAGTCAATTATGAGATAAAAAGTCAATTATGAGATAAAAAGTCATAATTATGAGATAAAAAGTCAAAATTATGAGATAAAAAAATCAAAATTATAAGATAAAAAGTCAATTATGAGATAAAAAGTCATAATTATGAGATAAAAAGTCAAAATTATGAGATAAAAAAGTCGAAATTATGAGATAAAAAGTCAAAATTATGAGATAAAAAGTCAATTATGAGATAAAAAGTCATAATTATGAGATAAAAAGTCAAAATTATGAGATAAAAAAATCAAAATTATGAGATAAAAAAATCAAAATTATGAGATAAAAAGTCAATTATGAGATAAAAAGTCATAATTATGAGATAAAAAGTCAAAATTATGAGATAAAAAATCAAAATTATGAGATAAAAAGTCAATTATGAGATAAAAAGTCAAAATTATGTGATAAGAAATCATAATTCTGAGATAAAAAGTCAATAATGAGATAAAAAGTCATAATTATGAGATAAAAAATCAAAATTATGAGATAAAAAGTCAAAATTATGAGATAAAAAGTCAATTATGAGATTTTTTTTTCACTGGCAGAAATGGGCTTCCATACCATCATGATTTTTCTCTGGTGGAAATTCTTTTAGTGTTGATGGTTACATGAAGCTCATTCACTCATCTCATTAAAGTTGCTGTGTGTAGAGTTTTTATGTTGCTTTTTTAAAAATTATTATTATACTGTAGTATCTTTCAAAAAGTTTTTGTTTGTAGAAAAATGAAGCAATCCCAGTGCAGTCTGTGTGTTGCTTTCAGACCCAAGTAAAAAAAAAAAGTTCAAAACCTACATGTAGTGGCTTAAAATAAGTTACCATATGTAAAATAAATAAATAGATTTAAAAAAAATTAAATGGTGGAAATTAAGACACAATGGCCTTCAAACAAGGGTGTAAATGTTCACTGTCAGAGCATGAGAATATGTTGGTTTTTGCCTTAAACGACAGTGCCTTAAATGCCTAAATAACAAGAAAATATTATATATATTAAAATATATGTTATTATTATTATTTTATTATTACTATGTGTTGATTTCAGCTGGTTCACCCCAAAGTAAAAAAAACCTACACAGATAAATTACTGTATGCAAAAACAATGGCAGAAATTAAGATGACTTTCAAACAAGGGTGTAAATGTACACTTGATTGCCAGTGATTTTCAACATACGTGAACATGTTGGTTTTCACCTTATGTGCATTAACTAAAATATATGTAATTGTTATTATAGCATATTTGAAATTATTCTAATTACATATGTTTCAGTTTGTAGAAACTTAAAAGAACACTGGTGCAGTCTATGTGTTGCTTTCAGCACATTCATCCCTAAAAGTGAGACATTTTGAAATCCTTCACCTGCTGGTTTTAATCATTTAATATGTGAAACAATGGAGGCAGTTTAGACAAGAGGACTTCCCTTTTTTTATAGCTGAGTATCTTTATTTATGAATGCTTTGAAACTTTTTACAGAGGTGGTTTTGATACAGATAAAGGGATGGATGAACAGATAGTTCAGACTGTTTGATCACATGGTTTTACATTCTACCACTGAACTTGGAGACAAACGGCTGAAACCAGATGTTGAGCTCCTCCATCTTCTCCTCCAGGGTGGATCGCAGGTCTTCAGCGGTCTTCTCGAAGCGCTCCTTGATGTCCTCAGCTGTGGTCTGAATCGTTTCCTTCATGTTCTCCACCTGCGACCTCAGCAGATCATTCAGGGTGGTGATCTTTGCCTGGGCGTTGTCTCGCACTTGAGCAAAATAAGGTTCGAGACGCGTCTTCATGTCCTCCATGTTGTCTGAGGTGCGGGACTGAAGCTCCTCAAAGTAGTCAGCAACTTTTCTGAAAGAAGGACAGAAACGTTTTAACTGAGTGAAGAATAAGACTCAAAAACATCTGACTTATCACATTGCTTCAGCACTTAGTGTGTTGAAAAGAAAGTGTTATTATATATATTGTATAAATGCAAGTATTCAGATCCTTTACTTGAGTAAATGTACCACTATCACAGTGTATATTACTTAAGTAAAAGTCCTACATTCAAACATTATTCTTAAGTAACTGTATGAAAAGTATCATCAGCAAAATATACTTTCTTTCTGAATCAAAAATAAAAAAGTATGCATTATGCAAAGAGTGTTATCTCTATATATATATATATATATATATATATATATATATATATAATACAACATGCACAACACTGAATACTGAATGTCTCAATCTTGATAAAGGTCAAACAGCAGGGACAACGAGTCCAGGACGTTATCGTTCTGTCCCTGAAAAAGTCTGATACAGTGGCTGTAAAAAGTATTAATGTTTTACTGTTTTACAACATTAAATCAAAGTCGATTTAATGAGGCTTTTCGACACAGATCATCAGAAATCAATCAATGCCCATCAAGGGACTGGTGTTGGAAGTTAGCTTCGGCTATATACACGTGTACACAACACACTGCTTTTGCAACTGTATTTCTCTGTACTTGTCCCTTACAAATAAACTAATAATAATCCAAAAAAGACCCTTTAGTGTCAAAGTGAAAACTGATCTCTACATTGCATACAAATATAAAAGACAAAATAATGTTGTAAAACAATAAAACATTAATACTTTTTATGGGTACTATCCCAGACTAGCATGAAAAAGTCCTTTATCAAGATGGCGCCAGGCGTTTATTGTCTGACATTAAGAAATATTAAAAAATAGGGAGTAAAAAAGTGAAAAAAAAACTGAATCATGTGAACAATTGAATATTTCTTTTTCAGGCAGCAGATGAGGTTAAAGGTATCATGGACACCCCTAAAAATATTTCACACTATAAAAGACATGAATATATAGAATATTTGTCTCATTAGAAGTATCACCCAAACAACAAAAGCCACTGCAACTAACTAATTATTTCCATTATCGATTGATCTTGTCTATAGAAAAAAAAAGCCCATTATAATGTCCCAGAGCCCAAAATGACGTCTTCAAGTTGCTTGTTTTTGCTGACCAACAGTCCAAAACCCAAAAATATTCAATATTCAATGATTTAAACCAAAGACAAGCAGCATATTCTAATATTTGTGACGCTGAAAAATGACTTAAATGATTATCGAAATATTAATAGATCAATTTTCTGTCTATCAACTAATCAGTTAATCGACTAGTCGTTGCAGTTCTACTCAATTCAGTTTACTTCACCAGGATAATCCGTTCACTATCAATGCTGCTTTCTGGGAACCGATATTAAAAAACGAACAGCAAAACAATAAGACAATGTAAATTAGTATTAAAACTTAGATTAGTATTAGAGGAAGCAGCTGTTTCCTGATAAGTTTCTTGAAAATCCTCTCAGGAGAGTTCAATAAAACTCAATAAAACAGTTAAAAGTTCTTATAAGTTTGGTTGGTAAAAGTTAGATCTGAGCCTCTTACTGGACACAGTTCCCCAGCAGCCTCCAGTGAACGCCTCTCGCCTCTCTGCTCCGGCGGATTTCACTCACCTTTTGATCTCCTGCGTGTCCTTGTTGAGGCGTTTCTTCAGCTTGAGGGTGTAGGCGGAGACCCTGACCTTGACGTCGTCGGCGTTCTGCTCCATCATGGTCTGCAGCTCCTGGCTGTACTTCTCCATCTGCTCCCGGCCCTCACTCATGTGTTTGTGGAGTTTGTTGACCAGCTTCTGCAGGTCTGTGACCAGACGCTCGGCAGCCTCCTGAGTGTAGGGGGCCAGCTTGATCTGCAGGTCGTCCTTGTACATGGCCAGCTCAGACATGCTGTCCTGGATCAGGGTGCTGTTTGGGGGGGCGAGATAGATGGGTTTAGGGATTTGGTTGGTGTTTCTGTGAAGTATTCAGGATCCAAAGGGGGTCAAGAGCAAATAAATAGCTTTTTCAAGATGAAAACAGGAAATAAAAAGCTTATTTTTCTTTGTATAATCTAAAAATAATCTCAGTAGAGATGTAGATCTATCTACAGGAGCTGTGTTTGTACTGAGCCCTTCCATGGCGAACAATCAAAGGATTTTAACTAAAAAAGTTGAGTAAAGATTCAGTAGTGGCTGAGACTGAACCAATAAAAGTCCAAATAAGAGGTCAGACGAGTGGACTTGTGCGCTGCAGGCCTCAGTCAGGAGCTCTTTACATGTCTCACCTCACTGACACATGCTGATTAACCTCCTCACACTCAGCCGAGGACAGAGAGTGTGTTGTGTAACCGAGCGGACGTCTAACAGCTGTGCGTTGATGCTTTTTCCTCAGTCCAGCACACTTGAATCAGCCAGTTTATTACGTTCACCTAGTTAAAACGAATGCAGTCTGATCCAACAGTCCTGCAATGAATCCAACCATCATGAAGGTTATAATGTTCAGGTCTTGTTGAAACTGTCTTAGAGAGGTTCTGATTCAACTTTAAGATCATTTTGGGGGACGTAGTTTGTGGTGGCGTTGAAATGTATTGCTTTATACAGAGAGGTGATACAAGACTGTCGCCTCCAAAGTTGAATCAACACCAATCAAAAACATGTTAACCTTAATGAGGGGAGAATTTATTGCAGGACTGCTGAATCAGACGGCATTAGTTTTAGATAGGTGTACTTAATAAAATGGCAACTAAGTGTATTTTGTCATAGTTTCCAGTCATCAGGGCTGGAAGAGGTATGCAGATCTTTGTACTTATGTAAATGTAGCAAAATACTGCATTCAAAATATTACTTAAGTAAAAGAAAAGAGGTATTATCAGTAAAATGTACTGAAATTTCTATTTAAATGAATGTTTGAGGCTGCACACTGAGGAAGGTATTAGCTGAGACGTGTGCTTGTTACTTTACTGTGTAATAGAAAGAAAAAAGATACTGCAAATGTGTTTTTACTCTGAGTGGGAACAAGTTTACCTCTACCAGGTAGACGAGGGTGAGTGCACTGATCCTTTACTATACTGGACTCAATTTTAAATGTTTCATTAAGCAGGTGACAGATTAAAACACCAATAATATCACAAATATGTGAATTTATAGCACATAACGTGTATAAAATATTCTCACAGAGGTCATAGAAGGTCATACACATGATCAGTAAGTTATTACTGATTTATTACTTTGATAACTTTTGCTAAATTCATCACTGTGACGTTAATGAACTCACTCCAGTTCCCTGCTGATCTGCGAGCTCTTGATGTCCTTCACCACTTCACCGGCCTTCAAGTTCAGATCTGTGAAATAATCCTTGAACTTGTCGACTGTGACCTCCCAGGGGCTCCTGCCCTCATCCTGAGACACACTTCTTGCATGGCAGCCTGGTTTGGACAGAGACAAACACCTCAGATACTCACTTTTTAATCTTTTAGAAAGGAAATAAAACAAGATGGAAGACGTTTGGCAGTGGATTAAAGATAAAAACACCTTCTTTCCATGAATGACTGCAAGATACTGCTCACATGTGACTCAGTATATGGTTGACAAGAAGTTCCTTTTCCTTTATTTATATTATTATTATTATTATTAGTCTGAGAGCTTTTGGGGGCCTTGGAGCAGGCTGTATTTTCAAAATAAAAGCCCCAAAAGGTAACAGGAGCTTACGGCAGGCTTCTGGAGTTCGGAAAACTTTCAAAATAGAAATCTCAGTGAGTTTCTTTCTTTCTTTCTTTCTTTCTTTCTTTCTTTCTTTCTTTCTTTCTTTCCTATTATTCTACTTTTACAACTTTTCATGCGCTTACTTCTAAGAGGGCAGCAGCTTGTCGGCTCTCACATATTTTCTTCAGGAAATGCTTTTTCTATTTATTTTCTCGTTATTCCTATGTATTGAGTGTGTCATTTTCTTTTTTTTAAATCTTTTTATGCCAAAAAAGTCCAATAAAACATTAATTTAAAAAAAGATTGAAGAAGTTTCTCTCATCACAGTTTTTATGTCCGTAAGTAGACATTTTGAACTCACCTGAGAGGACAGCCAGCACAAGGATTACTGCAAACATCTTCATGATGATCAGAAAGAAGGACACCTGGAATATCATGTAATAAATAGGTTAAAATGATTGCAACACTGGCAAACAGGTCTTAGTAAACTTAGTAGTTTACTTACAAAAAGCTAAAATATATATTCAACTGTTGAACATTAATTTCAAGACCTTTTTTTTAAACTCAGATATAACATTTTAGTCGTCTGAATCATCGACATATTTGTGAATTTTTCAAAACTGTTGTCCATGTTTTTTAATCAAACTCTTTATACATCTAGTTTGATTTGACAGTTGAAAACAAATCAGAAAACTTAATTCAGCTACTACAAGACCAACCAGCGTGTTAAAGATTTACAGAAATGATCCGTTCCTTACCTCAGTGATCCTGATCTGTGACGTCTGTGAGAGCGACCGAGCTTGTCGCTCAGTATTTATACAGTTTAGGTGGCATTGACGCGATCCAGTAAATGTTAGGAGGATCGCTGACCTGCGTCCGAAGTTCTCAGCATAAACTGTGTTGTTGTCATCTTTTATTGCTGTGTGTGCGTGCTAATTTGGCTCCACGTCGCACACTGAAAGTACACATGCATGCACAGGTGAGAAATTAGGAACACCCAAAATATCTGATCAGGGTTTGCGTTGGGGTGAAAGCCTCTGAATCACAAGTGGAACATTTTGATTTCAGTTTGGTACAGTTCCTCAAATAAAATGTGAGTCTGTCTTCTTCCCTTCTAGGTGTAAAAAGGTGTGACTGCGCCATCAGATAATCCGAAGAAACTGAATTTGACGCTGTCCTGGTCTCTCACAACCACAATGCTATTGATAGCACAACAGCGAAAAGGCCAAAGGTTATTCTTGTATCATATCATTGTCCAGCTGATCTGGTTCATAGTCTGCTTTAACAACCGCTGCCTGCATTTATACGACTTTTATTAGATGGGAAACCATCCAAAAAATTACCTTCCATGCAGATTGGGGTAATCAATGAATAACTTTATTGTCTGTAAGTGTGGAAATGTACTTTTGGCCTTACATTAGCAACCATCAGAGGATTCGTGGACAACATATGAGTGCTTTCAGTGCATTAATATGTACAGGTTCCTAACCTGGTTGTCAGGACCCCCACAAGGTGACGCAAAATAAATCAAAGGGGTTATGAGATGATAAAAAGGATATAAAAGCAAATTTTCTGTTTATTTTTCCATACTTTCCTCTAATATTTGCTTTTTCTTTATCATCTTTTCTTTTAGTGAATTACTGGATAATTTGACCTCTTCAGGCCTCTAAAAAATATTAAAGAAAATGTTTTATTTTGACGGGTCACAAACCAAAAAGGTTTGGGACCTCTGGATTAAGGCAACAAGCTTGTGTTTTTTTGGGGGTTTTTTTGTATCAGCTTGGCCCTTTGAATATTCAGGATGTTTGCTTCAAAATTTAAGATTTGACATTTTATGCAACTCTGGTTGTTTCAAGACGTTTTGGTAAGGAGAGGTCAAAACTCCAGCAACACATTATCAGGGTCATCCTCATCCTCATCCAACCAGATGACCCTGATGAAGGCCACAAGCTGAAACGCGTTGGTCTGACAATAAAGTTGTTCTTCATGCTACAAGTGTTGATGGAGTTTTGACCTCTTCAGACCTTTTCTCTTCTCCATGAACCTTGGAAGTAGGCGAAGTGGTGTCCTTCTTTTTGGTCGCACATTGGTATCATCATCATTATTATCAAGAAGTTATAGTGGGACATTTGTTATCATACATTGTCAAAAAAAAATTTATTGAAGTGATTTTGGCTTATTTTTGGAGAAGCAGCCGTGGAAACTACCGCTCAACTGCTATTTCAATTCAATTCAATTCAGTTTTATTTATATAGCGCCATATCATAACAAAGTTATCTCAGGGCACTTTTTCGAATAGAGCAAGTCTAGACCGACTGTTAAAACTCCCTTTTAACAGGTAGAAACCTCGAGCAGAACCAGGCTCAAGGTGGGCGGTCATCTGCCTCGACCGGTTGGGTTGAAGGGGGAAGGGGGGAGCGGGAGAGAGAGAGCAGGAGGAAAGAGAACATACAGCAGCTCAATACAGCATAGATATGGTAATGGCATTGATGTTAACACCAACAGAAACAACACTAAGAGCAACATTATAATAGCAATACTAATAACAGCAACAACAGCAATAGCATCAGCGGGTGCAGAGCAGGAGCACGGGGGCAGCAGGCGGCAGCAACCACAGACCCAGACCTCCACAGCTCCAGAGGCAGAAACACCTGCAGAAAGCAACAGAAGGGGAGAGAGAGAGAGAGAGGAGAGAAAGCACACAACTACGGGAAGAAGTTGAATTAATAACAAGCATTGATGGGATATGAGGGCGTACAGATGGAGAGGATGGATTTGTTGCTTGATGCACATTTTATTTTGCAAATTTTCTGTCTGTGTTGCGTGTCTGCGTTTTCTTTCTGTGTTTGATGATGTTGCTGTCGGCAGAACTAACGTGGATGTGGCTGTTAGCAAAGTTAAAGTGGGACCAGTCACAGACTCAGGCTGTCTGAGGGGCAAAAAAATAAAAATAAAAAAGGGCACCAGCTGCATGCTGTGTGGCACCGGCACACAGAAAGTGGTGATGCATTTATGGTGAAACAGTTACAAACCCTTTTCTAGCATACAGGACAGCCTATAGCACTGCACTACATTTTCTCCAGTTAAAGGGCACTCTGGAGGGCACTTTCACTGTTGTGCATGAACGCACTAAAAAGAGCATATTCATTGAACGTGCTCATGTTTTTGGTGAATGGTGAACGGTGATATCTGTTTGCAACTAATAAACATGAGCGTCGTTAACTCCTGCAAGACGCACTGTGTTTTACAGCAGCATAGGTAGTGCAACTGGCAATTCAGACGCAGCTACTGGTCCCGCTGAAGCCAGTTCATATGAATATTTGTAGGAGTTTTATGAACAAATCAGTACAGATTCCAACGGAAAGATCCCCTCCCCAAAAAAGGAGGCGGTTCTATTGAAAGGGATTAGTTCAGAGTAGCTCATTAAAAAGAAACTGAAGAATTTTAATCTGTGTGAACTGAACTTTGAGCTAGCTCTTGGGAAGTGTGAACTTGCACAACACCGAGCACTGTATCATGTTTTCTGGCACACTGGGCTGCCGTAGAGGGCTCTTTGTCATGTTTTATCTACCATAGGGGCATCCCAGAGGGCACTTTTGTGGCGTTTGACTTTGTAACTTTTGCTGAACAGCAGCCGCTGCGCCCAAAAGCAGCTCTGACAAGATAAATTCTAAATACAAAGTTGTAGCTTTACAATAGCACAAGTAGCAGTTGTAAAGTCTGAAAAGCAATCTTACTCAGCAACGTCAGTTACACAGCAAAATCTATTTAAAGTTTGCTAACATTAGCAATAGGTCACACCAGACCAAATAAGGCTGTAGCAGCAAAACCCCTGAGTGTATTGAAGTGAAGAAGTGTGTGTTCAGCTCTTCATTCGTAAGAGAGAAATTGTGTTATTTCCTCTCCTAAAAGTTACATAGTCTTTGCCTTAATATACCTTTGTGAGATTGTCTTTGATGCATAAATGTCTCTGCTTAAAAATGTTGGACATAGTTACATTTCTGAATTTGTAGCAACAAAATGCTCTTTTTTTAATTGATGGGGAGTTCTGGCAAAAACCTGTTCAACTTCAAATATGAAGAGTGACAACAGAAAATACAATACATATACATTTATTGATGTTACAGATGAAAGCTTATAGTTGTAAACAGTTAAATAACAGAGGAAATACTGACATTACTCAGAAGGCTGCCCTTGAGAGCATCTTTCATCAATATAAAAACATAAAAAATGAGGTATTGCACTTTTTATCTGTCCCATGAACACCACCCAGAGTCAACAGAGAGAACTGATCATCAGGCAGCAGAGTACAGATATTAGTCCGTTTACTGGGTCAGCTTAGTGAAGGACTCCCACAGAGCATCCAGCTGCCTCTTAAGGTTCTGGGCATCGGCATCCAACTTGGCCCTCAGCTCCTCTCCCAGGTTCTGCTGGATCTCCCGGGTTTTCTGGTTCAGCTGGGTCTCAAAGCTCTGGGCCAGGGGGATCATGCTCCTCTGAAACTCCTGCAGGCTCTGCTCCATCTTCTCCTTCATCTCCGTGGTGTAGGGAACCATCTGGGCCTGCAGTTGGTTCACGCTCTTATCCAGCTGCCCCTTCAGCTCCTGGGTCTTCTGCAGCAGGATGGCTTTCAGGGCCTCTGGGTCCATGGCATCAGCGTAGGGGGCCGCCTCCTTCTTCAGCTCCTCCACCTGCCTCTGGAGGTCAGCTACCATCTCCTTGGCGTAGGGCTGCAGATGGGATCCCATGGTGGTCAGATCCTTCTCCAGACGGGTCTTCAGCTGCTCGGCCTCCTGGGTAAACTTAGACATGAGGTCCTGGGTCAGAGGAGCCACCTGAGTACGGAGAGTGTCGGTGAGCTTGTTGACGGCGTCGGTGCTCTCAGAGATGAGGGTGCTGCAGAGACGCAAACAGAGACACAGACTTTGAATGAGTCGTTGTTCCTCTCCGCCCTGAAACTTACAACAACAAATTACAAAAACAAAACCAAGAAGTCAGCAATTCAATGGAAATGTTCATTTTTAAAAGGCCCTGGAAACTTTCTCAGCTAGCTTCTTACTACGAGTGATGGGGTTTATTTCACATTTGAGATTTCTGTTTTCTTTTGTTTTTTCTCTCTCTCTGTGGTCGTCTCACTCATTTAAAGTGGGCGGGGCTCAGTTAGACAAAGGTACATAAGGTCATACTTTTACGCACCAATCAGGATTTAGCAACGTTGTATCTGGTGACAGTGGGGTTGGTCACTGACAATCAAATCTGATCAAACGAAGTCCTGATGAAGCAGATTAACTCACATACTTTTTGAGCGTTAAACTGCTTATTTGGTCATGAATATTTTACATTATAGAGAAATACTTCAGATTTTTCCTCCACAGCTTTAGTGAGTTTATCATTTTGAAACTCTTACTTTACTTCCTTGCCCAGCTGGGACTGTCTGATCTGCTTCAGGGAGTCCTCGGCGGTCATGGTTGCCTTGGCAACGTAGTCCCAGAAAGCATCTTTCACCATGTCGACCTGGCGCTTGGGCTGGTTTTGCCCCACGTTGTTGGCATTGCAGCCTGCTGAAAGAACAGCGGCGAAAGCATTTATTGTCACACGTTGAACGCTGAATACTTCTTGTTCCAACTTAAATGATTTACATGTTGATTTTCACCAAAATTACCAAAACTTTCTTACCGGTGAAAACAGCGAGGGCGAGCACCACGAGGACCTTCATGACTGACACGGCAGCTGAAAAGAAACATACAAAATTAGCCTCTTTGTGGTTATTTTTTCACATAACCTGAAAAGTGGCATCCTCTTCCTGGTGTCTTACCTGTGTGGACGAGCTGTCTGTTGAATACAGCGTGTGTGTTCTGCACAGAGTATATATAGGCTGCTGAGTCGTATAGAGGAAACAGGAGTAAAGTCCAACGCTGAGTGCTGTGCTGCCACTGCAGCTTCCACATCACAACTGTGCTAACAGCGGTGCATCAGGGGCCACATCAGCACTGTCTGATGAATCCCCATGTACATTAAGTGTACATGTCATTATACATCAGACAGATTTCAGAGCAAGATTTTAGCTCAGAAATGTTTGGCTTTTATTCAGTAATGTCTGTCTTTATGTGACACTTTCTAGGTCTATTATCAGAAAAAAACTAATACATTAAAAATTTAAATTAAAGTTTAAAACTCCAAATTGTATATGTGTGACACAAATATGTGTAACATACTGTATATATAGTATAAAACCATATATATAACTTATAGGTTTTATGCCCTAGTTCTTAGAGAAATGGTATTTCATTCAGCTTTATTGTCAATGTTTAAAATGACAAATACATTTGAAACTTGAAAGTGATGTTGGAGACAGGAGCCAAAAGTTCACTCAATCATTTATTTAAAAAAATAAATAAAAATGAAAATAGATAATAATAACAACTTGAAAAAGAGTCTACAGCCATGCTAGCGGCTCTGTGAGGCTGTACTTTGAGCTAAATGCACCTGATGTTTAGCAGGTATAATGTTTATCATGTTCATCAGTTTTAGTTTAGCAGGTTTGCATGCTAACATTTGCTAATTAGCACTAAATGAGGCTGATGGGAATGTCTTTAGTTTTGCAGGTATTTGGTCATAAACCAAAGTATTGGACACACTCAGATTTTGATCTTATCACCAAAGTTATTACAGTTCAATCCTGAGGAGAACATGAATGTCTGTATAAAATTTCAAAGTAATCCATCAAATAGTTGTTTAGATATTTCAGTCTCGACCAAACTGGTGGACAGACAGGCACCCTTAGAGCTGCTAGCATGGCTAAAAACAAAAAAGAATATATAGTCTAACATATAATATATACAACATAAGATTATAATCCTGTTCCACGCTTGGTGAACCATAACAGCCGTGTACCTCATCTGTCATAAGCATACTGCAGTTCATCGCTGCCACTCAGATGTAAACTAACACTGAACTAAACTGGTTGATAATAAAACTTATTGCTGTTCACATACCATAAACATCTCACAAGCTAAAAAATAAAATCATAAAAGGAAAAATCACACAAAACATGTACTGGACTGCACATTAACTGGGCTGCATATTTAATTCAAATCAGTGAAAAAGACTCAGGAGACATGAATGTGTGTTACTCAAATATAACCTGTGACAGAGAAACGTCAGCAGATAAGATAATGAGGTTGATACTATTTCACTCTGTTGTGACATGTTTCTGTTGATTACTCTGTTGTCACTTAAGAAGCACAGAGTAAACAAAAGTATTGATTAACTTGAATGTTCTCAACTTTATGTGGACAAACTTGTTGTCGGACATGTTATAGGACAGCGAAATGTGAGCAGGACTTTGATCCCGTTGTGCCATCTGACCTGCAGATTATCTTCACTGAGGAATGTAAGGTGTCCTTATACAGCGATTCCCTTCCGACAAACTGATAAGACATGAGAGGTAAAGTCTTCCTCTGAGGACAAACTGCTGATAAACATCCCGCTGTTTTCATATGACTCACACAGAGACCTTTAATACGGATTATAAGGAGACGTGGAGAAGCTAAAGATGACTCTGGAAAAAAGTGGCAAATCAATAGTATTTTTCCTCTACAAGATGCATGTATCTATCATTTTAGAGAAGAGGGAATCCCTTAAATGATAAAAAAAATACATAGCAGAATACATTTTTAGACAGATTTTTTAGCACTTTATTACAGTTTACACTAACATCAACCTTTAAAAATATATTAATAAACTAATAAAGTAGTGTCTAATCCATCCTGCGCTATACAGAGAGCCACTGGTGAGCTAATATGTTGAGTCATGACATCAGTAACATTTCTGTATTGCCTCTTTAACTGCTAATACTTCTGTAGTTTCACTTAAAGCTGCACTGATCAATATTTTATATTTACAAAAGGTTAAATGATTATGTGTAATGTGAAAGGTGTCACTCATAGTGACAAACCCACAGCGGATTATCACAGTTCCCCTCAGCTCTAGGGAGGACCTTTTTTAGCACCTTTCAGCTCATTGTTTTGGTTTTACAGCCCTCAAATTTACTGTTTTGGTTCAGTCTCAGTGTTTTCATCAACCTCAATTTAAGCTCTAAAAGCCCACTGAACACAACCAGCAATGACAGACAGACACAGTTAGAGACTAGCTGGTGAACACAGTGGAGCATTTAGCAGCTAAAGATTCAGATATTTCCCTCAGGAGTTGGTGGAGACCAAAAAAGAGCAAAAAGAGAGTGAATATTGGACTCAAATTCGTCGGGTGGCCAGAAACCCGACTCCAGATGCTAATGTTGCTCCGTATCTGCTGGATGTGTTTGCTAACACGTTCGCTATACCAACTTTATAAGGTGATAATTATAAATGTCATTGTCAGTGTCATGTTTACAGATCCCTGCACTGCCCCCAAGATGCCAAAAAAATCAATTAATGCTGCTTTAAGTGAAACTTTGGGGTCTTTACTGTACAATTTATTTGCTATTTTCAAGTTAAAGTTACTGCATTACGTCTTTAAAGGATCTGAATGCGCTTTTTCTCAGTCGTCACTGCCTTCTGTGTGACTGCTGATGCTGTTTTAGGGGTATAAACCATTACGTAACCCATTCAGATGCTAGGGAAAGGTAATGACACTTAAATTATGATGTGGAGTGACAGCAGTGACAAGAGTCTGTCCAGCGGGGCAACCGCAGAAGGACTTTACCCTTAAATAATGGCTATAAAAACTCTGAACGGACGTCTGCAAAACACAAGTCATCAGAGTGAAGAAGAGACAAGCTGCCTCTGTAAGGTAACACATTTTATTATTATTGAAACACTTTTCATAAATTCATGACTAAATTTAATGTCAGATTATTCATTTATATATATTTTTAATTGTACATTTATTTTCTTTATCCAGCAGAGTCAAATTCAATCATGAAGGTACTTGTGGTTCTCGCTCTTGCTGTTTTCTCCGGTGAGTGAGTTTTTTCTTCAAAATAAAATCTGGATCCGTGTAAACCACAACGGGTGAATACATGCTTGGGTTCTGCCAAACCTCTGTGCTAAATCTGCCGTTTTATCCTCAGTTTGCAATGCCAACATCCTGTGGCAGGAGCCGACCAAGAGCAATCTCGATATGGTGAAAGATGCTTTCTGGGACTACGTTGCCAAAGCGACACTCACTGCTGAGGACTCCCTGAAGCAGATCAGAGAGTCTGAGCTGGGACAGGACGTGAAGTAAGAGTCCACGTGATAAAGACGCCTATTGACATCATAAATAGACTATGTTTCAATGTAATAACTGTTTTTTTTCTGTCTTTCAGTGCCAGGATCTCTCAGAGCGCTGACACAGTGAATCAGTATGTGGTTGCTCTGCGGACTCAGGTGGCCCCCCTGACCCAGGACTTCATGACTCAGTTTACCCAGCAGGCCGAGCAGCTGAAGGCTCGTCTGGAGAAGGATCTGACCGCCGTGAGCACTAACCTGCAGCCCTACGCCGAGGAGATGGTGGCTCAACTCCAGAGGCAGGTGGAGGAGCTGAAGAAGGAGGCGGCCCCTTACGCTGACGCCATGGACCCGGAGGCCCTGAAGGCCGTCCTGCTGCAGAAGACCCAGGAGCTGAAGGTCCAGCTGGATAAGAGCATGAACGAGCTGCAGGCCCAGATGGTTCCCTACACCACGGAGATGAAGGAGAAGATGGAGCAGAGCCTGGAGGAGTTTCAGAGGAGCATGATCCCCCTGGCCCAGAGCTTTGAGACCCAGCTGACCCAGAAAACCCAGGAGATCCAGCAGAACCTGGCTCCATTCGGAGAGGAGCTGAGGGCCAAGCTGGACACCAGCGCTCAGGACCTGCAGGCTCAACTGGCTACTCTGTGGGAGTCCTTCACTAAGAGGACCCAGTAAAAAGGATCCACGATCAGCCTCCACACACCAGATATTAATTTTAAATGTACCCAATGTATATTTTAATGAATAAAAATCTAATGAACGAGTTCAGTCTTTTTGAGTCTTAATTAGGTTTGAAGACACGTTTTATACAATGATGGTAGAATTAAAGGGGAAATTTATAAAGCTAAAACACAGAAACCAACACTAGTTTAAATGTTCCACAAGAAAACCATTTGACCAAATGACAGAGTTCACTCAGTGGACAACCTCATGCTGAAGAGGCCTGTATATCACAGGTAAACACACTGCCGAGGTGCCTTTGGGCAACATGCTGAATCCAAGCCAGCTCCAGTTCTGTTCTGTGGTTGGTTTTATGCTTTTCCTATGCTCACTCTTAACTTATAAAACAAAAAAAGAAGTTGTTCGAAAGTCATGCTTATGGCCACCAAAGTTTTTTTTTAGCAATATCTTTTATCAACAACCTAAATGCTAATTACATCCAGCATTTAAGAATTAAACTGAGCACACTGCACATACATTAAAACAATGTCTTTCCTGTATGTAAACTAAAAACAAAATGGTAATGAAAAAGTTTTTTATAAAAATGTATTACCAGGTTCAAGAACTAAGGACTAATCATTCCTCTTAATCTATTTATCCACTCTATTAAAATACATGCAGGGACCCAAAATTATTTAAAAAATGTTTTTATTTACTAACCTGCACCACTTTTTTTTTTAGACAACCAAATATCAATCACTTATTTTTAGGAAAGATTACACCCCTAATATCAAAATCTTAGGATCTATATGCATAATTTACATATTACATATATAGTTTGAGTCACATTATTTCAAAACTCAAATTTATTCAAAAGCCTGTTTTTAAAACTGTTTTCCTCTGCAACATTTAAAATAAAGATGTAGAGATATAAAGAGTGACTCACAAAACTAACAGTACATCGTCTTCATGGTTTACTTACCTGAATGTAAGTTCTACTGGATTGCAGCTGCTCAGGATTGTGGGAAACGATGATGGCGCGGAGACATTGCTGGAAACGTCTTTTCCTCACTCTTGTGTAAATTGAAATTCTTCTCATATGGCAGTTCTGTCGTTATGTTTTATAATCTCCATGTTCTGAGGCCCAGGGTTCCCACACAGTTTTACCAATGAATTTTCAAAACTTTTCCAGTTTAAAATAGGTAGGCCTATATAGTGATCATAGGGCACAACAATTAGGCTTTTACACGTAATATTAATATTATGACACCCACATACTTTTATTTTCTCTAATTTTGCATTGGCTTAAGTGAATGTCAGCATTTGCTGCATTTATCAATTTAAAAGGAATGGTGCATGGAAGTTTTAAATTAGTTTTGTTGGTTTGCCTAACTAAAAGTTCATTTTAAATTAGTAATACAGGGAATGTATTTCGTGTAACGTTAGACATGTTTTTGGATTTTTATGAACATATTTTAAACAGCCAAAACAATGTATACTCAAAACTTTTCCAAAACATTTCCAGGCCTGAAAAACAGTTTTTCTAATTTCATAACTTTTCCAGGAATGTAATGACCATGGGAGGCCATTTGAGAGGGTACCTGGGATCAGTGGTTATAAAATTGAAGAGAACTCCTCATGAAGTTCACATGAACTCCGGCAGAGACGAGATCGACTAAACAAGACGATCAAGGACATGCAGTTTTTGTAAGAAATGGTATTTATCAGTTTCCAAGAGGTATATACAGGTCATATATACGGTTCCACATGTGTGTAACATTAAAAAAAAAAAGGCAACAAAACACGTGATGGATTGTGAACGTGACATGCAGTACAGTACACTCCTTCCTGATAGCTGGTAAACTTGTCTGTAACCAATAAATCACCTTTAAACAAGTAAATGACAACGACTCCATTTCACTGCACGCCAAGACAGACTTACAATAAACAAACAAGAATAAAATTCAAAACTGGAGCGACAGGCACTGAACTCAGTGACAAAAACAAAGAGCTCTGTAATGTCTCTTAATGTGTTATGTCTTTCTACCGTCTATTGGTTTGTGTCGAGAGTCCGCAGTCAAAAAAATTCCTGCACAATCACATTATTTGTTACACTTCTGATCAATCAGGCGATTCATCTTTATAGAATTAAATGCATTAGATTTACATTATTACCTTCTATTCACCACATTTGATGAAACACAATCTGGGAAAACCAATAACGTGATATTGGCCGAATCGAGTGACACACGGTGTTGTACATGGTATAGTCTGCTCGTCCATAGTGAGTCTGTCCGTTCGGTGAAGTCAGTCTGCGGATCGACAGCCCGCCGCTCAGTCAGTCTAACCGATTGTGACGCCAAAACCGCACTGGAACTTGTTCTTGCGGTGGTTGAGGAAGGTGCAGAGGACCAGAGAGAGCGGCAGCGGGAGCAACTTCTTTTCTAACGTTGCACCAACGACCCAGTTACTGTCTAGTGAACCTGAGAGGAGAGGAGGAGACAGAATATTAGATTACTAGATGGGCTTATTATAAAAAAGAGACATGAGAAATTTCATAAAAAAGGTGATAAAAACTCCTGTTTATCATTTGTTTAAAAAAATGTATTCTGAAGAAAAAAAATGATACAGGGTAAAAACATCTGAATATAGGCCATTTTTCTGTGGTAATCTTCCTAGATTTTTTTTCCATTTTGCCTCTTGGAAAACTGTCAATTTTAATTAAAATAAGTGAAATTTAAACACTTTTCGGGCACTTTCAAGGTACCTAAACCCAAAACTTTCCAGACTCTCAAAGCTTTTATCACCACATCTAAATTATTACTATAAATGCCAGGAGACGAATGTATATGCAAGTGTTTCCCTTGAAATAGAGTTTAAACACATCGTACCTTTAAACAGTAAATTGGCTTTAGGGACATCTAGCTGGTAGCCGAATGACACACTGGTGTCTTGCATGCGGGTGCTGCCCTCAAACTCCACACCGACCTGCAACTGTTACACACACACACACACACCTTAATTATTTAACTTATTTCATCTAATTATGAAGGAGGTCGGCTTTACTGCACGGGACAATAAGTCTGACATCACACCAAGCTAGGTCAAGTTTAACATTAATAAATATGGATACCAGTATGCAATGTTTCCATTCAACTGTCGAGAATTTTAAGCAAACTTTTGAAATGTTGCAAAAAAGAAATGTGAATTAGGCGCCTTTCCATTAACTGGTTTGGAGTGAAAAAGAGGTCCCCAGGAATTTGTTTCTATTGGGCCAGTTTTAATTGTTCTCTCATGTCAGCTAGTACTGGCCGTGTTTCATGCTGTTCGGAGACAAAGACAAATTGATGCGGAACGGTTCAGCGGAAACAGCTGATCAGTCATGTCAGTTAAATGTTCGCTACGTCAGAACTTATTTGGCAAAGGTGTTTCCATCAACTCTTTTTCGGCAAAGGCAAAAACCACCTCAAGCGAGCCTAACAACTTTTATGCGCAATTGAATTGTGCCGTTTCCACACAGCTTTTCTAATGCGATTCGCATAAAAATAGGTTTATGGAAACACAGCTAGTGTTAGGTGAATTATAAGTCACCTGCCTGAATAATCAGTCTCATGCTCTTCAATCCAAACTGCAAACAAAAGCTACACATTTATTTTACTGAGTTAAAGGCAACAAGGGTACCTGCTCGTTGGCTTTGTGATAGTATGAAGCATGAGCCCCCGCTGAGCCGAGTGTCAACGTAGCAATGTAGTTACTGCCTGTACAGAGGGAGGTCAAGTCAGTACTGGTTTAACTAAATGAAAAAAAAAAAAAAAACGATCAAAGATGATCATTAAGTCCGAGTAAATTGGATCCAAGTGGATCCATCAATCCAGACGACGTGCTTATAATAACCTGCGTCTCACCTGTGTACCTGCCAACTAACGACATCACTGTGCCCTCCTCTCCTGGCCTGCGGTGGTAAACCAGCTCCCCTCCCAGCGCCAGAGCCGGCGTTATGGACTGGAGGTAGTGTGTTACAACAATACCTGTCAGGTGGACAACAGCAAGACAGCAAGAGGTGTTCAGGTTCAGGACAAATCTTTGTTTTGGTCAAATTAGATTTCAGACAGTTAAAAACAATCCTAAAATATTTACTGATGGAAAGTTATTTTAGTCTTTTTAGTGACAAAATGGTAACATGTCTGCAGACTGGATCCTCTACACAGCTTTACTGACTGAAGACCTACCAGAGCCAAGAAGGACATCTGGGTTTCCAAGTGTAATGGTTGCAGTAAAATCTTCTCCCCTGATCTCAGCGTCTCCTTGCCAGTTCACAAACTTCTGTTGTTGTGTCTGAGGACATAACAGATTTTTGACAAAGTTAACATTACAGCCCGACTGATACTCCAGTAAACATCATGCACAGTGAGAGAAACCAGGAAAATGAAATAGAAATAAACTAGAAAAGTACATAAATAGTATGGTTGGGTTATGGCGGTATTAAAATTAAGTAAAAAGCTCCAACAGGGAGAGAAAGAATGTTACCGCTTTACCTGGAAGGCCAATTTGGATCGTATTCTGTTGGACATCTGGTGTATAATCTGGGCGTTAAGGCTGCCACTGTTGTCCATGTCTCCCACCATGACTGGAAAAAACTGAACAAAAAGGAGGCAGTGCATTCACATCACAGTTCATATATGAAGAAAATATAAACGTCTTACAGATGGGATTCACTGCAGCTTACCTCTGCTGGACCGGCCTGCTTCGTTCCAACGTACGTGGCACCAAACCTGTAGGTGGAATCTCCCATGGTGCTCAGCAGCACAGTGTGATTCACCTTAAAGAGAGTTTAAAAGGACACCGTTAAAAATGCACCTTTAAACACGTTTGCAGTTCACTTTCTTTGGTCTGATCCATAGTGGGAATTGCTGAGATACACATTTGAGACGTAGTCACGCTTTACTTTGTGTATCAGTTAGTCAAAGGACAATGTACACAGGGCAAAAAACTGTTCCGAGTTGTGGCGGTAAAAGCTTCTGACGTAAAAAGGAACTTAACTGACCTGGAAGTGGTTGCTAAGGCCCTTGTTGACAACTAGCCTGACGCCTTCCATCTGCATAGGGAAAACCTCTGATGAGAAAAACACAGCAGACGCAGTTAGATGCATTTAAGACGCACAGGAAAGCAACACCAGGTAATTTATCAGAAGCAAGACTCCTGTGACTCCTTGAGCTCTGCCTCAATTATCTCCACTTACCTTTGCACTTGCGATGACACTCATCAAATGCACCGGGGTTAGGCAAAGAGTTTTCCGACTCCTGCTGCTGTCCCGAGGCTGCCTCAGTGGGGGGTATAACAGAGGAAACTGGGGGCATCCCAAAGCCTGGCGGCACCGTCAACCCCGGGGCAGGAGCACCACCAGAGGCTGGTGGTGGAGGGTTGGGGGAGCTGGCAGCCAATACACTGCCCATTCTGGCAGAGAAATGAAGGGACAAAGCAATAGAGAGGGTTAGTGACTGACTGGGTTAAACCCAAAAGAGAATATTTGGCTGTTACATCAGGTACATCAACGCAGGATAACATTAAAGAAACACACTTGGAGCTGCTAAGATTTAGGATGGAGGTAGTGGCGGGTGCTACACCATACATAACCAATAACTGTGTAATCGATGCAGGCAGGCCAGATGCATCCAAAAGCGTAAGGCAATTTAACACGTAAAGTTAAAGTAGCGGAACTTGCAAGAGACAGATTTAAAGAAAAGAGGCCAAGGAGCAGAGGCCAAGACATCCTCCTGACTTTTATTTCCCAGCCACAAACACTCTGGATCCTGGATTTTCCTGGATTAGCCCTTCCACGCCTGGTTAATGTCTTTCAAACTCCACATCACATCTGTAACGCGGATTCCTTCGGCATTCAAGCCCTGAACGACGGACGGTCACTTCACTGCTAAGCTGATCGTTTCAGGGGTTAAAAAAAAAAAAATTCAGCATTACATCCACACGTGTGTTTTTGGTTAAATGACCTTGTGCGACTGATTGAGGGGATAAACCAGGCGGTGAACTGGCAATCGCGTTAGCGCCCACACAACCTGGCGACACCACCGGGGTTATCCTCTCGGCGTTTAGAAAGAAGACACCGGCCGGGTAGCCTGGTCTCCGTGTGCCCCGTTAACCTTTAACCTTTCATTCACATGAAGTCAGAGCGGCAGCGGGTCGGAAACACCGGCCAGTGACGTTGTGTGGCGGAAACGGGGAAAGAAAACACTTTCAGGTGCGTCCGACGGTTTGAATGAAACCTGCCGCTGTGACACAGTTAGCCACGCTAGCTCCGCGAAGCTAGCAGGCAGCAGCTGACAGCCTTTGAGACAAACAGCAGCAGCTGCCGGTGGTGAAGGACAACAAAGGCCACTCTGTGAGGGGGAAAAAACCCCCAAAACAGTTCGTGTGTCGCTTCCAGTGAAACGTCTTGTTATATAAAACAGCTAACGGCAGATACTCACGTTGTGATTTCCAGAGGACGACGCAGCCGGAAGTCGAATCTGGCAGCACCGAAGAAGAAGAAGAAGAAGTGAGTGCCGCTAGGGCCCGCCTTTTTTTTTTTTTTAACTCAAGACACGTTATGATTGGATGGCGGACCGCGACCCTCGCATATGATTGGCAGAGACACCCGTCGGTCAGTTATCGTGCGCAGAGATTTGAGAGGCGTGGTTTCGTGTCGATTGCGTCACGCGTGTACTCAAACACCATTTGCCAATCGACGCGCTGTCGGCTGCGGAGGGGCGGGCGTTTGTTCTCCGAGCTCACCGATTGGCGGAGAACTCTGACGTCGGCTGCAGACCGAGAAGCAGCCGAGCGGCTGCAATAAAATGTCACGAAGAAGCACCTTCAAGGTCAAACGGCAGCATGAGGCTCCTCACGCAAGGTCACGGCGTTCCCAAAATACAGTTTGTTGAATTTGTAGCTGACGCACAACCACAGCGTTAATGTTTTCACCGTCCTGCCTAACGAGGGGTCACTGTGCACACCTGTGGCACCAGGTGGAAGCATCTGGAGGAGCAGAAGGCCAGTCCTGAAGCTGTGAACCATTATACCCTATTTTTTTTATTGTCATTTAATTTTATAAAACTTCCAGGCTGCTGTTGTATTGGACTGAACGGATCACTCGCCCTCCTGAACACGGTAGACTTCAGACCACAGCTTCATTATATGCCATGAGACCCAGGAACCACCAGAAACCCTATGCAGGAATACTACTTCGCCCTCAGGTTTTCTGTGTGTCAATTAGTAATTTGAATTAACACAATATTATTTAGGAATAAACCATCATGTGTGCACAATATAAAGTTAAATATGCAAGGCTTTCGGATTAGATTTTAGATAGGGCCACAATAATACATGATCATGCAGGACCCAGTTGATATCAACATCCAACACAAGTGGTACCAACTCCTAAACAAATACGCAATTCATCAAATTACCAAAAAACAACCGACACGCAGTAACTCTGGTGCTTTTGGGGCCCGATAGGTAATCCAGCCTTGTGCATTTACCTGGACAGGAAACCTGCACCGTCTCATCCCTCCTTGACACGACTACCTGTGCCTGGTCAGATGGTTGAGTAATTAGTAAATGTGCTACAACAGACAAAAACATTGGTTATAGTACTTTAAAGCTGGCTTACATAGTACAGCACCAAATTGTCTGCATGCTTCTCCGTTCAGGCAACTTCAGGTGTAACGTCATTATTTGAATCATGTGAAAAGCGTAATAAAACAAGAGGAGAACACCAGGCAGTGTAAATTTAAGTTCAATTTATTGAATTTTATAACCCCTGCATGTATTTCCACATTACAACAGTAGGACAGTGATTAACACAAGTCGTTGAAATACCTTGTGCCTTCTCAATGCATTTTGTAAGGAAAGAAAACAAATCAAAAAAACATTAAAAGATGAACGATGCAAGAATGACATTTTTTTTGCAGTACCACCCAATCAATGCTTGAGTTCTAATGGCACAAAAATAAAATAATGGGACAGTGAGGGAGGAAAATTAACAGACATCCTAAACATGGGAGTCTGGTTTTAGGCTATTACAACTGAAGTCCAAAATGATGCAACTCACATGAACGTGGGGCTGAAAATAGTTTTGGGAGAAGCGGGACCACCGTGGTACCAATAAGTACAGAGAAGACTGAACAACTCAAAAACTGTGACTACAAGAGGGTTTTTTTAAAAGACAAAACAGATTTTTTAAGTATGACGGATCAACTGAACCAACACTTTTGTGAGCCAATTTAGAATTATGTTATATTACCACTCCTTCCCACCCATGTTGTAGAGAAAATACTATTGCAACTTTATGTCCAGCTACATTGAAACAAAAAAAAACAAACAAAAAGAAATTATAATTTGAGAGCCAATTTAGAGTTTTATCACCACTGTTTTCTATCCACGTTGCAGGGGAAATACTGCTGTAACTTTACCCGCAGCTTACTACAACAACTCATCATTAAGTTGGGCTGAAATCGCCTGAAGCATGGGTGAGTCTGCATTAGTGCAGCAAATTAAGAGACCCAATTCAATTCAGCAATGCACAGTAGAAATATTAGGGGCAGTCCAGCCAGTAATACTAGTTTTAAGTCAAGGTGTTGACTTTGTTTTTTATTTCCACCAATTTAGAATTTGTAGAATCACCAAACTGCCATTTTGTACCCAAATCCTCACCCTTTTTGAATTTATTTAATTTTTTTTAACAGTTACCCTTTTCAAACAACTTTGACAAAACATCCCTCCCACCCCCGTCGGCACTCCTGACTCCACAGGCCAAGAGTGCACACACAGACAAAGACGTCTGGACAACACCAGATGATCAAAAAAAAAAAAAATCAACCTAATCTCTCAAACATTCAGAACTGCATTCATCATAACCTCCTTTGTGACCGATGATGCACGAGTTTACTCCAACACAAAATGTGCAAATTCACGTCGAATACAGCTTAAAAGAAAAACAATGGCTTATTACATCTTAAGTTTTGGTTTCGTCGCTCCAGTCTTCAGCTCTATTGTGTTTGATAAAATTGTTCCTACCAAAGTTAAGTCTTGAGCTCTCAAAACGCCCCTTTGGAGCTATTCTTGGCGATGTTGCCTTGTTTTGAGATCTCAGCAATTACTTGACGGATTACACATGGCTGGAGCTAGAAAAACAAAGTTGTAATAAAGGGAAGTTTTTCTTTAAGGGGTTGAGCGTTTTCGGAGCCGATTCCAGGCAAAAGTCTGGGATGGCGTCTATTATTTATTTAATGACAATAGCCAGGAGATATTTTTAATGTTACCCCCTTCAAAAAAATGAACGTGAGAAAAACTCCACAACTATCCCCACCATGTCTTGATAAGTTCAGCTATAAATGTATGTGTAATCTCTGCTGTTTTTTGGGGTCACAAAGGAGATCATGGAATGACTGTCAGGGATGTGATCGGGGACAGAAAACATCAAAAAGAACAGAAAAGTGGAAATGCTGTCATTTGAAATTAGATTTTATGTCCACAAACTTGAACTCGTGGAGGAAACGGGAGATTGAAAAGGAGAAACAAAAAACAAAATCACATCCCTGACAACTGTAAACATCTGTACTGATATTTAAGACATCGCCAACAAAAACACAAGACGAGTCTGCACATGAAAATACCCAGGAAAAAAAAAGAAAAAAAAAAAAAAGAACATACAACCATTACGCGTACATGCAACCTCAAACTGTTAACAAGACAGTTTCATTCTTTTCCCAAATTACCAGTCATCCACGCGAGTAACAAAATTGGCTCTGGTTACTCGTGTGATGTCTGATTTTCCCGAAGACGAACCATTAAATCCAGAGATCCACAGGTTTAGTTGCAGCTGCATGTAAAACGTAATGAATCTTAACAAAACTCAGCCTGTCACAGCTTCAAACACACATCTCATGACCTCTCTCTCTCTCTCACACACACACACCTTGTTCAAACAGTCACCTGTATGCCTCACTCTCTCTCTCTCTCACACACACACACACACACTTCTCTCTCACACGACATTCTCCTTTTTTGGTTTTGCTTCAATGTAAATCCTGAAAATCAATTTCAAGGACAAAAAATAAGGGAAACAAAATTCTACCTCCTCCTCCACCCATGAAGCAAAGGATTTTCTTTTTTTGTGTGTTGTATAATTGTAAACGACTAGTGTAAACAATGAATCATTTACAATTTTGTTTCCTCAAAATGATTCATAACACCTCGTATAAAGATTGCCCTAGTGGAAAATGGATTGAGTCGCTGAAAACAAATCACGGCACTTTGATCATCCGTCACGCAAACATGGAACAGGTTCAAGGAGATCACAGTGCTTCAACGCTTTGCAGAAACTCGCTCCGGTATAACTTAACGCTCTCTCTGGCACTTAAAACATGAAGCAAATTAGGTATTTCATACTTTTGAGGGGGAAAAAAAACTCTAAATCAAAAGGTTTTGTCTTTGCTTTAAGTACCAGAGAGAAGGAAAAATCCAAGATGCCCAGAGAGCATCTGATAAAACACTTGGCTTCTGCACCCCCCCCCCCCCCAAAAAAAGCCTCCAGAAGTTGCCCAGTGCTAAAGCCTCAGTCCCCCCCCCCCTTCAAACTGCTTTAAGCAACATGAAAAATAAATCTTAAAAAGCAAAAATACTTTCTTTTTATGTCTTTTCTTTTTATCATTACTGACGCTCTGTAAGGGGAGGACAAAAACAAAGAAGTCACAGCTGCCTGTTCAAAGATGCTACAATTTTGCTTTCAAAACACAGAGCCCACCCCTCACAACAGATACTCCTCACATTTCTTATAATCGTAAAACATAGCTGTGCTGGGGGGGGGGGGGGGGGGATTTTTTTTTAAAAATTGGTATCGCTGCTGCTGCAGAAAGAAAACTGACTTTGTTTTGTTTCTAATTTTAGTAGTAGTTCAATTGAAGGTTAACGTGGTCCTTTAAAGACTGAGCAGGTTTCATCACCCAGCGGTCCATGTAACCATTTCGTATCCAGTACACAAGTTCATAAGAGCTAAGCCAGAAGAGGAGTTTCTAATGCAACAGCAGCAATACAAACAGCAAGTCTCAAATATGATCAAGAGCTTGGCATTCAACCACTGGGCTTAGAGAACACATTGGCAACTAATACATTCACCAACTTCAATTTCGCCATGATGGGGCATAAAAAGAAAGTTTAACTTTAGGATTTTCAAAAATGCTCCCGTCATTACCTCCACTGTGTGTTTCAACAAGACAACTGAATCTGAAGCAGAGTGGGGAAAAAGAAAATGACAGAAAATTCAAACAATTGTTTTGCACCAACTTCCACAAAAACCATTGACTCATTGGACCTATTGATACCCAATTGTGTACGAGCTTAGTGATAGAAAATGTTGCTATCAAAACTGTTCTGAACCAGTCTCTGATGCATCAGTCCTGCGCCGAAGCTGCGTGCAGGATAGGAACGCAGTTTTTCATTTACCAGCTACAGTGGCCGATGGGTTTACAGTATTCACCAGCCCAATATGATTTTTTTTTTTTTATGTAGAATAACCTCCAGACAGCAGCTGTCTGCAGGAAAACTCACCACCAACAGCCAGAATGTAACAGCATGAGGCTGCTATTCATCTCCCATTCTGTTTGTGTGGTTGCAGGCCAACATCCATGAATCAGTATGGGGGGCTTGTGTCTTTAGCCGTCTTCTCATATTAACTCTGCTCACGTATTATTCATAGCGAAAGGGAAAAACAGTCACGCAGTATTTAAATAAAGCTGCCCTTTTTTATTGCAACGTTCACATCAAAAATAAACGTTCACATTCAGGATGTTTTGGTTTTTTTTAAAGTAGTTTGAGCCGTGTTTCAACACACCTCTCAGCAGGACAGAGTGTGTGTGTGTGTGTGTTGTCTTTTTCCCTTGCATAATGGATGTTTAAATAAACTCGGGTTACTATTAAATTCATATTATTTGTGCTCGTACTCTGCTGCATGACAGAAGACAGCAGGCCATGAATGGATGAGTGCACATGGGAGTAAGTAAGGCACTTGAGTGACAACAACAGTGTAAGTGGACAGAATGATGGCTGGTGTAAGTGCACCATTAACATTAAAAAAAGAGACCAACCTTGCTGCTGGCAATGAAAACCGTCTGAGGACGACGGGTTCGAAACAGATTTGATACTCATTTGCACTGCTGTCTAACCAAGACACATTTTAGGATAAATACGCTAAGCTCATACGCAGGATGCATTGTCCTTTCTGAGTTTGGTGCAAAACAATAAAGTTTAACTTTCTCAATTGATAAAAAAGCAAAAACAATGAGGCAGCTCTCTTTGAGGAAAAGCTAAGGAAATGCTTAAAAAAAAATAAAAAACAGCCTTCGCATCCATTCGACAGGCTCCGAAAATGGAGAGAAATGTGAAACTGAAGAGTTGCCTGAAGCCTGTGTGCAAGCGCTGATGTCTGTGCAAAAGCCCGGTGTGTCCTACTGTCCTGGAGGGAAGAGAAAACACTGATTAGGAAGACGGGTCTTACATCTTTCGTACAATAACAAGTCTAAAAAAGCATCTCAACTGTTTTAGGTGCTGTCCTGTTGGCGTCCTGGTTTCTCTTCCACCTCCTCCACGTCACAGTCGCCGCCAGACGAGTGGAACTCGGCCACATAGAGGCTCTTGTCGATGCTGCCGGGAATGGGCTTGATGTCGGTCACCAGCTGGTCTTCGATGGCCTTCAGGTTGAATCGGTCCTCTGATGTGATCAGGTTGATGGCCAAGCCCAGGTGACCAAACCTCCCTGAGAGAGAGAGAGAATATGTTTAATATACAAATTCACTATGACGTCTTCTACCCATCATATTTATTTTATCAATCCCTGACCAAGACAGGCTTTACTGTAAGTGTTGGTCGTGATTTATAGTAGAATGAAAGCCAATTCAGATCCTGCATCCTGAAGATCATCATAGTGAAAAGCAAACAGGACAGATGGAGCTGCACTTATGGTCATTCCACAGGAGAACTAGTATACATTAACACATTACTTCATGCATCAATTTGAACAACTTCTAGTGCATAAAAAAAACAAAAAACATTTTTGTATGTTTGCACTTCCTGTTCATGTTTACGTTTGTCATGATTTTGCTTTGCATTTCTCATCTAAATCCCGTTTTCAAACCAGTTTCCACAATTGAGACAGTGAAGCTTTAATATAACGAAGCAGTGTACGTTATTAAGGAGTGAACAACGTACCTGATCTTCCAATACGATGGAGGTAAGTCTCTGCATTCTTCGGGAAGTCAAAGTTGATGACGACGTTGACAGCTTGGATGTCAATACCTCTGGTGAAGAGATCTATTGGAAGACGACAGAACATTAGATTATAATCTCTGATAACCTCTGTTGCCTTTCTGAATAACATTAAGATGGCTAGCTTTGAAATGTGCGAGTGTACCACAGAAACTCACCAGTGCAGACCAGGTTCCTGCACAGTCCATTTCTGAAGTCGTGGAACACACGGTTTCGATATTCCTGAAAAACAAACAAGACATAAAACGCTATAAAAAGAGGCTACTGGCTCCAAGACACAACCAAAACATTCAAACCACATTATACATTCAGGTTGGCTACTGAAGGCACAATGGGCAAAGAAATGTTTAGAGTGACTGGAAACAGAGAGAGGGCGGATGAAACAAGGCCCCTAGTCCTCCAGGACACTCCTCAGCTTCATTAACTAACATTTATTTTAATTTTATGATCCAAAACAATCTAAGTTGATTAGGCATGTGATTGGCAAATGACAAAAAAGCAGGAAACAGAGCCAGAGCCTGCCTGCGTGCGTGTGTGTGTCTAATATAAAAAAATATATATATATATATATATATTTAAAAGTAATTATCTTCAGAATGTAATAGTCTGTCAATTCCCTTCATTTGGTCTCACAGAGAAATGCAGCAAAACTATTTATAGTGCTTTAATTACATAAAGTTATCAATATCAAACATTACATTCAGTCTGACTAACATTATTTGTGTGACTATCTGCTTTGTGCAAGACAGACAACTAAAGCCGAAACGGGAAGACACAGCTAACATTACTGTCCTCACTAGCCACCCTTACAAAACAGCTAATCAAGTATCCAATTAACCGATGTAAACCCAGGGTTACTGGGGAAACCACATTACTACGAACCATGTAAACTCTTTAATCAAGCTATTATCTAAATGTGGTTATTCACAGTAATCGGAGTAATCACAGTAAGTTGGCAACACTGAAACAAGATAAGAAAGGGGGGTATGACATGCAACTCTGTCCTCGGCTGGAATCAAACCAGCATTCGGCTATCAGGACGCCCCGGCTATAAGTACAGCTCTAATAGCAAAACATTTCTCTCAGTTGTTTCTTGTCCTCACCTGCATCATCTTGGCATGGATGTAGAAGCAGGAGTAGCCCAGCTGAGTGATCTTCTTGGCCAAGAGCTCCACCCTCTGAGTGGAGTTACAGAAGATAATTGACTGGTTGATCTGAAGCTGTGACGTAGAGAAAGAGAGAGAAAAAGAGAATATGTCATGGATCACTACGTCAGCCTTGTGTCCTGTGGTCTGACTCTGATCAAAATCCTAAAAATCGACAAATTTACTGTTAAAAGAAAAACTGGAGCATGGTGTTAGAGATGTTCTAAGATTAAAAAATTCCACCCGCTGAGATGCAACCATGGTAACTTAAAAAACTGGATTTTTCAACAACTAAAAATGCACTGCTGTACTGTGTTACAATTTGTGTTTAAGATATAGAATAACACGTGGCACCATTGCATTATGAAAAGAAGTGCGTTTGTGACCGCAAGGCTGGCTGTTTAAAATGCATGGGCGGTGAATGTAGAGTTAGTCGGTTACCCTGGAGAACAGTGTGTTGAGGCAGTGGACTTTCTGCCTCTCGGTGACGTAGGCGTAGTACTGAGTAATGCCCTTCAGAGTCAGTTCCTCCATCAGGTTTATCTCATAGGGTTTCTGAAGGTGCTTGGCCTACAGCAAGGACATAGAATAAATAGTTTAGAGTTTGCATTTAAAAACATTTTTCACACATGTACAAGCATGTAGGGCGTCCTTACTTAACTCTGGAAATGTGTTGTTTTTTTATTGTTGTAGTATTTACATATGTAATCTGTGTGACTGCATTCCAAAGGACATTGTAGAAGATTTTTACAGGCTCTAAACAATCAAATCCTGCGACTGTTGGACGAAGACAGCCAAGGAAAAGGATACAACAGACTAACACAAACACAGATCTGGGCGCATTTTGAGAACAGCTTGGTCTGCAGTGCGAGCCAAGCGGTGCCAAGTGGCCCCGAGCCATTGGGTTGGCTGAGCGGTGCAGCAATTAGCCGACTACTCACCATGAACTTCTGCACGCTGATGGGGAAGGTTGCAGAGTAGAGCAGGATCTGCCTGTTCTTGGCCAGGAAGCTGATGATATCCTCGATGAGCACCACAAAATCCTGAGACAGCAGCTTATCCGCCTGAGAGGAAATGGAGACAATGAACATGAAGCAGGCAATGCTCCAGTCTGAAAAACAAACTGATTATGGTGAAAATGGAGTGGCAGACTTGTAAGAAAACCTGATCAAAATTAGATGCCTTTTACAATGTACAGTATATACACACTACTGATTATGAGCAGATTTCTTAGTATTTTTTTTATTGATTTTATTCATGGTTACCTCATCCATCACCATCATCTGGACTCTATCCACCTTGGCCACTCCCTTCTTTATCAAGTCCAGGATCCTACCAGGTGTCGCGATGACCACATGCACTAATGTGGAAAACAGGAGAGAATTACAATTACACAAAAGGTGAAACAACGTTGAAATATAATTATCCTTTTATTTTTTCTATTCACTTCTGTTTGTACCATAAACCTTATAAATGCGCAAGTGTGTGTAGTGGGCAGTAGCCCCTGTTTGGACAAAAAGCCATGAAGTAGGTCAGTGAGATACAGTGTGGGCTCTTACCTGTCTCATCCAGGCGCATGATGTCATCTCGCAGGTTTGTGCCCCCGGTGGTGGCCATGACTTTGACTCCTCCCAGGTGTTTGCTGATCTGGATGGAGATCTGGCTCACCTGCAGTGCCAGCTCACGGGTGGGCACCATGACAAGTGCTAGGGTATAAAAGTGAACAGGTTACACACGTGGTGGGTGGGCAAAAGAGGCAAATTAAAGTGTAGAACTAACAAGACGAAACAGCTTACACACTAGAGAAAAGACCGTATTACTGTGAGGGTACAGATAAGGAAGTAAGAGACAAGGACACGAGAGGAAGCATGAGAGAAGAAAAATGAGCACGGTGAACAAAGGAACAGGGGACAAAAGTGAAGTTGATGGTAAAGGATGGAGGATGAGAGACAAAGGTAACTGTATAAAATTACAGGCAGTGTCTCACCCTGTATGTGGTCCTTTTTCAGGTCTATTCTCTCCAGCAGTGGGATAAGATAGGCTCCACTCTTCCCTGTTCCGTTCTTAGCCCGAGCCAGAATATCCCGTCCAGACAGGGCGATGGGAATGCTCTCCTCCTGCAAGGAAACAAAATGACCATCTTTAGTTCTGTGACTACACTGTAGTATCATACGTAAACATAAGGCTCCAACAATTCTCCAATCTACATAATGATCTTGGCACTTCACCACTGACATTACATTGTATAATCGGACCTTTTCATTCAAGCACTAAATTGCAGTACACTTGTACTGAGTTATAATGTGGCAAAAAAAGTTCCACATTCATACAAAACATATCTTATCTGCTAGCCAAACCCCTCAAGACTATAGCCATAAGACATCCTGCCTAGTGGTTAAGACGCATAAAGCAAACAGCCCTGGTTTGATTCAACAAAGGTTGCCATTTTCCAGTGACCTTTGTTGCTTGTAACACCTCCTCCCCCCTCTCCGTTTCCTGTCCACATCTCTACTGTAACCTATATAATAGAGGCAAAATAGCTAAGAGAAGAACATAACCAGAATGTTGCTGTTTATATAAGCTGCAGATAATTTAAATATACAAAGACTATATTATTCAAGAGAGTAAAGATACTTAAAAAAGCTATTCTCAATAACTGCTGTTGAGAGGATCACATTGGGTTCATCTGGTTAGCAACGTAAATTTGACAAAAATGAACCATACCTGGATAGGGGACGGTTTCTCCCAACCCATCTCAAAGATGCCCATCAGGAGTTCTCTTTTGAGACAGTAATCTTCAAATTCATTCCCCTTAGTGGACGTCACATCCTACAGCAGACACAGAACGGTTAGAATGACAGTAGAAAAACTAGTTTTAGGATTAAGTAAGATTAGAGAAACCGTTATCAAGTTGGACTCACTGAGGTTTTGACCCTGGTGTCTTTGGGAGGGAGCTTTAGGCTCTTTTTCCAGTCATCTCCAAACTTGATGCCTCCTCCATCCTGAGCGGCACCGCCTGCTATCTGGGGTGCACCCAAAGCCTTTCCATGAGTTGTGGGTGCCGGCTGGACTGAAGCTGGTTTGGTCTGTCCTCTGAGCTGCCCGTTCTGCTTGTTCAGTCCCATGACGACTGGGCCAACGTTTTCTGTTCTGGCGGTTGCCATTTTTCCTGTTTTCCTTGATGATTTTTTTTTTTTTTCTTCTTCTTCTTCTTCAAGGTATTAGATTTTTGCCTCTTAGGTTTTTCTTTTTAAAAATTCTCTTCAAAAGTAAAAAAGTTTAATAAAGCATTAACAAACAATATTCTCTATTCTTTTTAAGTCCAAAGCTTTCAAAACAGAAGTCAATTCATAGTATTTACATATACACATGTACGTGCAGTTCGGTCCCCTTCAACAACAGAGTGACTGACGTACAAGAACAACAACAAAAAAAAAACACGTTTTTATACAAGAGCTCTTCAAAATGAAGAGAAATTTGCATTCATATGCATGAATATACTTGTCCACAATATAGAAAAATTATATGTGAACAAGTATCAAAGCGGTTCAAGTCCTGAAATAGAACAACTAAGGCAATCTGAACTTGGGGAACAGCTTCTTCAATATAATCTTAGTTCAATAGTTAAACTTCTGTTTCTAAATTGAACAATATTTCCTGTTTCCACTTTGAGTCCACAAGAGTTGCTCAATATCCCTGTCGTTGAAAAAAAGGATGTCCAACTTTGTACAAGTTTTTCCCCCAAATCATATAGTTTGTAATGCTCTCTCCGTTTATTTCCACTGTGTGGATATCCGTCGGTCAACGTGAGAAAAAAAAAAACTGGATCCTGAAATCACGAATCATACAAGGGGTTATCTAGTCCAAAGCCAAAAAGCTTTCCACCCCTTTTGAGTCCTCAGTGTGCGTTTCCTTTCTCCTCCAGGTGTTTGACCCTCTCTCCCCAGACACCACGGGTCTCCAGGTCGGTGTGTGAAGTGTAGGAGTGTGGCCGTGATCAACCCGCTGCCTCCTCAAAGTCAGCCAACAACTCAAACTTGTCACCTAAAAAAGAAAATAAATAAAAAAAATAAAAAAAAATATATATATATATATATATATCCAACCTTAAGGTTTTAAAACAAACCAGGAGCAGTTGGCTAATCACTAAGAAAACTGCCTCCAATTTTGAACACCGTTTGGGTAATTGATCAAATAAAAAAAAGTACCAAACATTGCACCGATTACATCTTCTAAAGTGCAAAGATGTGTTGGAGAAGATCTTGGGAGTTCTTCAATCAGACTACACAAGCAAGGCTCCAACTAGCCATTTACTTCATCGATCAACCTGCTTTTTACAGTCGGCTTCAGCGATTTGGAGACATCAAGCAATAAATAATAATAATAATAATAATAATAATGATAAAAACTTTGACAGAAGACGACCAACAGCGGTGAAAAGGCTTTAGCGGCTAATTCGCTAAATGGTTTGGTTCAAGATCTGAACTTTGCCAGGAGGCAGATTTAGAGGAGCCCAAACAGGACTGCAGACCTGCAGTAGAGAGACCGGAACAAACTTCACCGACCGACCGACTCCGCGTTAATTGACTTTATCTGGCTACAAACTGTCGGCTCGTTTTTCCAACAATATGAACGTAAACCTACTTTTTCCTTTTGTTGTTTGTCGTTTTCTCTCCCCCGGTTTTCCAAACCTTCTCCGCAAAACAGTTAACTTTAACCACCGGCGTTTTTTTTTTTTTTACTAATCGTCCCGTTTAAAGCAATAACTTAACACAACGTTACCTTTGACGCTGCGTCTCGGGAGACACATTAGCAACGTTAAGCTACCGAGTTAAAGCTAAGCTAAGCTAAGCTAAGCTAAGCTAAGCTAAGCTAAGCCGCTCGCATTTCAGACTTTTAATCGAAAGGTTAACAGCGAAACGCAGCGACGCGCGGGTGTAGAGCTTGGCGACGGGAGCGTGACACGCGGCCAGCGTTGCGTTGTTTGTGATTTTTTTTTGTTTGTTTTATTTTTACCGTCAACTCTAAAGCCACACGGCTCCGTAGCCCCCGAGGCTAACGTTAGCTGCGCGCTGAGCCAGCTCACAACAACTCGGGCGGTTTAACGGAAACCGGGCGGTTTCGCGTCACCGCAAACCTACCGTAGTTTCTCCGTTACTTCACAAGGGATGCCCAGTGTGCGGCTGATCAACTACTTTCTTCACGATTCGCTTTAATAAGTGGATTTCGCTTGAAATAAATCGCCTCTATTGTGTTTCTTCTTCCTTTAAATCAACATGGTCGCCTTCTTCTTCGTCTCCTCTTCCTCGGCGTCTCGCTCCTGTTTATTACGCGTGAGCCTCCGCGGCGCTACCGCCGCCTGCTGCCGCGGGTTACTGTGCGCCGAAACTTTTAATATTTTCATGACAATATTTTCCACTGGAGGCTGAAACGGCGCCAGAATACGCCACTCGAGTAAAAGCACTGCAGTTAAAGTAGAAAAAAAACAGCACTCAAGGAAAATAAAAAGTACCTAAGTGTAAAGTTTTAGGATGGGAGCTCTGATGTTCCCCATGTGATTTTCAAAGATCCATACAAGTGTATTTACAAGGTTCAGATCCTCATAACTAGAAATCGTGTTTGATTTAGGTTTTTACAGCTGTAATCTATCATTAACTCTGCATTACCTTTGTCAAAGTCACATTATTATTGTGGGGTGATGCATTTAAAGTGCAGATTGAAGAAAATAATGCACTCCATCGCCTTATAATAACACAATAGTGCAGACTTGTTGTTACTTATGATGGATTACACAACTAAAGCTGGTTTCAAGAGTGTGCTAGTTGATTTTCACATCATACAGAAATGAATGTAACCCAATAGATGTCTGGAACAGTAGAAAAAGATATTAGACTTTTCTAAAAGACAAGAGCATGGTTTTACAAATGATATGTGATTTTGCTGTAAATGGGCTAAACGTGCAAAAATCACAGGTATGGTTGTTTAAAGAAAACAAAAAAACAGCTCAATTTGGCTTGTGTTGTGTCTTGATGTGACCTCAAAGTAAAGTAGATTATTTACTAATTTTATTATAACTTATAAAAAAAAATGTAACCAGGGTAGTGCAACGCTTTCACCTTCAGGAGCTCCTTGCTCCACACACAGAGTTACACTTCACAAATCACAGTCTGATATAATGGCTGGGCAGCTACCCTGGACCAGCTGGACCCTTTCTCAAGGTGCTGCAATCAAGCTTTGTCACTTTTCCCACACAGATGTATCCTGCCTGATGAACCAGGCGACCTTTAGGTCAAAAGCCAGCACAAGAAACAATACTGACAGGTCTGTTGTCATAGAGGACTGATGAAATACGTTTGTGTGAATAAAATTCCAGAAACAGTGTTAGCTTGCTACTCGTGGTGATATTTTACTGTCATTGTTAAAACACGATCCACAAACAGTAAAAGAAGCCATGAACTGGCGTGTAAAGCTGTATAAATATACTCCTCCTCATATAACATGGGGTGAGGGTGTTGACATGAATTGAACAGCAGCGGCAGATAGATTTGATCTTTCCTCTGCTGAAGGACTTCAGTGAGAGGCCATAGTGGAGTGGATCCAGTCAGTAAACTGGCACACCTGTGGAGAATAACATGAATATAACTTTAAAAAAGGAGGCAGAGGAAGGCAAGGACACATTGAATACTTCAGGATGTTGCACTCAAATAAAAGTTGATATAATAAATCAGGTATAATTAAGGTATAAATGGCATCTGGAAAAATAAAATATTTACATACTTTTTTTTGCATATATACAGTTTGTGTGTATACATTTTTTTTGTGTCCTCAAATACAATATTTGGAGTCTAAATTACCTTCAGATAGGACTGATTATACCACAACAGAGCTGACCTTTGCAAGGGTAGTTTCAACAGCAACTTCCAATACAACAAACAACAAATACATGGTTCATTTCACAAAACTTGACATAAACGCTGACAAAATCCTCAAGAGATAAAAGTAAATAAGTGCCGTAAAGTCCTTAATTGACAAAACACTAATGCTTGTGCAGACTAGAGTATTTTAGACAGATTAAAAGTTAAACTAGGTGCTTTTTACACAGAAAACTGTGTACCCACCTTGGCGTAAACCCCGGGACGGTTTTCTTCAGCACAGCCCCATCCCCAGGACACCACACCTTGGAGCTCCCCATTACACACCAGAGGGCCACCAGAATCTCCCTGATGGAGAGGATGGAAAAATAATAGTTTTCAACAATAACAATCACAAAATAATAACAAAGATGTAATAAGAGTAACAATAAGAAGAAGAAGAAAAAGAAAAGAGGAAGGAAAAAGAACAAATGTTGCAATACATTTGTGGCATATGATGCTATCAGAGGAACATAATTATTCAAAACAAAAATCAAATTGACCTAGATTGTATTGTCTTTTGTGTATTTCTGCCTTCATGTACCTGGCAGGAGTCCTTTCCTCCCTCGAGGAAGCCGGCGCAGAACATGGAGGAGGTGATCCTGTTGGGGTAGGAGCGTTCACAGTCCTGGTGGGACAGGATGGGCAGATCCAGGCAGTGCAGGCATTTCAGACAACCGACTGGGTCACACAAACAGAACCAGAGAGACATTTTAATAGGCACACCTGCCTGCCTCATCATCTTGACTCCTGCAGTGACAGTATTCAAATCATGAAGTGATCTCTGAGCTGTGACAAACTTCTACTGACTACTAGTAGGAACTGCAGCAACCACTGATAGAACTTTTTCTCCTCGAACACAACTTTGGCACAGATAAAACACATTATTTTCTCATCCTAGACTTACAGGGACTCTGGGTGGCTCCCCATCCAGAGACCAGACACTGGGTGCCTACAGGGGCACAGCTGCGGGGGAGGGCGATGGGCTGGACGTACTCATCGATCTTTGCTGGCTCTGCAAGTTTGATCAGCATGATGTCATTGTTGATGGTGTAACGGTCGTAGTTTGGGTGGGGGATGATGACAGCGGGAGCGATGGACTGCTCGTGGCCCTCGATGTAGCCGATGTGGTGCTCACCCAGGCGCAGCTCAATATCCTCACCCCTGAGAGGCCATAGTGGAAACAGAGAGACATGGAAGAAAAGCACATGCAGATGGTTAGAGCAAAAGTGCAGGGAGTCCTCTGTCGGTAGAGCATGGTGTGCTCAGCTCTAAATTTACTCACTTGTAGCAGTGTGCAGCACTGACGACCCAGCGGTTATTGATCAGGGTTCCTCCGCAGTAGTGCCAGCCGTTGTTGAGTGACACCTGCCAGGGGACGGAGTAATCCCTACACTCGTAGCCGCCAACGATCTTATCATCGAAACCAAGGGCAGCTGTGTAGGTGGCAGCAAGACAGGACAGGCACAAAAAAGTGTAGAGATGAGGAGTAACTAACATATATTTAACTCCAAATTGTTGTCTGCCTGTTATTTGAATCACACATAACAATTGTCATGGTTTGGCAAAGGTCATGACCCTGAGATCTACAATACATCTTAGAAAATGTGTAAAACTTCTAAACCATAGCATACAAAAGCAAGATTTTATTCTAAACTCTTGAGAATGGTCTTTTTTTTTTTTTTTTAATCTAGTGCAAAGTGCAAAATCTTTTACTCAAACTTACCATTGGTACCCACCAACACAAGAAAAGGGAGGAACAACATTGTGGCTTTGGTTTGGACGTCTGCAGACGGGGAGGTATCTCATTCAACTCCTGAAATTTAAAGTGTGTTTGCACCCCACGTCAACATCACCGACAGCTGATAATGAGGAGTGACCAATAGAAGATGCTGAAGAAGAGGGAACTGGTGCCAGAAAAACGTCAGAAACATCATGTAGCGTATGGGAACTCTGACAACTGCGTCAAGAGCAAACAGTGCAAACACTTGGTGTAGAGTTCTCATGAGGGATGGGAAACGTCAAGCTGTGCCAGAGTAAGTATTATAATGTTTGGGTATGAAATGTGTTGTCTTGTGTACAGTAAAAATAGCAATCATCTACCCGTGAAACCCAATTCAACATGGATTTTTTTTTTGTTTGTTTTAAAATGTTTCTACATAATTTATGCTCAAATAACCACAATCTATGAAATGGGCTGATTAAATTAAATAATTTCTGATTTAATATTAACAGGGACAAGAGGTTTATCAGGTTTATCTGCACAGAACAGGTTGTGCTAACAGAGGAGCTAACACTCAGACTTGTTAATATCATGTACCTGCTTTTCTGTTGCAGTTCTGATTTATTTCAGACTTTGAATATAACACAGTGTTAAGTATTTAAGAAATATTAGGAATTAATTTACAGTATAACAAGTTACTTTCATACCCACATCCACATACTGCTGGTAAATACAAGGTGAAGGCCTCCTTTTCAATACGTTGTAAACACGTGACAAACTGGCAGAACCAGAGTAAACACTTAATCCTAATAATACAGTGCATCTGAAATGGGTTTCCTGTACAAGTAAACCTTTAATCCTGGTCAGTTTGGTAATGTAGGCAAAGCTTCATACCCTACGCAAATACAGCAGCACTTTAAATTCAAGGCACAACAGCTCCCATTACTGACATACATCAGTTAAGAAATTACTGCAAAGGCTGGATACAGCAAAGTTTCTGTCAGTCTGTAATATTCTCGGCAGAAAAATACTTAATTATTTCATCATTTAGGATCATATTAGTGCTGGCTATAGAGAGTTTTTAATGGCTCTCTCGATCATCATTGCTTACAGAAAATGTTGTGCAGTAAAGATTGCAGTGTCCCTAAGCTTCCTCCAGTTTTACAGTTCTTACTGTAAAACTTCTTTACTATTGTGTCCTCATAATTCTCCCTGACTTGTTTCCTTTTCTTAAATTTATTGCATCTCTCTCACCACATTATGTCAGTTCTCTTTTTCATCCAAGAACAACAAAGTCCCACAAATGACAGATAAATCAGCCTGATGGATTGGTACTCTGATAAGTCTCTTCCAGCTTTGGCCGTTTGCGAAGAGAAGGCGTCGGGTTTTCTTGCTGAAAAATCTTCCTCATTTGCTCCACACAGATTTCTGCAGCGACCTCCGTCTCCTTGGCGAGCTGCGATAGGCTGAGGAAGCCGTGAGGCAGGTCCTCCACCACCGTCAGACTCACAGACTGACCCATGTCTCGCAACTTCTTGGCAAACATCACTGAGTCATCCAGCAAGGCATCCAGAGCAGAGGCCTGCGAGGACACATGGAGGAATCAGGAAACAAGGACAGTTAGCTGGAACAGATGCAAACTCTGCTTGGAATAAAAGACCATAGCCTGACCGATACTGGATTTTTGAGGCTGATACTGATATCAATATTTGGGAGTTTAAAAAATGCCGGCCATTTTTTAACAACATGTGTACTGACTGGGTAATTTTACAGTTGAGAAATCAACTTGTCAGTGTGGTGGTCAAACTATGTAAAGGTGACACTGTTTCTAAATGACCTCAAACCTAGTTCAGCATTTCTGTATTGCAATTTCTTGTAATTTAATACCGATATATCTGCAATAAGCTAATATCAGCCTGGCAGATTTATCTTTCTAGCTCTATAATAGACCCAACAAATATGAAAATGAAGCTGGCTTAGGGTGTGTGTGTGCATGAAACTGGACCACACTGAGCTATTAAGAGCAAACTGTTTTTTTTTTTACATGTATTTCTATGAACTCCTTCACCTTTAGCTTCCCTCACTTACCACTATGTGTACAGGTGGCAGACCCCTCAGCAGGCTGTTAGGAGCCAGCAGGGGCGACACAAACGGGTTCCTCATAATGGGGCAGGAAGTTGTGCGAATAAAAGCCAGACACTCTGAGCGCAGGGGCTCAAAGCCCTCTGGGTAATCCATGTGACCTCCGCAGTCTGGTGATGAGGTGTTAGTGGACGTCCTCCTCGGCGCTGACGACGGTGAGCGCGCTCCACCTGAAGTCCGCATGGGGTCCAGAAAGGACTGGATCCAGTTGGAGGCTCCCTGGGTGAGATCACTGAGCAGCACAGCGGTGTCTCTACCCAGAGCGCTCAGACTGCTGCTTCCCACTGCAGGCTGCACCGTCTGGCTGGCTGAACCTGGGAGGGAGACGATGTGACATAAGCAAGGGAAGAAATATATCAGAGAAACAGAAAAAAAACACCTGAGAGAGAAAGACTAACGCTTCTGTGGCTTATGCCTTAAGTTTGTCGGTAGCCACTTAGAACAGTGTAGATGTGTCAAACACAGATAGTGTTAGATGTACTGTAACAGTTTCATTTCTGTTGTTAGTCATGATGGCAAAAGGTAATTTACTGCTTGAATGGATGAAGATGGTGAAATATTGGTGGCTACAAACAAAATTAAAGAGATAATACAAAATTGAAAAGCATGAGCAGGTGACAACTTCTTCTACTTCAGTGTCTTTTAAGGGAGCTAGGCAAAAAATCCTGATTATTACTTTCTCCTCCTGTATGTACACATTTCACATGGCAACAAGATGCTGTCATTACTCAAATTGCTGTATTTACATGGAAGCGTTTTCGATCCTGTGGTCAAAGGTTTTCTATTTTGTCCTTGAATATCATCAAACAAGACTTTAACACACTTTAATATTTAGAACTTCCACTTACAGTATAACAAGTTACTTTCATAACCACATTGAGAGAGTCAATATGTGAGGGTCACATTATCAGGCAATGCTAAATAACACAGTACATTTAAACCAAATATAAAAATCAGTCTATCCGAATCGATTTTGCTGTAAATGTCAAACCATAATCCTCTTTACATTAATGCAGGCAATGGGAAACAAAGCTTTCTGTCATACACAACGACAATCGGTATCAACAGAGAGCAGCTGTCTGGCAAAAAAGTGTGTCACTGGCTCCAAGTCATCAAGGCGTCAAAACTTGATATGATAAAATCTCCTTCTCTGTATCAAGTTTAAGTTCAAATAGCCACAATGTGTCACTACTCAAACTACTAATCTCTATTCCAAGAAGCTTGACATGTCTTGTTTTCCTTGAATAAAGTCTAGAAAATGTAACTAAAAATGTGATTTTTTGTTTTTGTGTTACACTGTCAGAGGATTCAGAGAGCTGAGTTTCAGAGGCCTCAGGTGTTTACAGTGGGAATAAATGAGATCAGGCTGACCAGCCAAACCTGTAAGCCAACTAGGTGGTGCCACAGTGGTGAGGATTAAGCTAATTCAGACCATGGGTTCATACAGACTTTATATTTAGCGCAGAAGTGATCATTGGTTTGATAGTGTAGAGGACAGCAGTTAATTATTTTCACCTTCCCTTCCTCCTACAGTATCCGGTTTATACATAAATCCCTCTGAGATTCTGTTTTCTGTTCCAGTGGCACCGGAAAGTGCTCTTGTGTTAAATGAGGCGAGAAACAGCACACGCCTATAATGCTGTGCGCACACACGCACACCCTGCACACCCACATACCTGCATAGGCATTGAGGCACTTTGCGAGAACACCTAGAGGCAGCAGCGGGTCGATGAGCGTCAGCAGGCGGGAGGGCGAGGCGTCAGTGGTGAGCAAGGTGGCGGGGTAGGCAGCCATGATGCCGTCAGGGACTCGGATGCCGTTGGATATGGCCTTCATGGAAACAGTGATGCAGAGGTTTCCTCCGGCACTGTCACCTGCCAGACAAACCCGCTCCGCTGTGGAGCCTGAGACACACAGACAGAACTATTAGTATCTAATTAATAATGATCATTTCAACTATATTAATAAAGAACAAGGATTGTATAACAGGCTATTTGGTAAATGTTTTATCCAAATCACTTTACTCTACCATACGTGCTGAAATGATAAGTCGATTATAGGATTTCCTGCTTTTCCATGTTTTTTTCAGTGTACGTTGAATGCCTTTGAATCAATGAACAGTTGGTCGGACAAAACAAGTAATCCGAAGACGTCACTTTGGGCATTTGTGATGGGGATTTTTCATTTTATAGACAAAACAATAGCTAAAAACATAATTAACAGATACATAATTTTAACAGTTAGTTGCAGCCCTAATACAATTTAACCATTAATCCTATCCTTATCAGTTTCATACTGTGACCTATTTCTTTACATTTCTCTACCATTTCTGCATGTGAGTGGGCACATATGACATTTTCTGTGTTCCATGGTCGGATAATGTACAGATAATAATTCACATGCCAGTTTCAGTACATAATGTGCCCCTCTTCCTGGAGCTGCTAAAAAGGGACCATCAGTAACACCGCATTTGCAAGTGGTACACTGTGTATGTACATGTGCTATCTACATCTGCAAAGGGAACATGGAGCATTTGTACAGATCCTCTATTGCTTTCTGTACAAATACAGCCATCTGTAGACCTGCTTGTGTGAATACATTGGCATGTACAGTACATTTGCGTTTTGCACAGCCACATGTTTGTTGCTGTGAATTCACACATTCTGTTATATTTATAAATACTAATTTGCATTTATTTTAAACAAATGTTCCTCTCATATTTGGGCAGTTGTGTCTGTAAGTAGCATTATATGTAACTGTAAGTAAATGCTCCCACTTACAAGTGATCTGAACAATAAATACTGTAAGTTCACATTGTCACCAACATTCATTAACATAACAACACAACATTCTATTTTATTGCTTTACTGTTTTTTTTTAATGGTTCTTTCGTATTTTAATCTACTAATATTCTACCTGCCTTTTTTCTCCTGCTGATCCCTCTTACTTCTGGGTATCTTTACAGTTTTTTATCTTAGGTTTCTTTAAGGTTTAAAAAAAATAGTTAAAGAGTAACTTCCTTCAGCAAATTAAAGGCAACAAAAACTGAAATCTTGCGGGGAAAAAAAACAATTGTTTCCCCAAACAATTAATCTGTTAAAATAACAGACATTAATTCTCCCCATTGGGTTACTATAGTCCTGTGTTATCTGAGTGTGACGTCATACACATACCCAGCAGATGACAGTTGTTGAGAGCCCAGCAGTAGGCGTAGAAACATTCCTCCAGAGCTCTGGGAAAGGGCGCTTCGGGTGACAGAGAGTAGTCCACGGAGAGGATCGGTACGCTCAGCTCCTTCGACCAACTCCGCAGATAATGCTGATTCATGGGGGGGGGGGGGGGATAGAGAACAAACATGAATAAATATGTGTGATGAACTGCAAACCATTAAGAGTTGCTTATTGTCATTGTATTTAATAAATAATTTGTTACTTTTGCAGACTGTGAAACACTGTATGATTGAAAGATCCGGTGCTAAATTATTACTATTATTATAATGGGATTAAGAGTATAACCACATGATAACTTTTGTAAACATCTACTACAGATTAAGCTTCAGTCAATTCCAGCAGCCTTCTGTACTGTACCTCATGGGATCTGGAAGTCTGGGCCACAAAGCCCCCTCCATGGAAGTGGATGAGCAGCCAGGGGGAGCGAGGCTGCTTCTGTACCCAGGGGAGATGGGCCGAGGAAATGGGGGGAGGATCGGTCCGAGAAAAAGCTAGCAGCTCTTCACTGTCCTAAGTAAGTCATAAGATCATTAATAACAAAAGGACACAAGGCAATGAAACACATAAAAAACAAAGAGGAGTCAGAAAGAAACTTCTGACATTCTGATGGATGTCATGGAATGGATCAAATATCGTATAATATCCTTCAACTTCTTCCTCCTAGGAGTATTTGTCTGAGTAATCATTATATATGCTCCATCTAAAAGTACGTCTTGTACAGATTCAGTTTCAACCAGTTTCCAAAGGCCACTATTGTCGTCTGTGTTTTTTCCTGTACACGTTCCTCACCGCAACCCTGTGTTAGACCTGTGGAGCCTCACCTGTCCTTCTCGAAGCTCACAGGAGATCAGACGCATGTGGACCGGCCCGGGGCCCCAATGGGCTATTGGAGGGGACACGGTGGCTGTTAGACTGGGGTCTGAGGCCAGTGGGAGACGTAGAGTGACAGGAGGCACAGTCAGGGTGAAGTTCACCTGCATTGGGCTAGAGGCTATTCTGCTGAAGCCCTGGAAAGGGAAAGACATGCAGGGGATTGAGCAGTTAAAACATTAAAGAGGACAAGCTAATTTGAGAGTGAGCGGAAGAGTATTGGACGCTGCCTACTGTTATAAGGCCGGACTCTGTGAGGTTCCAGAAGGACTTCCAGAACTGCAAGTCCAGGTTCTGGGTAATGCGTTCAAACTCAGCGCCCCGCAACTCTGGATCGATGATGTACTTCCCTGACGTGAGGAGGGAAAGGGCTGCCATACCTGGAAGAGGATGGAAGATTTTAAAGTTCCCCTCCACTTAAAAATATGTTTTTCTTCTTGTTCCTACAGTTGAACATTTGAGCTTCATTGTACAGAATGATGTACAGTATGTGCAGAGTTTGACACTACAAGGATGTTTCACATTCATCTGCTGAAAGTGGAAAGTTTCTATGTGCTCATTGAAAATCCCATTTTCAGGGGCAGGCCTACAAGCATGATTTGTGACATCACAGACAGTTTGGAAGCCAATTCTGGTTCAATATTGCACAAGTGTGATGTGGAAACATGAAGCCTCAAGGACACATACACCGAGAATAGACTTTACAGTGACGTAGGAGACACCTGTTGTTAAGCAGTTCAACTTATATTTATAGATTCTGGATTTTTAATTAAAGGAGGAGTAGAAGATGTAATTTCAAAGATTTTAACAAGATAATTGAACTTTTTTTGTGAAAAGAACATATCAGATACAAATTATTATTCAAAGTAGAGCAATTTATATACACGTTACAACATGTCTGGAGGGGATCTTTAAGTATGAACACATCTGAAAAGGCCACAGCAGGACCTTCCATCAATACCATGACATCATGGACCAAACCAGACAAAGACAAGAAAAGGACTAACCCAAGCCAGACTGATGTTTACCATACATCTCTCCATATGAAATCATGCTTATGACAACAGTCTGGAGGAAGGGACGTAGAGCTGGCGAGAACTGTGCAAAGAAACAATGGACAGTTAATGAAATTAAGCCAAAGCTTCTTAAAATACCACAATTATAATACTAAACTGGTTATTTGGGATCTAATGTTTGACTGCATGTTGTAACTGGATGAGAGCTGCTCAATGTGCAATCAGAACAATCAACAGGTTTGTTATTTGAATCACATTTTGGTGAGAAATCCAACCCCAACATGCTAAAAATGTGTTGAAAATAAAAGCAAGTTGTGTGAAGTAAGTTCGTTGTTGCTGGCTGACCTGGAAGCCCAGACAGCGGCCATAGAAACAGGCTTTGTGCATGGAGCTGTACTCCTGCACAAACCTGCGGCTCAGGTCCCCGTCCTGCAGGGAGTACAGCTGGCCGTAGTCATTGTCGTTGATCAGCCGCTGGCCGAGGTGGAGCAGGGCACGCAGCTGGCACAGAGCACTGCAGTACGCCTCTATCTCGGAGGCATTGTGGTCTGCCCTGAAGAAGGCACTGTTGTAATTAGAGGCAATGTAACGGCCCTTGTGAATGATGTGCAAAAGGCAAGACAGCAAGACCTGAAAGAAAGAAGAAAGAAAAACAATGTAACTTGCTGAGAAGGTAGAGAATCTGCATTTAAAGGATAAGGGTGGTGATATTCTATAGCCTACTGTTAGGAACAAATCCCATGACAAGACCAAAACCCACAATGAATACCAAGTATAGTCTGTGTAGTCAAAGCTTATTTCTCTGTGCCATAGAGCTCCATTGTTGTCCAAAAACAATCAAAAACACACCAAAGAGCCACACTGAGTGCCACAGACAGGGCAGGGCAGTGAAGTACTAAGAGACAAACTAACACATTGTTGGTCTTTTAATGAGATTTTTGTCAATAAGACAAATACAGAATAACACCAGTCTTATCCTTTAAATCGATTTAAAATGTGCAGAATTGGGTACATTCATTTTTAGACATCACTGTAAACAAACAAAGCCAGTGAGACAGTTGCATTTACATCACACTGCATTTAACACTATGCGCTACCTACAGAACTCGTAAAATGTCATCTAACATTGGAAATTAATATAAAAATAAAATAAAATACTTTTGTTAGAATCAAAAGAGTAATTGTGGAGACTTTTTAAAACACTTACATGTCCTGTTTTTGCTGTCTGACTGTCTGAATGTGAAAGGTTCAGTAAAGATGACCTTTAAATACGTCTTTTCCATCAACATGAAACATATCTGTAATCATTTTCACTGCACACTGGAGCATGTCATTACAAAACTGTCAAACTGTAAAATGTCATACAGTAAAATGCTTTAAATGCTTGTTTTTCATGTGAAAATTTGGCAGAAAGAAAAACTGCATTTTCTGTATTACAGAAAAAAAAAAAAACCAAAATTATAAATAGCCACTCAACTATTTAGATTGTAACGCTATGAAAATATAGTAATAAATCACCCAGCACAAGAAGCTTTAAATGTTATATAGAGCTGAAATGATTAGTCGATAAAACAAAATAAAAAATTAATTGGCAACAATTTTGATAATCGATTAATAAAGTAATTTCTTAAGCAAACATATGAAAAGTTGCAGCTTCTCGAATATTTGCTAGCTTTCTTAATCTTCTGTTATAATAAACTGAATAGTTTTGGCCTTTGGACTGTTGGTCAAAACAAGCAATTTGGTGTGTCAACTACAGTTTGGGAAAATTGTAACGTACATTTTCACTATTTGCTGACATTTTATAGACCAAATGATTAATAGATTTATCAAGAAAATAATAAAAAATTAAAATAATCAGTTAAGTCAGTTGCAGCCCTTATGTTATAATAATTGTTTAAAATGTTACACGCAACACCTTTAAAACACTGCTGTTAATAAACTACAAGCCAAAATCAAACACTTATTTTGTTCAGTCTCACAAAAGGTATAGTAACTCATTAGTACAATCACAGCTCAAACATCAGCGGAGTGGAATAATACATCCGGTCATACCTTGACCAGGGTGCGGTAGCCATTTCCAGGCGTTTGTGCGTCAAAGTCATAGTGGTGGAAGACGGCGGTGAAGCTGCGGACCACAGGCTCCAGGGCTTGGCCGTGCCCCTGAATCTGTCTCATACATGTGACTAGGCGCTTGGCAACAGCGCCGTAAGGCAAATCAGAAGGCCCACTCATAAGAGAAAGGTTGTCTTCACATACTGTCTCCAAGGCTGCAAACACAACCTGGTAATCCATATCTGAGGCTGGGAGGGAAAGACAGACAAGAGCATCTGTTAAAACTCAAGGTCGGTGATTTCTTTAACCTCTTTTATATCTGCCTCTGTGGTTGTCGACACAGCAGACATGTGACGTGCACTGTACATCTTGAAAAAAACGGGACCATCACCCGAAGGGGAAACACACAGATCTCAAAGACCTCATCTCCTGCAACACAACTCATCGCTTTGATGATTATATTTTGCTATCTCTTTGGTCAAGGGTTGAAGTTCCAGTACAGCCTGAGGATAACACTTGAAACTAGGTCGTTAAGACTATAGCTGACTGGTGATGGCATCAAGTACTGGAGATGATTTGAATTTCAATAAACAACAATAGTCCAGACGGAGCATAAAAACCAGGCTCTGTACATGTGATTCCTCTTTTATGTCAATAAAAACACAAAGACACAGACAAGATTAAATGACGTCTTACTCAAGCATGCATATCTGTTGTTACATTGACTGAACATATTGAAAACCTGAATATCAAGAGTCTGCTCTCTTTCTAGATAACTGATGAAGACTGATAATGTGCACTTTTTGATTTGCATGATTTGCATGCAAACAGCTATGGGTTCCAACCCTGCTATGGGATTTGTAATCCTACAAAACATAAGAAATGGATAAATGAAAAGGTACCTGTTGGCTAAATGAGTTAAAACTGAAATCGAGGGCCTGGTCAGCTCTCATCTAAATCACACAAATGCACAGAGTTCCCATTGCAGGTTCCTAGAATTAAGATGCTATCAGACAACATTGTTACGCAAAGTGTCTCTTTCAAGGTGAGCATTGCAAATTAAGTGAATATTAAGATATTGATATAGTTTGTCCAACAGAGAGCACCGACAGATACTTCAACTGTAAAATGTCATATGCCAGACAATATTTAGGTCACAATTCTTTAATAACTAAATTTGAGAGATCTTTATCAAAAGTGTTTGCTATGCGACTATGTTAAAAGACCAATATCAACTGACAGTAAATCAGTAATCAGATTTTTAAAGGATAAGTCTGGCATTATTCTATATTTTTCTTATTGTCAACAAATCCCATGAAAAGGCCAAAACCAAGAACGTGTTAGTCCGTGTTTCAATACTTTATGACCTCCCTACCTTGTCTTGGGCACTCAGCACCAAGCCTATTAATTCCTAATGAAGATGTAAATGTTATTAATAAAACATAAATAGTGCATTTGTTGGGGACTATTGTAATGAAGGCACAAAGGAATAAGCTATATTAGGCCCTACTTGTTAACAGGATTAATTTACTGATGGTTTTGCTGACTATAGAATACCAAGAATAATATAGAATATCACCAGCCTTATTCCTTAACTTTCAAATATTAATAGCAGTATCGACCTAAGAAATCCAGTATAGGTCTAGGTGTAATAGCAGTAGGCTACACTATCAAGTTTCAATTTACAACATCTAAACTACAAATACAATGCTAAATTAAATGAAGGATTTAGAATAACCTGGTGTCATTTGTACTTATTCAGCCCACGAGTTACAATTTTGTTTTTCAGCTTCTGTCTTGCACTTGAATCACTTAGTTCCCCAGCTGAATCTCACCATTCACCAAAACAAAAAGCCTGGGCTGTCCTCCAGCAGCCCTTCAAACCCGAAACAGCTGATAAATTACGCAAACCTGTCGACAGACTCGCCCCCGTCACCGTCCAGCACCGATATCAGCTCGTCACGCTGTTAAAACGCCTCTCTTCGGCGTTTTTTGAGGCGTAGCTCTTCCGCTAGCTCGTCTCCGTAGCCTACTTACACACAAACTCGTCACTGCTGAAATGTCGATGTGCTACCGGGGACAACTTCAGGCCCGGACCGGCACGGAGTTGGACTCGAACTGTCAGCCTGTTGCTTTCCGTTTCAGAGCCACGTCAAAACGCTAAAATACAGCGACACCGTTTCATATTCGTCGCCAGCATCCCGTGACTGAACACGACATATGTGTGTATACATATATATATGTATGAGTTGGTAACGTTTTAAACCGGCTTCACTTACCGACCCGCATCCTCTTCCTCGATCCGTCGGTTTGTGTCCCTCAGAATGCTGGGTAAAAAAAAAAAACAGCAGAGCGCGAGGCTCCGCCGCGCGTGCCCAGGTGAACCTGTTAGCGCAGTGAATCAACAGGTAGGCTAACACATTCACAAACAGGACGGTATTATTGTGAACCAGGTTCACATTTAAATGATTAAAATATCGGAAAGAGGCCTCTTATTGCGTGGGACGAGTTAGATTAAATTTTGGAGTGATTATCCGACACATTACCTCTGTATGTTCAGTATTTTGTAATAGCAAGTTAGTCACAAAGGGGTAACATTAGCCTACTTTAATTCATATATTATATATTATGCACTGTAGGCTGCAAACCAAACATATGGAAGCCCCCAAATGAAAAGTTAGGAATGATAGAAATAAAAATACTCTTGGTGAATCAATATTATGAGATGGTAAATTATGTGAATGTCTTTTTTTTTTTTTTCTAAGTAAAAAATTATGAGATATTAGGTCAAATTTCAACAGGTAGGCTAACACATTAACAAACAGGGTATCTTTATGAATCAGGCTCCAATTTTGATGATGACAATATTGGAAAGAGGCCTGACTCATGGCATTTGGGATCATATCACAGACATGTTATTTCCTGTTTGATTAAAGTTGGAGTGATTATCTGACATATTAGGTACAATAATTTAATGTATATTCAGTCTTTCTCACAGCAAGTTCTTTACAAGAGGTAATGTAACGTTAACCTACTTTAATTCTATATTATATATTATGCACTGTAGGCTGCAAACCAAACGTATTGAAGCCCCATTCTGCCTGGAATGTGAGTGATCGTATGCCAATTGTTTTACTTTCTAAGCCAAAATTATGAGATACTAAGTCAATGTTATGAGATAATTGGTCAAATTTCTTGCTATCACCCCGTTTTTTTTATTTTTATGTAATGTTAAGATATTGTCTTATTAAGGTTTCCTATTAAATAGACCCTTTTTCATAGCAGACAAAGCACATGTGTTACTAATAACATTAATTAAGGCTCTGTTCAATTCAAGTGTCCCAGTAAAGCCATGACACAGCATTGTAGCACAATACAAGGACCCTGAAACTGAAGCAGCCATCATTCATTTTATTATTTACACCTGTGTTTTTTCCTACTGTGACATGTCAAACGTAGGTTTACAGTTCAAGTAATGTCTTCTGTGGAAAAAGGCCTACATACTTGGGTCCTGCTGCTTCTGTATAAATTCTACCATGAGCGTTCATATTCTGTGTTGTATGTAACACTTGCTAATCACTGTTGTACAAACACAAAATACAACAAACCGTAAAGACTAGAAGAAATGTTGTGCATGTACAGTATATACTGCAGAAGATCATCCTCGTTCTCTTTTTTTGTGTGTGTGTGTGTGTGTCTGTTTGAGATTATGAGAGTCTCTAGTGGCCATCAGATCACATGCAACGCTTCACATGGATGAAGTTTGTGTGACTGCATCACATAACTATCAATCACGCAACATTATCGACCCCAGGTAAGGGACGCAATGCATTTTGGGACAGTTGAGTATGTTCAGTAGGCTCATATAACATACTCAGAAATTGTGAAGAAAAACCCATAAATACTAAACACTGAGAAGAACACTGGAACATTTGATACAAAGAACAGAGATGAACCGGCACTGAGAGAGGGTAATACAGACTAAATACTCAAGGAGGGAAGGTTGATTAGGGACAGGTGAAACTATTCAGGGCGGGGGAAGATAATCACACAGGCGGGAAATACAATGGCAGGAAGCAAAGTATTCTGAAACAAGAGGAGAGGTGAGTATATCAAAATGAAACAGGAAACAATGACTGACACACACAGAAACCTAAGGAGCAGGGCGGGATATGACACTATACATAGTTGCAATTCCTGAGGTTAAGTGACTAATCTTATAATCTTATATCACTTTGCTGAGATAATGTTTCTTTGAAACACCCAGTTGGAGGTCACTCGTGATCTTTGCAGAATCTGTCAGGTGTTAAATTGTCATGATCCCAAGGACTCTTGTGTGGACAGTCTCCGCTGCCCAGCGCCACAGAGTCTCCGCTGCCCAGCGCCACAGAGTTTCCAGCCTCCTGTGCCCGTCCAGCTGCCGCCGCAGCCTCCAAGCCCTGTTCCTGTTCAACTGCAGCCGCTGCCTCCTGTGCCAGTACCTGCAGAGCTGCAGCAATTGTCCCCAGTCCCTGACCTGCAGCCTCGTTGTCGGCCTCCTGCCCGTCCCCCAGAGCAGCTCCTTCGTCGTTGCCGCCCTCCTGGCCGTCCTCCCGAGCGGCTCCCCACGTCTGGTCGTCCACCAGGCTGTCCGCCTGAAGGTTCCTGTTTGGCCTCTGTCTGCCTGAGGGCCCCTGCCCAGCTTCTGTCTAGCCCCAGGTCTGGTTTTTCCAAAAGGTTTTACTGGCATGAAAGATTCAAAAAACAATGTTGCCAAAGCATCAAAATACAATGTGTCCAAATAGTTGGACAGTACACAGTCCAACAGTAACACAACATTAAGACTGATATATAATAATTATATATATATATATATATATATATATATATATATATATAGTATATTCTCTGCATTATTTGTTTGTTTGTGTGAATGCATGTGTGTGCTGTGTGTATTGAGGTTATTCACTGTCATTTGTGGCAAGTTGTGGCATGTCGATACATATTGGGCAGCAAGATATGCCCTATCTCCTTTTCCTAGGAGTATTTTTAGTATTTTCTTTTGCTCGCCTTTTTTGAATGACGCAGTATTGAGATGTTGATACGACACTGAATGGTAAACCTAGCCATGACCTTGATCCGACTGATGTCCATGCAGGTTTCACTGCTTTCATTTAACATCCTCTCCTCTGCAATTGGACACCACAAACAGACTGTGAGGCAGGTGAACATGTAGTGACTTTCCCTAAACAGCTACATTCAGTAGTGGGGAAAATACAGTTGTTTTTGTTGTCCTCGCCCCATTCTGCCACAACTGTGTAATTTTTCGATGACGTCTTCATAATGTTTGCTTTGTCCAACCAACAGTCCAAAACCAAAATATATTAAATTCTCTATCATATATGATGACTAAAAGCAGCAAATCCTCATATCTCCGAAGCTGGAACCAGAGAATAACTGTAACAATCAATAGATAATAAGAATTGTTGTGATTAATTGTCTATATTTCGTCAAATCATCAGTCAAAACCATCAAATGTTTGCCATTTTAAGCCGTGCTAGCAGTGTGTTTCTAGGGATGGCAATGTCGATCTGTCTACTACTTCGGTCCAGACTCCAATATCCTAACATCTGTTTGATGGATTGCCAATTTTGTACGGACATTCGTGGTCCCCAGAGGATAAATCCTAATGACTTCAATGATTCCCTGACTTTTCATCTAGTGCCATCATCAGGTCAAAATTTTAATTTGTTCAATACTTTGACCAAATACCTATAAAACTAATGACATCTCATCAGCCTCAGCTGTACTTTGTGTTTAGTCCTATAGCTAATCAATTACAATCAAGGTTGCGCTCTACAATAAGGTCGTTGACCAGGAAAGTTTTGTTTGGACTGAATGGACATAATATTTAAAAGTACCATTTGCAGTTGGCTTATGCTGCTGTCCACAGTGTTTAATGGAATAAGAGTGTTTTTTGTCATGACTGGTCGGGGTGTGTGGGAGACGTAAACAGTCACGTGGGAGGGACTGCACCACATGCTGCGAGTTCCCAGCCAGAGCCTGATCTGGTTCCTTCCAACAAGTTTCCCTATGATGCCTGACCTTAAAGGTCAAATCACAACCACAGGCACTTCTTTGTTATAGCCTGACCTTAGATACAGGTGTCAGATCTATGTTAAGCCAGGGTAACAATCAGTGCAGCCACTTTACTCATAAATTGTCAACAGAGCTGCCGTGCAAACGGCTTCCTTGAAGTCCATGCTGGTGTCCTGGAAGAGAACACCTGCATGACTGCTGACTACTGACTGTGCAGGTTTCAGCATGGTTTGAAGTGTGAAGAAGAGTCGTATTTTCTGCAGTCTTGTAAATGCAATTTAAAGTAACAGGGTGGGAAAATAAGACTAATGTTTTTGGCTTCTTTTGTTTGCCTCTTCTCAGTTCTTAGAGTTTGTAGAATGTTTGTCCTGTTTTCTGGTTATTGGTTATTGATATATCTCAAACAATTGTTTACAGATTTCTGGGAAATATAGTGAAAAGTAGCCATGGGATAAGAAGGACGTGATAAGATTGTTTTCTGAAGTTCCTAATAAGGCAAGATAAGGCCATTTTGAACAATTTAGCTATTTTCTTGTTATCTACCACACGTATGAGGATATAAAAATCTGCAAATTCACATCCAGGTCTGTAGGTCTGACATGTCATAGATCTGATTATAGATCAGATTAATAATTAAGTTTATTAATTGAACTATGAGACAAAAACCAGGAAACAAGTTAGAAGGAAAATATTTAAACATTCTCTTTTGTGTACATTCGTTCTTTGGGATTTTTGTAAAATACTGGATTTCTGGAAAGGCCCTGATTGCACATTTCCTTAACATCCCAAATTTATGCCCTGACTTATTCAGAGTGAGAATGAAAGTATGCCGAGGTTCCCTTCAATGAGAATAGGAGCTGATACGGCTGTTTAACTTTTAACTAAAGGGATTGTGCCAAGCAGGGAAGCAAACCTTCATTAATGACTCATGGAAAAGAAACAGCACCAAACTAAGGTTCATTTACAAGTCTCTGTCACCTAAACACACATGCATAGTGGCGATGAAGGCTCGACACGGTCACTGGATGTTGGGGTTGCAGGCACTCCTTTCCAATAAGGGAGACAAACGGGTCAAACAGCCTTTCCTGTCCTCATGTCACTGAATACTTACTGTATACATTTATGTAAAACTCTGAGAAACACATGCACACACAGTGATAGCAGACAAGGTTAGAGTGAGGGATACAAGGGTCTGTTTTACTGAAAGAAGCCACCACCTGGAGGAGGTGTGTGTTTAATAGAAACTTTCTCTTACAACCTGGATCTTATTTCTGTTGTTTTGCCCATCATTATTATTGGTTATGACAAAATTTCACAAATTTCTTTGGTTTCATTGGGATGTGGTGACATTGCTAGACAAGCTTAAACAAATGATCTAGACCACTTACCTGAAATGTGTGTATATTTTTAATTTGCACTACAAAACTGCATTCATTCATTCAGTATGGTGAACATGATAGGTCAGGTTTGAACCGGGAAGTAACCCTGCAAAATCTAATGTACATTTACAACACACAGTTTGGATAATTACTGTTATGCGTGCCTTTATTTTCACTTTGAAATAAGTAGTTTGGATCACTGGTTAACAATCCTTTGTTGAAGCCATGTCTCTGTGCAGCCCTTCATAACAGACTGCATATATCCATGAGTCGTGAACAGTCCAACCAGAGAGTGATGTTTCTGTCTCAGATGGGTTCATTTCAAATTTCAGAGGCCTTAAGAGATAAAATTATTCTGTATCTATAGAAAACACTATGCATAATCCTGCAGGTTTTTATTAATTCCTTTTCTTTTTATCATCTTGTGATCCCTAAGATCTGACCCAGATTCGACCCCTTGGTCCACTGGTTTTGATAATACGGGTAAACTTGAGACATGTTTAAAACCCAAACTGGACTCTTTTACATTACAAAGATGTGTTAAGCAGCCTTGTCATATATCTCTAAAAGAATGGTCAGAATTGATGCAGCAGAGGCCGAGTTTTTAGTACGTAATATGGGTTAAGTTAAAAAAAGAACTGCTGGATCCTACATTTTCCATAATGCAACCAGTCGTGTCTCTTCTCTGCCTAGTATTGCTGCCTTCAAATGGAACTCGTGAGCTCGTGGTTACGACATGGGAAGTCGTGTACACAATATGCGATCCCATTTGAAGGCTTTAAAAAAAAGTCTTTAAAACTCTACGCCCCCAGTTTGTCACGTAGGCTTGCTGTTAAACATGTAATATCCAAAAGTATTCAAACAAGGAATTGCTTTTAAAATTAGTGTATTTTGCACTAAATTCTGGATGAGAAGTTTAACATCAGTGAAAACTTGCTTATGAAGCATTCACAGCCAAGATTCAAGGTTTAATTCATTCAATAAAGAATGTATGAGAGCCTCAAATTTCCATTGAGTAAAGTGGTCAAACTAGCTGGTTTGGGTACAAAGTGGGAGGAGACGGGACTAGCATCAGGATGGGCTGAGCCTCACCTGCTGTAAAAAGCTGTATCCCTGGCAGAGAGGAGAGCAGAGAGGGGGCCACAATGCTCAGGTCATTTAAAGATGTGGACACGGAGAGGGAAGGAATGACAGACTGACACACACAATCTGAGGTTGACCTGAGCACTTGAGTCAGCCTGAACCACAGTTTCTTAAAAGTTTATGCAGCAATTTTCCCCAAACATGGCAGCTACTTGGCGATCTGCACTTTTTCTCTGCATGCTGCTGATGGTGTCCAGAAGCTCGAGCCAGGTCATTGATGTGCCAGCAGACAGCACTACGTCGAGCAGTACCAGGACCACCCCAAGCTCAGGCAGAGAAACCACCGGGCACGGTGAAGGTGGTAATGGGACCACCTCAGGCGGAGGCACCACTGGACATGGTGAAGGTGGCCATGGAGGACAAGCCGTCACCACTTTACCTATTGTGAGCTGGAAGTGGAACCATGTCTCCACCCCGTACCTGGTGGCCCTCTGGATCCTGGTCAGCTGGCTCTGCAAACTTGGTGAGTCCTGGCAAGTTTCGTTCATGGAGGAGTGATCTGACCTTAGCCACATCTGATACAGCTCAGTGCCCTAAAAAGGTTATTTTAATAGTAAATATGATTTAGTTTAGCATATGGTGATTTAATTAGAGGTAGCATTTGACTGCGATCAGGGTGCTTTGTCAGAAATATTATGAGCAAAATCTACTTAAGCATCAAAAGTAAAAGTAATATAAAGATTTGCCCCTTTCAGAGTGTTTTTATATTACTGGATTATTGGATTTTAACTACTTTTTATACAGTTGTGTAGTAAGCAATATAACAATGCATCATATTTTAAAAGCTGATCACACCTTAAGTTGCCAGTTTATTAGGTACACCTGGATAAAACCACAACAGTCCTGAAATAAATCCTACCTTCATGCAGGTTATTATGATCAGTGTCTGAGGTGCTGATTAAATTTGATGGTAATTTTGGAAGCTGGAGTTTGGTGATGCTGTTGAATTGTTTCGCATTATGCTAAGAAGTGTTTCTAATATTTTGTCCAACCCACTCATATCAATGAGTGTAGATTATTTGAAGTAGAAGTATGAAGCAATATGAAATGGAAAGTACCTCACAGTGGTACTTAAGGATAGTACTTGAGGGAATGTACTTAGTTACTTTCCACCACTGGTGATTTCATGTGGCAATGTGGTGATATCCGGGTCTTTATGGAAATTCAATCAAGAAACCATTAATAGATAAAAGAACCAGAGGGGAGTATTAAACTAAATCTAAATTAAATGCCTGAAAAATCAAGACACTTAATTACATTAATGCAAAACTCCTGTAAATCCAGTAATGTCATAAAGCAGATATTTAAAGTGCAGCTGCCTCAGTCTGTATTGGTAGATAAATCTCTACAATTTCATTGTATATGTCGTCATATCAACCTCATTCCAAGATTTAGGGTTTGGTTGCAACTGGGTCTGTAATATATGTATCAATTCTACTGGTACTGTCAGGCAGTTTTGATTAAAAACTGTCATCCAGTATCACGTTGCATGTTGTATTAAGATGTCTGTGTTTTAAATTCAAATGCTTTGATTGAACCAGGACAAAATACGCCTCTGAAATAATGAACTGGACATCAACGGGGGCCCAAAGAGACCTTGACCTATAAGCCTAAGTACTTGTCTTGTCCTGTGATCACGGAACATGGTCATTAGCATTTCATGTGTACACAACAGACGCAAATGGGTGGCAGCACTGTGGACAATGTAAATGAATGAGCATGCATTGATGTATGTGTGTGTGCATTTGTTTGTGTACACCTCCAATGACATAAATATAGGACTGAGGTTGTCTGTATACGACGCAGGAAATGTCCCTATGGATAACCAAACAATGAAATCAGACTCAACTAGCTGACTTTTCTTTTTAGTCCGCAGGTGGTTACAGTAGATAGGTCAGATTTGGCTGAAAATGTTACAGCCGTGTTTGTACTGACAGCAGCTTGTACAAGAGTTTATTAACGATAACAAAGAAATATGTTATGAATGGTTTAAGCAGATGTTTCTGATGCTACTCACGCTTGTCTTTTGAGTTTTTGTGGAAAGAAATGCTTCCAAATGTTGCAAGTTAAAGAGGTTGAATACTTTAAAATTTGACTCAACATTGTTTAAGTTTATTTAAATCTGAAAACTGATTTGCAAAGATGGGTTTTTAGCAATTTTCTTGAATTAGAAAGATGGCAAAAGACAGCATAGCTATCAAAATCGCGGCACTTCCTTGAGGTAATTTAGAGTTCACGCTTGAAATCATGTAAACAAAAAACATTAGAAAGGGCAAAGGCTGTGTAAAAGGCAAACATTTACATAAGGATTACAGGGCATCTCTAAAATGTTACCGCCAAGTCTGCTGTTTCATATAGGGATTAAACTTGTCATAGAGATAATAGGACTCATAAATGTTTGATTGTTCTGTCAGGACAAACCATTACTAGCATTAACTTTAAATATGTTTAGAAACTTGACATACACACTTCATATGAATTTCAATATGAGTTAAGAATTGATGCTGTTGTTTGTCAAACTTAGTGTTAATGGAACTGAAACGAATCGGTCACATAAAGTTATCTCACATAAACCAAAACAAACACAAACAATGTGTGCACAGTATAAATGTTGACTCATTGTAGTTGCAGACAATGGTACCTTTTTTCTTGAGGTCTTATTTCCTCTTTACAGATTTACAGTGCTTGCTTTCTTCTGTCCTTCTCACTGCAGTCAAGTCCATCTGCTCTATGCTAAGGACAATGGACAATAAATGCAGGTTTACGTATCTGTCTGGAAAGCTTCCTTTTCACCTGTCAATCAGTGCATGAACTTAACTTCTCTGTTCAGACCTCATCTGGAAACATTTTGTACAATCAAAACAGAATTATTCCACATTTCAGAAAGTTTAGGTTCTTTTCTTTTTAGGTCAGGGACCTGGGAACATTTTACACATTTACTGTCACTGTCAGTGTCTCTCGACCTTTTCACTCCCAACAGGTGGCCCCTCAAAATGTTGGTCATGTTGTAATTAAGGTTTATTTTATTGTTTTACTCATTTGACGTTTCCCAAAAAAGGAATAGCATCAGGTGAATACTTAAAACATGAATATACATGCAGTTTTATCTATGTTTACGTCTTGTCACACTGAAGCGTGTGCTGGGTGAGGTCACAAATGACTGTCCTTAATCCTTAACTGTACCTCCCAGTCTGAAAATAACCTTTACAAGACCTCTCTTTCTCACCATGAAGTTGACCTCTCTTTGTAGCTGGTAAAAGTGTGCACATAGCTGTGGCCGTTTTAGAATGATTGAAAGGTTTAAGTTAAAGGCCAGCCACTGTTCAGAAAGATATATTGGGTCATTAGTTAATAAGGCTGAACAATGGAGTTCATGCTTGACTGTGCAGGCTGCGCTGCTAAATGTTCCTATAAGGATGGTTTACAGCATTTAGAGCACATCAGAAACCAAGAGGATGTCTATCAGATACAATATAGAGCTGCTTTAATTATTCAATACACCAAACCTAGTAAGAGTCATCAAATTATGTAACTGGATGAACCCCACTGTGAAATTAATAACTTCATTTACCAAATAATACATTTCGCAATTTATTTCTATTTGAGCAGCCTCAGATGTTTTTGTTACTGGTTGACACTTGTGCGTGTGAGAGCTTACTTATCAAATCATCAAACCAGTTCATCTTACCAATGAGGCTATTGTCCCTTGTCCTGCTCAAACAAAATGAGATTGTTGGCCCAAAAACAAACAAAAAACATCTAGTCATAAAGCAACAAGTTCAGTAAACCAACACTTATGGGAATAAGTACAGCTTGTGTGTTGTTGGCCATGCACAGACCTGAGTTTGCTTCCTTTTAAAAAGTGTAGTGGTCATTTAAAGGATATGGCTGCTGTTATTCTGTATTTTCTCTTATAGAGTGCTGCTGTACCTGGAAATGATTTTAGCATTTTTACACTTCCGATCCCCTCGTCTCGAAGTCAGTGGGTTTCTTGAATGGGTTTTGGTTAGATGCCTGAAATAAGTCCTGTGGATAACACAAGCTTAAGATATTTTTACGTTTTGTTCTACGAGATAAAATACGTCAGTAAATGAACTGAATTTTGAAACTTTAACGTGTCTTTAAAAAGGCGGTTGCTAACAAGTGGCTAAATGAGACTACAGAAGTTGTCGGGGACATTAAGCATCATCGCGCCGAACACAGAAACTCATCTACTCACACGTCTGCCTTTACAGCCTCGTTGGGATTATACTCGAGCTCTTGCAAACTATTCTAACTCAAACTTTCCAAAAGGCTTTTGTAGAAGAGGGTAAGCGTGACGTTTAAGTCATGACCGTGGTGTAGTTCGTTTATAGCTTAACATTAGCTTTTTACTTCCGGAAGACATAAATCTTTAATAATGGTTCACAAATATACAGTTTCGTTTTTAAAAAAAGGCTCAAACACGTCCTAAAACAGCTGGGCACTGTAACAGTGCAACAGTTTTGCTTTTGTATTTTTAATAGCTTTTGGACAACAGTGGAGCTCTATGGCACATTGGAATAAGATATATCAGGCTTTGATACCACAGGCAATACTTCTCAGTTGTTTCTGTTTATTGTTGGTTTTGGTTTTTCCATTGGATTAAGAAAACAATAGAATATCACCAAACTTGCCCTTTAAAAATCTGTATAATATTCTATAAGTTATGGATATGTCGTTTTGGAACTAAAGTTAATGTCAACATTTTCAGGACAAAACAAAGGAACAAGCTTATTAACTGAATCGTATAGCTCCATTATATCATAGTAGTAGTTTATTTAGGGACATGCTAGAGGACAGCTTTCTCATTTCTCTCACGTCAAGGGGCTGGGAGTCTTTAACCAGGATTGAGTAACGTCAGTGTCAATCAATTACTAAGCACAAAGCTGCGAGACGAAGCAAGTGGAAATGTTCCTAAACACACACACACACACACACACACACACACACAGGTATTCGTTCAACATCTATCAAATGACCTCTGCTCCATCACTTACTCCCTCACTCCTACACACACACACACACACACACACACAGAAAATGAGTCATGACAAACTTGAGTGGATGCGTTGGAGACCAGAAAGCACAAACAAAGGAATGACTGGTGAATGTTTCAAATGTGACTGAATAACCGGAGACCTTTCTTAGACATCCGTTACTCCCCCTTTAATCCTCCAAACCACACACACACACACACACACACACCTTGGTCATAGAGGCGATACTGTGCATATAAAAGGCTGAGTCCAGGGTTCTGCACACTGCTGCTGACCACAGACTGTGGGATGAGTGAGGACACAAAGTCACAGATTGAGATAGAAAGATGGAGCACTAGAGGGAAACAGGAGAGAGAGTAGTGAAAATATAAACAAGAGTGAGTAAGACAGAGGAAGCACAAACCCACAAAAAAGAAAGGAGAGATCAGAAGTGTCGCACATTGTCCGGCAGTTCAGTCTGGCCTTGGAACCGACAGTTCAAGACGAAGGACGCTATTTTTTTATTTTTTGGACTGTGGCCTCTGTTATCACTCTGTTGTTTAAATTAATTTGATCAAATGCAACTATGCGGATATGTTCGCCTCTGGCTGTTGGGGTCAGCGTTGCTGATCTGCCTCATCTCAGGGGTCACAAGGGTGAATGGGGAAGTGGCGCTAACGCATCAAGGATCCCATCCGAAGCCGTCAGAGTCCAAATGCAACTTGAATCAGACTGAACATGGCCATGGCTCCAGCATCACAGGAATACCCATCGTGACCTTTAAGTGGCACCATGTGGAGACCCCTTATCTAGTTGTGTTATGGATATTGGTGGCTGGTTTGGCTAAAATGGGTATGTAACAAACATTTCGGGACACAAAATGTGCTTGAAAGGTGTGTTGTTGTTTTTTTGATGTAGACTGGTAAATATGGACTGCTATACTTACCAGTTACCACCAGATCCTCATCTCATATGATTATTGATCTTATGAGCTGAGAAAGGAAGTTAAGAAGAGCCCAAACAGCAAAGTGTCAGCCTGTTAGTTAGTGAGTTATGTCACACGTAGTGTGGATGTTGCAGTCCGACAGATTCCTGTGTCCAAGAAGATAATGTTGAGCTATTTTTAACCCACCTAATGTAAAATAATTACAATGTGTCCCGTTGTCACACACACACACACACACACACTGGAAAACTCTGATCTTCCGCATGTTAGAACATGCATGAATGATTTTCTTGTATTGAAAACAAATAAAAAATGTAGTTTTATGAAAGGAGGGAATTTATATTTGTTTTTTTAAAGCACATTTTTTGTTTCTTTACGACATTAAATTTTCATGACTAAATAAGCAACAATTAAAGTTAAAGTTTGAAAAAAACAAACACCTATCCTTATTGTAGTGGCTTAAAAACTTTCCAGAGCCACTTACCAACAACATAGGGGGTATGATTTCAATGCACAAACAATAAGTCCAGAACAAAAATCCATTTCAAAAGGTCCATTTATTTCCATTCGGGTTCAGCATTGTGCGCACGTGTGTGTGGTTGTTTTTCGTTATCCCTGTCTAAACAAGCCCCATCCCTAATTAGCAGACATGATAAATAGCGAACAGGAAACCTAGTCAAACAAAGTGACCAAGGGAGTAAACAACTAAGGTATGTATCCATGTAAATAATTATACAATACATAATGTAGATAGGCCATCTCGTATTAATCAAGCAAAGACATAGTATAACATAAATGTAAATAAAACATGCATGATAAACTCAGTGAATGGCTCCTACATTTATTATTTATTTAAATTTTAACACTCAAAAACTCAGCTGATTTTACCAGGACTGTGTTGGTGTGGTTTGATCAGTTTCACTGACAGTGCTGGCAACATAAGCAGACAACCACATTTGTTTATTTGTTAGGATCCCCATTAGCTGTGCCCTAAAGCGTAGGGGTCCACATAACTGTTGTCAGATTTTCCAACAGATACCCACCCACTTAAAACCAGTGACAAGAATAACCTAAACTGTTCTAACTTTGGCTGAAAATTGTATGTTCATCTAATAGTAAGAAGATGGGCCTTTAACCGTGCACTGTGATGTGCCTCTAATATTGTAACAAACAGCGTCACTGGCTGCAGCAGTGGACAGCACTCGGCGTTATCAGCACAGCATTTTGTTCCAGAGAACAGAAGAGTTTCTTCTGTTTTTCTGCATGTTTGTACTGTATTAGAAATTCCTCAGATTGTCAACAGTTTCAGACCTTTTTATAATCACATCATTGTTTAAATGTTTGAGCTTATTGATTACTAAATACCACAAATCTTGTGTGCTTGAATAAGTGAAAAAAGATCAGAATCATATTTTCAGTTGACACTGACCTTCCACTGAGTCTGCTGGCTTCTTTGGGTTACACTCTCAGGCGCAAATATAAACACACTATTGGAATATAACAGATCTTCATCCAAAGTTTCCTTAATTTAATCTTTGACTACGTTTGAAAGGAACATATCAGCACAACATGTGTCTCGCCCTGTGGGCTGGAAAGAGAAATCAACACGTTGAAATGGGTCTATTCTAATGGTCCAGTAGGTTTGATTATTAAATAAGCTTTAGTGACACTTTGTCAGGCCATTAAGTCAATAACCTTAAGCAAAAGTCTGTCTTTAGTTACGCAGAGAGATTTCTAACCCTTAATACGCACTACAATGCTGGTTAATCTTATGCCCAGGATAGGACTTTCTCAGTTGAGTGCAACAGTTGATCATTTGCAAATTTTGCAACTTCACAAAGAGTTTTATGGGTTAAACTTTGTCAGTCCCAGGACCCAAAATTTAATACAGCCCCAAATCTTAAGAAAGTTCAGTCTCATTGTTGGTTATTATGAATCTACACTTGCTGGTTCTTGTGTTGGAACCCACTAGAGAAAGTCTCACATAAAACTTTATTTGTTTTTGATCAATGTAAAAGAAAAACTATCCTCCTCTTCTCTTCTCTCAGTCATCGAGGCCAACCACCACGTGACCAGTGTGATCCCAGAGAGCGCCCTACTCATCTGCTTTGGCTTCATTCTGGGTGGGATAGTTTGGGGTGCGGACAAGGTGCAGACCTTCAAGCTGACCCCAACAGTATTCTTCTACTACATGTTGCCTCCAATCATGCTAGACACGGGCTACTCCATGCCAAACAAGCTCTTTTTCAGCAACTTGGGGGCCATTCTGGTCTACGCCATCATCGGGACCGTCTGGAATGCCGCCACCTTGGGGTTGTCGCTGTGGGGATGTCACAAGGGAGGAGCCATGGGTAAGAGGGAGTTACTTTATTTCACTTCAGGAGGCTGCATACCACTGATTGTTTTCTGTAGCCTAGTTTATTTCTGCTTGAAACTGGATATTTGTGGTTGGGCGTAGAATAGAAGGGATTATTTGGAGTAACAATGTAGGGCCTAAACCCAAATGCACTCCTCTGAGTCATAACTCAGTCAAATCTCAACACACAGACATGTTAGACATATCTTTAGATTTAGTGTGACTTACTTTTTTGACGATATATTGTCTCCAAAATAAACATCCATAAATCTGCTTAGAAATCATAGGAAAAAAAGACACTCCTTTTACTCCAGAACTTGCCTGAGAATCATCACGTTTTTTAGTTTTCTTCAGTATCAAAGTATTTTAGTGATAGTTGTCTATAAATCCATGGGTACAGTGCAAACAGGAAGTGCCAATGGCTAATTCGGCATACTTTAATTGCCAAAATGTAAACAAATGTAGGCTAAAAAAAATGGTGCCCCCACGGTGTCAGGCTTTGAAAACCACGGCACTGGGGTGAGAAACACTTTTATTTGATGAGAGGTCTGAGATGGAGTTATACTAGCTATTACCATGATTGTCTGTACCAAATTTCATTACAATCTATCCAATTGTTGTTGAGATATTACAGCCTGGACCAAAGTGGTGGATCATTAGACCTACTTTATCATCCATAGAGCCATGCAGCTGGTATCGATTCAGAAGGGCCTGTTGCAGGATTTTAAGGCAACTAGTGGATTGTAGGGTGGTTAAAGGGTCTGATCTCTTGCAGGTTCTTTCAACTTCCTGCTAAGCTATAAAAGCCAAATTACGTGTATCTCCTGCCCTGCGTGTTGTAGGTGAGCTGGACATCGGTCTGCTGCAGTATCTTCTCTTCGGCAGTCTGATTGCTGCTGTGGACCCTGTAGCCGTCATCGCCGTGTTTGAGCAAGTCCACGTCAACGAGGTCCTCTTCATCTTGGTGTTTGGAGAGTCGCTGCTCAACGACGGCGTGACAGTGGTTCGTACAGTGTGCTACGATGCTATGCAACTGCTTTTTTTCTTTTTTTTTGACATTACCTAAGAAACGGAACAGTTTGTGAATTTGCTGAGACATCCATCCATCACTGGAAAGTACACTTCCAAGACATGAAGTGTAAAGAATGCAAACATTCTGCTCTTCTAAGTGAGGACCTTTACCCTGACTGAGGTCTTGTCACCTTGCCTGAACTTTATCCCTCGCTGATCAATCAAAGGGCTCTTTGAGGTGGTTGATTTAATAAGTAATATTGCTTACGTATTGTGAATCTTGAAATTGCGCTCTACTCATTTCTGAAACTACAATGAGGAGTGAAAGGGAATTTAAAGGCATTCCTTTCAACTTTCCACGCCTTTCTAATGACAGTGCTTAAGACACTGACCTCTCATAGGCTTATTGAAAGAAAGCATTGTACTGTTGTCACGTCAAAACTTTGCTACTCCAATTTTGGGGATTTTAATGTGGTAATTATTAGAGGTTACACGCACATCCATACATTTCCTGCAGGTGCTGAGTAACAATAATCTGCACCAAAACACACTGCTGCTTTGTTCCCAGTTCGTTTCATTCATACGTGGACACAGTGGTGTATAAAGTACCTGAAAGCCACACTTGGGTAAAAGTACAAGTATCTCATCAGAAAATGACTTTGGTAGAAGTTAAAGTCACCTGCTGTAATATCACTTGAGTAAAAGTTTTAAAGTATCTGATATTTACTGTGCTTAAGTATCAAAAGTAATTTTCTAATATTAAAAGTACTTAAGCATTGAAAGTAAAAATACAAGTTAATGCTGTTAATAAAAAAGCAAGCAGTCAGAATTTTGTGAATTATGACGTTAATTCTTTTAAGTACACCACCTTAAAAATGGAGCGTACATTACACTTGAACCTGACTGTACTTGAACTTGCACTTCACTTGAAATTCACAACTTAAAGAATTTAAAGAACAAAATCCTTTATTTTTCCTTCCCTCTCATTCTTATATATGTCCTTTATTCGTCCAAAATTGAAACTTAACCACGCTTTGAGAGCACTTGTTTGCACTTGCGCACTAACGTGAGTGCATGAACATAAAGCTAGCTTGCCAAACCTGTTTGCTTGCAGTCTGTGTCCCAACATCATTAGGCTACCAAATTTCTTCCAATTTTATTTTGTAGTAATGATGTAATGAAGATGCTTACGGGAAAATGTAGTGGAGTAAAAGTGAAAGTTGACAGAAATATAAAAACTCAAGTAAAGTACTGATACTTCCAAAAAATACTTAAGTAGTGTAACGAAGTATTATTACTTTGTTACATTACACCTGGACATGACAATGTTTTGACCCCAGATGGTCTTCCTCATGTAAATGTGAAGGTGTGATGACACCTCACACGTCATCTGTGAATTGGATAACCGACATTATGTGACAGCGTGAAACAAGTGGGAGTGAAAGAAACACTTTTCTAAAATATGTACAAAACATGTAGAAGTTAAAAAAAAAAACTAAAAAAAAACAAGATATTTTTTTTTAACTTTGTAAACAAAAAGTCAAGTAAATGTCTCTGCGTAGCCTAATATCTAATACACAATCTCAATTAGCATTACAGGCCCAAAACACAGGAAAACTGAAGAAACCTTGTGGCAGGCTGCTCAAAGACAATACAGGAGCTGCAGATAAGGAATAATTACAAAAATAAGAAGAAAGCATTTGAAATGATGTAGATCCAGTCCAGTAATTACAGCATATCTAGCAATATATATGTTATATCCATTCTTTGCCTTATTCTACCTCCAAAGGATAGACAATTCATTTTCCTCTTCTTCTCTTAGGTGCTCTTCAATGTATTTGATGCGTTTGTGACACTGGGAGGATCCGCAGTTAATGCTGTGGAGATCATTAAAGGAATAAGTAAGGAGTGACATTAATTTACCCATTAATAGGGAAGAATGTAACTGTGCATGTGGTGTAACAGCTTGAGGTCCTGCCTGGCTCGATAGACCCTACTGGGGGCAGACATGTTTACTTTGAAGGTTATGTTGGATAAAAAGTGTTCATCAAACAGCGTATAATCCAAGTTCTGCTGGCTGACAGGAAGCTAACTTTTTATACATGTGTCCCCTTTCTCTCGCTCTCTCTAGTTTCCTTCTTTGTGGTGGCGTTTGGTGGTTCCCTCCTGGGCTTCGTGTTTGGCCTGCTGGTCTCTCTTCTGACCAGATGCACTAAAAACATCCAGATCATTGAGCCGGGCTTCATCTTCGTCTTGGGATACCTCTCCTACCTGACTGCTGAGATGCTCTCCCTGTCCTCCATCCTTTCGTGAGTCCTCCATCTCATTTGATTTATTATTTCAATTTTATTAAATTTATAGAAGGATTTCATTCATGGAAGGGAGCAAAAAAAGTCAAGCTTAGTCGTACTTAGTAAGTTTATTTCTGTGTTTTTGTTCTGTAGGGTTGTCTTCTGTGGTATATGCTGCCAGAAGTACATGAACGCAAACATGGACGAGAAGTCCGTCATCACAGTCAGATACGTCATGAAGGTTTTAGCCAACGGATCAGAAACCATGATCTTTGTGTTCCTCGGCATCTCGGCCATTGATAAGGCAATCTGGGTGTGGAACACGGGCTTCATCCTCCTCACGCTCTTCTTCATCTTTGTGTATAGAATCATCGGTAAGATTTGGTCTTTTGCTGTCAGTTTTGAGTGCCAACAGTACACCATTTGATGTCAGAGCTCACAAAACAGACTGTGTTTGTGTGCATGTATGCTACAGGTACCTTTATCCTCACCTGGATGCTGAACAGGTACAGGCTGGTCCCCGTGGGGTTCATAGATCAGGTGATTATGAGCTACGGTGGCCTGCGAGGGGCTGTTGCATATGGCCTGGCTGCGGTACTGGATGAGAACAAGATAAAGGAGAAGAATCTAATGCTCTGCACTACTCTCATCGTGGTGTACTTCACTGTCATTCTTCAGGTAACCACTTTCTGTCTTGTTACCTAGCTTAAAAAAGTTATTGGTACATTTGTTTTTTTGCAACTTACTTACACAAAACACATAACAGCTCAATTTTGCAAACTTTTTGTTTTGCTTGAATCTCTTTCTGTTGCAGGGAATAACGATGAAACCTCTGGTCACCTGGCTTAAAGTAAAGAAAGCTGCAGTGTCCGAGCTCACACTCATAGAAAAAGTGCAGAACAAGGTAAAGTTCAAAATTACAATATTTCACTTTTTACAGACACAACAGGAAGAACCAAGAACTACAGTCCAACTATTATAGAATCTCTGTTCTTGTTGTTTAGGTGTTTGACCACATGCTTGTTGCCATAGAAGATATATCTGGACAAATAGGACATAACTACATGAGGGACAAGTATGTAAAGGCATCTTAAACAATTTAACTAGAAACGTTTCTTAACTGTTTGAATGAAGCTACAATTTATCTCTTCTCTCTCTATAAAGGTGGAATAATTTTGAGGAGAAGTGGATGACGGGGATTTTGATGAAGCCGTCGGCGAGGAAGAACCGCGACTACGTCTTCAACGTCTTCCATCAGCTGAACCTCAAGGATGCTATGAGCTACGTGGCTGAGGTGAGGGTCATTAGTTGTTGTTGTTGTCGTTTTGTTCAAGTATGTTTAAGTGTATTTTGTTCAAGTGGACGTTAAAGGAAACGGACATATATATGATTCGGTGCTGGTCAGTGGCAGTTGGTAAAGGAAGTCCTCTGGCCTCCATGTTGCAGGGTGAACGTAGAGGCTCTCTGGAGTTTATCCGCAACGAGACTGCATTCATCGACTTCAAGAAAAAGTTTGGTGACGATTTCTCAGATGTCATGCCTGACATCATGGCTGACACGTCAGACGATCATGGTGCGATGTCCGTCATGAGGTGAGCAAACACTTTTACTCGGTTTATACCACAATCGCGGGAGAGCTAAAACTGGACTGCAAGGTTTTGCGTACGATCAGCTGGTTGAGAACAAACTACTCCCTCAAATTCTGCTATAACTTTCCCTCCCAGCAAATTTAAATGAATGAGGGAACGACAGTAGGAGGCGTGGCCTCGTGGCTACGTAGTGTGTGGGTCAGGGGACATGGGGGAGATGACTGACATTGATTAAAGTCTTTTTTTTAATGTAAATTTCATGACGTAGACAGGTCCCAACCGGTTGACTCTACGTCAGCATTGGCCTCGCATGTTCAGGCCTGATTTGAAACAGTAGATGGCGTGTTGAGCCATTTTCAACTGATGAAATGCACCAGCACTGATGTGTTTCATCACTGTACAGTCATATCATTTAGTTTAAAGTAAAAAGTGTGCAGTACCTTTTTAAGAAGAATAATTTACTAAAAACTTCCTTCATTATTTTCATTTCAGCTATGAATTTGAAGATAGACATGTTTAAATATAAGATACCAAAACCATATGAACTATTTAGAAGTTGAAAACTAGGGTTCATCTACTTAGGTTGAACATATACTTACCTTAGATCTGCTTAGACACTGCCCCCTGGTGACCACAAGCAGTCACTGCAGTCTCTACTAGCGGTCAAACTGGTAGAAATGATCTTGCACTGACCATTTAGCTCCAATTCTCCACCATATTTTGTATGAAAAGCCAAAATGAGGAACTGACATGATTTTTCCGGCTGTAGAAGAGACCCCGTGCCATCAGTGAGTCTGGAAATGCATGAGCAGAACATGAAGGGGATGAGGGAAACAGAGGACATTAACACTCACCACCTGCTGCAGCAGCATCTGTACAAGGGCAGGAAACATGTAAGCATTTCCATTACATCCATAACATTAAAAGAATGTAATGTGTAAAATTGGTGGAGTGTCCCTTTTTTAAAACAAATGTCTGAAACGTATGATAAACTTTTTGATAAACATTTTTGTTTCTGGTTTTGTGGTTTAAAGCACCGGCACAGGTACAGCCGGAGCCATTTCAATGTCAACAGGGATGAAAATGAGGTGCAGGAGATCTTCCAGAGGACCATGAGGAATCGTTTGGAGTCCTTTAAGTCTGCAAAGATGGGCATTGCTCCACCAAAGACGATTACCAAGCACACAAAAAAAGACCAGCAGCAAAAGGTCCGAGCCTCAGAAGTCATTCTCATTAGACAATCTACAGCACACCATGCAGGAAATTTTACACAATAGCCAAAAGGGCTGGGTATTGAACTTCAATACTTTTTTGGTGGCAACCAAAAGGTGTTCATAGCACTCAGTATCAAAAACTGTCAAGTAACGAAAGCTGTCATCAATTTATCTGTCCAGATTTATAATCTTGTAATGTTGTTTTCAGATCAGATAGAACCTGATTTAAATCATAATTTTCAACAGTTCTTGTGCGACAAAAATAGAGTTTTGCAGAAAAACATTTTATTATGTTATATTTATCAAAGTAAGGCATTAAAAAAGTATCATTTTGGTATCGTACCAAAAATCAGCACTAGTTCCAAATAATACCCAGCCCTAATAGTCAAAACATGTGTATTACTGCTTTGCTTTTCATGTTTTAAGATGTAATTTACAAATAAAATTACTACTCTACCTACTGCAGATGCCAAATGGAAAATCAATGGACAAAAGTAAAACCTACCATTCTGGTGATGAAGGTTTGAATCTGTATTTCAGTTTTTAAAAGCTATACATAATTAATTGTCCAAGTACTTAATGAAAAAGTACTTTTTTGAAAAACAATTTCTCTCTTTTTTTCTTCTTCTAGATTTTGAGTTCTCAGAGGGAGACAGCACCTTTGGCTACGAGGCATCAGCCAGTTCATTCCCCATGAGACTCTCGTACAGAGCAGGAGGTAAAATAAATACCACCATCTTATTCGCTTATCTTCAGCCAGTGGTGGAAGAAGTACTCGGATCCTACTTAAGTAAAAGTACCAATAAAACATTCTAAAAATACTCCATTACAAGTAAAAGCCCTTCATTCAAGTAAAAGTACAAAAGTATTATCAGCATTTATTTACCTAAATTTACCTAAAGTATCGAAAGTAGAAGTACTGGTTCTGGGGTAAAATGTCCCCTGTGACTGATAATATATATGACATGTGTAAGAAGCATTTTACTGTTGTAGTTAGTTTTAACTACTTTATATACAGTTAGGTATTTTAGTCTAGTGGTTCCAAACCTGGGGGTCAGGCCCCTCCAAAGGGTCAGATAAGAAGAAAAAACAAAGTTCTGCTTCACAAATTTGTATTCATTCTTTGGACTTTTCTCTAATCTTTGCAGTTTTGTGAAACATTTGATACTTTTACCTCTTTGGGCCTGAAACAGTTATTTAAATGTAACCATTTGAGAAGAGTAGAGGGGAAATAAGTCTTTGGTGGAACTGCTAAAAACTCAAAAGCGTTTGAAATGTGACAAGGGGCCCCAACTAGACACTGTTTTTAGAAAGACACAAGTCAAAAAGGCTGGTAACCGCTAGTAACTAGTAACTAGTAACTATAGCTGTCAGATAAATGTAGCTGTGTAAAAAGTACCATATTTGCCTCAGAAATGTAGTAGAGTAGAAGTATAAAGTAGCATAAAATGGAAATAATCAAGTACAAGTACCTTAAAATTCTACATAAGTAAATAAACTTAGTTACTTTCCACCAGTGTCTTTAACCTTCAAACCCTCTCAGCACTAATTCAGTTTCTTTCTTTCATCCAGCTGGAATTGAGAATCCAGCCTTCATGCCAGACCTGGACCCCATGGCCCAGGTGCAGATCCCTCCGTGGCTGGCGGAGGCCGAGCTCGACAGCAGCATGGTGGCTCCTTCGCAGCGAGCCCAGGTGAGGCTGCCGTGGACGCCCAGCAACCTGCGCCGCCTGGCCCCCCTTCGCATCAGCGCTTGCTCCACCGACTCCTTCATGCTGGCCGACGCTCCTGCCACGCAGCAGAGGGACAACGAGCAGCTGCCTCCTCCTCCATCTCCACCGCCGCCACCACCACACATGTAGCAGCAGCATCCCACCCCTCCCTCATCTCCCTTTAACCCGGCTGCCAAAGACACTGAACCTAACCACAGACTTTGCACCGTCTAGTCTTGAAATCTTGTTTTCTTTTCCGTGCCATTGTTTAATCTTAGCCCTGAGTGTCTAGACAAAACATTCACAGTCCCATAACCTTTGTGCTCCTGAAGCAGTTTCTCTTGTCGCTCTAACTTCACCCTTCACTGAGCAAAGGGGAGCTGCACGTAAAGCGACAGATCATGTATGGTATGTTATTTACCAGCACATGTTGAACATTGTCCTATTTTCTCCTCCGTTTCGTGTTCTGAAAATAATTCCTCAATAATCTAAAAATAACATTTTTGTGTGTTTTGTCATTTGTCCCAGAGCAGTATACACTTGAGGCTGAATATTAAACTTGAAGAATGAGACCATTGTAGGAATCTCACATGTATGATAAAGAAAAATAATTTAATATTGCCACACGGACATTTCGGGCAAGACGCCATTCTTCAGCCTGTATTCTGGCAATTTCACAATCAATATACACACAGGTGGGATTAATTATGGGTGACCGCAACCAGCACAACAACTAGTACATGCCAACCGGGGGAGCCACAACCTTTCCAGGCTCAGAGTCTCAAGATGTAGGACAGTAAAACATGAAAAAGAGAAAATGAGAAACACAACATGTACGATAAAGACATATTGTATTTATTTTCAAATGAAGTTCGGTATTGTGTGGACATTTCCATCATCTCAAATCTGTGCACAAGCGAACAGTTACATATATTTTACGGAGCTCCAGCAAAGAACACTTTGACTCACTGGGCATGGTTTTGAACTGTATATGGATTTAGAAATAAAAACGTGGAGTCAGTTACATTGTGCATTAAGTGATCATGATTAGTCACTTCATCAATTAGTAGAGTAGGTCACAAAATGAATCCACAGCTACTTTGATAATTCCTTCATTCATTTAATCAAGAATAGATGCCAAACATGCTGCTTTTTTTCTTTTTTATATTCTTGTAAAATAAACACCTATGGGGGTTGGAGTATTGTCTGGACTGCAGATGAAAATTAGCCTTTATGCAAACTCTTGCACATTTACATCAAGCTGATGTTAATTAATGAGTAATGTACTGTACTTAATACAGAAAAGCAAGGTAAATAAAGTAAATCACCTTCAGCAACCAGAACGTGTAATGGCCATTTTTTGTATTATCTTCTGTTTTCTATTTCTTAATAATTGATTAAAAATCATAAAAATAACCATCAGATGAATCAATAATAAAAAGAAGTTAGTTGCATACCGAACATATTGATAGATGTGGAGCCAATCAAATTGTATTGAATGACTCTTTAACATCCACTTGACACTTGTTTAATTAAATGTGTCATAACAATTTGTTACACTTCTGATACAAACGGGGATACAAATTTCCATCACAATGAATTAGTAAAAAAACCAAAAACATTTACGTCATTAGATAGAATATACAGTGATTGTGCATATTTCATTATAAATAGTCCATTTCAGATGTTTCCAGGTGCTTTGTGACGTAGTCTAATAGAATCTTTTCATTTCCAGAATCCTTCAGGTAAAAATGAGATCCATCAAGCATCCTGACGGTGAAATCTCCTGATGTGATGTCTTTCCAAGCTGTCGACAAAATACATTCATATAATTAATTAGTTAATTAAAAACAAGGACACAACTTACACTGAGCCATTCTTTCCTTCACTGTCTTCAGCACACACAGACACCTACAGGCACTGCTTATCGTCCGAGATGCATTTTGGAACAATATTCTTTTTAGCTTTTCCAGTGGAGTTTATTTGTCTTTCTTAAGGGCACTTTCTGATGTACCCTGTATGTATTTGGCACTAAATCAATAATCTTTAAATCCCAGTGCAGTCCACCTAAACAAGCTGCCAACTTGTGTGACTAAAATATATTTGCCGAGACTAAATGTTCTGCGGTTTCTGATATATTGAGCACTGTGTTTAATAGGGTGGAGTGAGTAATAATCAGAGGACTGACCCTGTAAGTCATGAGGAATGTCCTCCTTTCCGTCAAAACATGTGACTGGGCAGGAGAGGAATGGACTGTCTGGCTTGTTGCACCTGCGGGAAAGTCAGGAACTCCAGTCACTACAAACGTTCATTCTGAATCACAAATTAGTTCATAGTAATGGTTTAAATACAGACAAAGATGTCCGCCCACTTGTAGTTCTCCACAACGTGCAGGTCGGCCTTCAGGGCAGGAAGGAAGAGCTTCAGGACTTCAGGGTTCGCCAGCAGCTCAGGAGGAGTTCCTCCAATCGAAATCATCCACTTGAGAAAATCGTCATCAGATAAGTCGCTTCTCTTTGGGGCGTTGATGCGTATCTCTGACTAAAAGACAACATGTTAATGGTATATTATCAACACCAAACCCTTGTCTTCTGTTAAAGAGGCTAAACTATAAGTGTTCAGCTGTTACTCTGTAAATTACAGAAGGAACCAGATGTTTTGGTTTGTATAACAATGTGTCATCTCTTTATGAACACCTCTGAAGATTTTCCTCCATCTATTATCAAAGATACTGTTGAAATTACCTGCGATCCTGAACAGGAGAAGTGGTTTAGAAAATGGAATGGATGCATGTTGGAATAGGATGTTGTGTGATGGATTCAATTAATTAATTATTCACCTAACTAAATAATTATCAAAATTCTGTCAATCAGGGAAATTTGCAGCCTCACAATGCCTGTTTAGGTACTTGGTCTGTGATTCATTTTATAAAATAACCATTTTAACCAAAATGTTTTATTTGCAGAGCATCAGAAGGAATATTATTCTCGTTTTGAACCATAGAAAACTCTAAAACAAAAGCCATGGAAATTAAAATATTATGGGGCCTGTAGTTATGATTTTATACTGTGTAGGTTAATTACAAGCCTTCATTATTATGGAGCCACTACCTGCAGTCAGTTAGAATCCGTTAGACAGCTGGGAACAAACATGTCTACATGCTTTAAAATATAAACTGAAATCTGGACATTAGTACACACCGAGTTTGCAGACTGTTACTACTGTTAGAAATGTTTTTATTATTTGCTTTTAATATTCAAGACTCCTCGGATACATATATTGATAGTGAGTGATACTGAGTGGATAATCCTGTCCAAATACAGCTAAAATGTAATAAATAAACTCACATAAGGTGCAGAGGCACCAGACAGGAAGATGTGAACTGGTTCGAGGTTGTGCAGTCTCTTCAGAGCATCTGCCACGGCGAAACTCGTGAAGGCACCAAAACTAAAAAACAGATCAGGACGGTGCAAACGTTTAATAGAAAAGGAGTTGGAAGTGGTGGAATAAAAAGGATAAATGAGCTGTGTCGTCATGACATATATGCAGATATCATGTTACTTATAAAGGCCCTATTGTTGAAGCAGAACAGGGATTTCTGGCACAACTTCATCTTCCAAGGTGAGAAAAAGTGTGAAGAGGTCAAAACTCCAGCAACACTTGTAGCGTAAAGAACAACTGTATTGTGAGACCAACGCGTTTCGGCTTGTGGCAGGGTCATCCACCTCTTGCTGGAGTTTCGACCCCTAAAGCCCCTCTTGTTATCATACCTGTGGCCAAACAGAGCAAATGGCTTCTCTTTCAGCACCGGTAACAACACCCCAACGACCTCGTCCACAATCTGCTGCATGCTCTGAAAGAACGGCTCTCTGGCTCGACTCTCTCTGCCCGGAAGTTTGGCAGCAAACACTGAAAGCGACAGAAAAAGTGTTTCAAGTAGAAATATAAATCATACTGTAACATGTGTAGACTTTGTTTTTTACAGTACAGGGACACCATTTGTAAGTTCAAGCTCCCATAATTCCTTTTTTAGCTGATTTCCTGTAGATAAACTAGCAATATTTACAAACCTCTGAGGAATTGTGAATATGGAGCAAACTGTATTGATTACCAGTGCAAAGTGCAGCACTTATACAATATCTTCCAGGCGTTTTACCTTCTATGGAGTTGTTGAGGACGTTTCCCCAGCGTGCATAGTGTATGGACCCTCCACCTGCCCAGGGGAAGCATATGAGCCTGGCCACAGCATCTGGCTTTTTCTTGAAACAGTTGATCACCTTTTCCATTCTGATTCACATCTGCTGGGACTGTAGTTTGTGCTCCTACTTCTGTTCAACAAGACAACACACATGCAATACTGTTGCTCCACCACCAAAACAAGCAACGGTGATTTAGGGGGGAAAAATGGTGAGTCACACCTGTTTGTTGTTGGCAGCTCCATCAACTTCTCCCAGGAAAACACTGGTAATTCCTCATGCTAAAAGTATAGCATTTCCTGGTTATTTCCTTCTGTGGTTTGTGTATGGAGCCGTTGTGAAATGATATCTATGGATTCTGGAGACATCTACAGCATGGAGTGTGTATGTCCAATCTACAGTAGCTTTATATTGTGACATTTAATAGTTCATGTCATAATTTTGTAAAATGTTCTTATAATACCTGGATGGATAGGACAGGACAGAAACTCGCGATACCTGCAATACAAGCAGTTATTTCAAAACATGACGTAAATATTTGAGAAAAAAAGTTTCTCGGAAGTGACGTTGTTTTCTACAGTTGGTATTTCCTGATGGGTTTCCCTCGGTGGAGGAGGAGGGGAAAGGAGTAACAGCTTCGTGAAGTTAGACAAGACTAAACAGGGTAATACCGGACATCCCTCGATCTTCTCTGTCACAAATATTAAAAGTCATTCAAGTAAAAGTCATTCAAAATTGGCCTTCAGAAGAAGACAATCAGAAATATGTACTTAAAGTATCAAAAGTAAGTATTCCTTATGCAGAATGGCCCTTTACTAGAATTTTCTATTATTATGCATATTATATTATTTAGTTGTAATGATGCATTCACTTGTAAGCAGCATTTTAATGGTGTATTTAGTCAATGTGGAGCCACTTTTCTTTATATACTAATGGGTAGTTTAATCTGTGCAGTGGTTTTCAGTCTGAGGGGTATATATTTCTGCTGATATTTCTAATACAGGCTTTTGCTTTTATTAAGGCCCCTAAACATGTTAAAATAAGTAGGAAAAATCAGTCTTTGGTTGAACCGACCACCACCCGGTGACGTCTGCAACCTGTGATGACATAGCTTCTTTTTAATGGTGCACAAGCTGATTTATTTAACATTTTACAAGCTGATCGAGTGTTTTTTTTTTGTAATGTAAAATTTGAATGTGAAAAGCAACCACTAACTATAGATGTCAAATAAATGCGGTGGAGTGAAAACTACAACGCATCCCTCTGACATGTAGTGGAGTAAAAGTATGAAGTAGTCCAGCATAAAATAGAAACAACTCAAAATTGTACTTAAGTACAGTATTTAAGCAAACGTGCTTCCACCGCTGAGTGTATAGAACAATAATAATCTGAATAGAAATGATAAAGATACAAATACAGATGCTTGTCACAATGTGCTCGTTAGCTGTGCTTTTGTTTTGAAGGCGTTCTCCGGAAGTGGTTATCTTCCCTTCTCGCTAGCTTTATAATGGTGAGCGAGGGCGGTGTAAGTGCTGATTTCAGACCGGTTTCTAGTCGATATCGAGGAGGACGCCGGGGTAGTGAACCTCCTCGTATCTGTTCGATAAAGAAGAACACCGGATTCTTCACGTTAACCAGCCGGGACGACGGATCCACACACCGACCGGGTAAATATTCACGTCTGTCTTGCGCGTCGAGTTGCCAGTTGGTCGCTAGTTGTCGTCGGCTAAAGCTAACTAGCGGCGTTAGCTCAACGTCACCCGCCGCCGCCGCTGACGAGTATCGGTGAAATTCAACCGACTCCGCGTCTCTAAACTGTCACAAGCATCTCCAACGCTGAAAGTGCTGCTCTTCTTCTTTCAGACACGAGAGAGAGAGAGAGAGAGAGAGAGAGAGAACTTCAAAGGACGGAAGCGGGGACATTTTGTGCAACTTTGAGCTGTCAGTTGCGGTAAGGCAGCTCGGGGGAGAAGACTTCTACCCGAGGGGAACCCCAAGCGGCCCGGTTCCACATCAGCGACCAGAGCCGGGGAGCAGGGAGCCGCGTAGCCGGGGAGCGGCGTGTCGGCCAGCGGATCTATAGCCAAGTTTTAACCTGCGAAGGGAGAAGTAATCACTGGGTGCCGGGTCTTCCGGACAGATACCTCATGAATGGAAATCGGAACAACAGGTGGGGTCCCCGACTACCGGCCGTGCTGATCGTGTTAACGGTGCTAATTTGGTGTTCAGGTGCTGCACTTGAGCTACTTGCAGACAGCGAGCGGTGCTAGACACAAGGTTGGGAGCTGCGAGTGTGTTCAGTTGATTATAAGTGGACAGCACTGACACTGTGGTTAAATAAGTTGCCAGGCTTGTCGTGTGCACCGGTGCGAAGGCATCTCAGCTTGAAAAATTCCCATCGCCAGCTCCAACAAGCATAATGTCCTGGGTTGGTCGTTTCTCAGCGGAGTTTTACCGGTCACTTTTGCGCCGCCTCGTGTGTGTGTGTGTGTGTGTGTGTGTGTGTGTGTGTGTGTGTGTGTGTGTGTACCCCAAACCTGTCTCACGGGTTACTTGTGTCGTCTACGTCATCCTTTGGCTTTGGCTGTCAAAGGCAGGTGGTGATTCCGTCAGGTGTGCCTGAAGTCTGAGAGAGGCTGGCACACTTTCAGGGAGGTGTGTGTGTTCATATCTGTTTGAAAGGCAGCCTTTCACACCAGCTGCTGCCATAGTTACCCGAGCTGTTTAATAATGTTCAGTTAACCGCTGCCTGTGATCATTACAAATCAATTGAGCATGGCGGGGCATTAGTCAATTTACTTTGTTGCCAGGGGGCACAATTTGTGACTCATGGCTTGTTATATTATTGATGTTGTTGGGGCCAGTGGTGGACTGGGAGGGGAAACAGAAGGCCAATCTGGTTCACTGAAACTGACCCATTAAGTTTTCACCCACTCCACCTATTTTTCACCTTATGAGCCATAGACAGCAAAGCTTTAAGAGAGTAACATACATTTTGAAATTTTAAAACAGTGTAATAATTTGATTAAGGGGCCCATGTATATTTAATTCTAAACATAATAGATTTTTCCACAGTTGTCGACAAGGTTGCAGTACTCTGCATGTACTTGTGAAATCTGTGTAACACGAGTATTCTTGAAAGTAGGGCTGCAGCTAACAATTATTTTAAGTATCAAATAATTTGTCAGTTATATAAAATGTCCAAAACCAGTCAAATTGGCTATCAAACTTTCCCAGAGCCCAAGGGGATGTCTTCAAATAGCTTGTTGTTTTCTACCCAACAGTCCAAAACCCAAAGATATTTAATTCATGATGACATAAAGCAGCGAATCCTCACATTTGAGAAGCTGGAACCAGAATGTTTGGCATTTTTGGTTGATAAATTACTTAATCATTTAGTCTTTACATTGCCAGAACTTTAAAAAATGCCCATTATATTTACCCAGAGCTCAAGGTAACATCATAAAATTGACAAACAGTCCAAAACCCAAAGATATATTACATTTATAATGGTCTAAAACAGAGAAAAGAATTAAATACTCACTATTAAAGGGCTGGAAGCTGAGAATTTTTGGTTTGCTCTCAAGTAAAACTGCATTAACATTTTGCAGGTTTAAAAAGCGCCTGTCCACACATCATGAGTGTTTAATACTTGAAGTCTGCAAGGTGGAGGAGGTTAAAAGAACATTTTTTTTAATAGTACAAGTTTGGTGGTCATTAATCTCTCCATTGTTGCTCATTCTACAGTGAATCGTAGTGTTTTTGTCTCATTAGTGGTGCAGTAGCTGCTATCTGTCTATGCCTAGTTGAGGATGTTTTCCATAATTCCCCAAAGAAATGTAAGGTTGGATTCCTTTTGTTGTAACTTTTTAATGTGCCTTTCTTTAGTTTTTTATTAAAGATAGAAAAGAAAATGTTCCTCAGGCACTCTTAGGCAGAGAAAAGAGAGGAGTTATATTAAATGCCTTTATTTAGTCGGGGATATTGGTTAAAACGCAGACCGGTTTCTGTTACTGGCTCACCTGGTACTCTAAACAGACGATACACTGGAAATAACCTATTTTGCATCGCATAATAAAGTAACCAACAAATACTGAAAACACAGCTGTTGCACTGACATCAAAATATGAATATTCTAAAAATAGAAGAAAAAAACAATGTCCATTAACATTACAGTAAAATATAGTTTAAGAAAATAAATTCTAAATAGCCAGTGTTTTTGTCACCGGACCTCCCAGATGAATGAGACAAATCTGTGAGCACCTGTTTTTCCTTCTCCTCCTGTCAGCATGCCTTTAGTTGCCATGGAGAAACTGTAGCAACATGGGCGCCATCGCCATGGAGACGGCACAGGGGAAGAAGCGACCTGGGGACGCATCAGCCGAAAGAGCAGTCCTTTACTGAAAGCTGACTCCTTACGGCAGGTTCAGGGTCAGCCCTCGACCCCGACAGGAGCTGAAACATACTTTCAGCTACTCATAGCCACATTCATTATTACTACTTGTTCTGTAGTAAAAATATTTTTCTTTCATTACAACAAAGTGCTCTTGCTATTGTAACAGCTTGAGCTTTATGCGTATGTGCAGACTTTGTCATATTGGTCATTGTGTGTGTGTGTGGATCCTCTGAGTCACATTTGTGGAAATTGTGTGGTTGTGTGATGTCACTTTTTATCACAGAGTACTTTCCAGTTTGGCATTTATGAAAATTGGTGTCAAATTTGGCGTGGTGTGTCACCCGCCTACTCCTCCTCCCGTCTGGCAAAGGCCATGTCAATCAGAAGGAATCTTTGAGCGCTGAGCCGGTTTTTATTTAAAATGCCACTAAACTCTGTAACCTTTTTATACGGTCATTATCAGATTGTTGTGGGGAAACCGTTTGTCCCAGCTTTGTCAGTTTGATCTGAGGCAATCTTTAACGTCCCTGGCCATCTTCAGTCCCAGCACCTACCGTCTGCTCTTTCCTCCTTATTAACCACTTCCTTCCTCCAGTTTGTCTTTCTCTCGAAGCTCTTAGCCTGTTTGAGAGCGTAGTGGTTTGGGTTCTGTTTTAGCTGTTTTGGGACGTTGAATGTTGGGACACAGATGGTCCAGTATTGACATAAATGCTGATGGTAGATAGGTTGGTTTATAGACTGGATTTTGTAGGATTATGTGCCACGTTACTAAAAGTGTTGCTCCGGGGCAAAAAATGCAAAAAAAAACCTGCAAGACTTATATTAAGATATTGAGACAAACGTGTCTTACATTAAACCTGCAATAATTGGTTGATTTTGGCCACAACAAGCTGTAAACACACCATCAACACATTTTCTCCTATCACGTTATAGTTGATATGGCAAACGTGTTAACAGTTGCTAACAGTTGCCTACCTACGTCCAACAGATACGGAGCAACATTAGCATTCAATTGGAGTCGTGTTTGTGTCAAGCTGGTGAATTCGAGTCCAACTTTGACTCTCCTTTCAGCTCTGTTTTTGTTTCCACCAGCTCCTGAGGGGAATGTCTGGCTTTTTAGCTGCTAAATGCTCCGCTAACTTTGTCTCTCTGCCGTTTGGTGCTGGTCAGATAGTGTGCAGAGGGTTTTTAGAGCTTTTTTGCTGAAAACTGCTGCCTGCTGCTGAGAAACCAGTAATGAGAACGTTGAGAGTGAACCAAACAGTAAAGTTGCACGCATAAAACCAAAACAATGACTGAAAGATGCGAAAACGCTCTGTAGAGCTGAGGGGAACAGCAGAGTCTGGTGATAACTCTTTGTAGGTTCATCAGTACGAGTGACCCCTTTCACATTAGTCATTAGATCCATTGTTAGTATAAAGACATTCATTAAAGCAGCTTTAAGTATTTACATTAACACTATATATTTGTATTACTAATATATATATATATATATATATATATATACTGTTATATAAAAGCATGATATATATTTTATCAAGAAAGCCAGACTGTGATGTTGTTATTTTTTTACTTATTTATTTTTGGCATGTGTTGTTGTAGGAGCCGCTGAAGCCCAAGCCCAAGCCCAAGCCCTTTTTTCGTTGCCACGGCGACCTGGCTATGGCACCATTGGGAAGCCCATCAAACTTCTGGCCAACTGCTTCCAGGTGGAAATACCCAAGATCGACGTTTATCTGTATGAGGTGGACATCAAGCCTGAAAAATGTCCTCGCCGGGTCAACAGGTAACTGAAAAGACTGAAACTCGTGTACAAACAGACTGTCCTCAGGACACGGGACTAGTTTGTTCAATGTAGACCAGTTGGACTGTGACTCTTATCAGAGGGCTGACTTACACTAGCTGTGTGTGGTGATGTGTATTTTCTCTGGTGGTCTTTTCAGGGAGGTGGTGGACTCCATGGTTCAGCATTTTAAGGTGACCATCTTTGGCGATGTTCTGCCAGTTTACGATGGGAAGAGAAGCCTCTACACTGCTAACCCACTTCCTGTCGCCACTGGTGGGGTAAGACTCGACACTAAAGTTTGGCTGCTGGTGTTTTGTGTAGTCTGGATCAACAAAAATCCCAGTTTAGCTTGACAAAGAATGTCAAGTGTTGTGTGAACAGCTGTTCAAGTCAGCTTTTCTTGTCAAATTTTGTCAATGGGACAGCCTGAAAATAGGCTCACACTTAAAAAAACAGTGTTATACTAATGTTTAAGTGATATTTAACATGTTTTTTATCATTGATCAGTGGACCACAATAACACTTGTTTTCCTCTTCAGGTCGATCTGGATGTCACCCTGCCAGGTGACGGCGGGAAGGACCGCCCATTTAAAGTCACCATTAAATTTGTGTCGTTGGTCAGCTGGCACATGCTGCACGAAGTCTTGACGGGACGCGCCGTGGCCGAGCCGGTGGACCTGGATAAACCAATCAGCACCAACCCTGTTCACGCCGTGGACGTCGTCCTTCGACACCTGCCCTCCATGAAGTGAGTTTTCTTCCTTGGACCAACTGCAAAGATTTGTTTTCCTCATGAACACTTTTTTTCTAGGAATATTTAAAAAGAATAGTAAAGAAACATACTAAAAAACTTTAAATCAAATTGACAGCTCAGTGTAGCCAAATATTTGAGACAATTACTATTTTACTACTAAAGTTTGGTGAAATGTTCTGCTCAAATCACTATTACCTCAAAATAAGTAAGATTGATGACTACTGTATATACTGTAGTTTACCTTTACCATGTTACAGTTTTCAGTGTCAATGACAGGAAGATGAAGATAAGAGTTACAATCTAAATAGCACTGAATTAAGCATGAGAAGGGTATTTCTTGTTGATTAGTTCTGGTCATGAAATATGATCCAAGGATACTTGCATCCTGAAGCTACTGTATATCTCCCTCAATTTATTATGCTGTATTTCAACCACAAGGGCGCTACATATTGTAACAGGTGCAGTTTGGTGGAAACACGTATGTACCCTACAATACCTACGCAGGTGGATATATTTTCAGTATTTTAGGTGGCCCAAGTGGGATTTGAATACAACAGGGACATGTGGATTAAAATCATCTTTTATGTAATCTACTTCAAGATGTGCCATTTGGTAAATCCATTAACCAAAATAGCTTTTAGTAACATGAACGAAAGCCTTTTTAGCCTCCTGTGGTTTCAGACCTGTAACTCAGGCAGCGCTTGTGTTATGCTGCACCCAGTGAACCGCACAGGGAATGCAACTCCCAGTCCGAGTTTTATTTTTGTGCTCTACTAACCTTTGTGTCACCTTTTGTGAACCTCTCTATCCTCATCAGGTACACGCCTGTTGGACGATCCTTCTTCTCCTCCCCAGAGGGTTACGACCATCCGCTAGGTGGAGGAAGAGAGGTTTGGTTTGGCTTCCATCAGTCAGTACGGCCAGCCATGTGGAAAATGATGCTCAACATTGATGGTGAGTAAGCACTGTGAAACCAGGGACATTTAAAGGAATAGTTTGACATTTTGGGAAATGCGCTCATTCACTTTCTTGCCAAGAGTTAGTTAGAAGATCAATACCACTCTCATCAATAGCAGCTGGTTAGCGTAGCTTAGCATAAAGACTGGAAACAGGGGGAAACAAAATCCGCATACCAGCAACTCTTAACTTCACTAATTAACATGTTCTATATTGTTTGTTTAATCCTTACAAAAAACAAAGGTTAATTAAAAACGACAATTTGAGCTTTTACGTGGTGTTATGTGCTGGACTATTATGCTAGTCTTGTCAGCGCTGTTGTTTCCAGGCAACCAGTGAAGACTCCAGGATGTTAATGTGCCTGGTTAAGAAATAGTCCAGCACATAACCCTGCATAAAACCAAAACCTTCGGTTTCTGTACAGATTAAACAAACGAGATAAAACATTTTAATCAGTGAGCTTTAGAGTTGCCGGTAGGTGGATTTTGTTTCCTTTGGACAGAGCCAAGCTAAACTAACCGGCTGCTGACTGTAGCTTCATATTTATTGTACAGACACAAGAGTCATATTGATCTTGTTATCTAACTCTCAAGTGAAAACGTGCATTTTCCAAAATGTCAAACTAGCCCTTTAACTTAAACACACCAAGGACCAAATATGTGTATTTTAATCTCAGCTCTGTTACACACTTGTGACAGAAATCTGTGTTCAGAATTTCCCTTCTCTCAATACATTGTGTCCAGTGCTGTTTTAATAACTACTAATCAAATAAAACTGTTCTTTTATTTTACTCAAAACCTCATGACCAACTCAGAACGCCCTGGGTTTCTGCATAAGATTTAACTGGCAATAATTCTTCTAATGTGCAGGCACTGGTCATCAAAGTTTGTCTCAAATTTTAATGCATTTATCTTTTTGGCCCCAAAGAGTAATCTGTGTGTTTTTGGCTCTAAATAAACCTTCATCCAGGTGGAGGTCCTCCTGTGTTAGTGATTTTCAGTTTAACCTTGTCCTGTGTCATTTCAGTGTCAGCCACAGCTTTTTATAAAGCCCAGCCAGTCATCCAGTTCATGTGTGAGGTCCTGGACATTCACAACATTGACGAGCAGCCCCGCCCTCTCCCTGACTCCCACAGGGTCAAGTTCACCAAAGAGATCAAAGGTATGTCACCAAGGAAAGGCAGTGCTTGTTTTCACTATGCTGCAGTACGAGGCCTTACCCTCTGCAGCTTTGTGTGTTGTTGTATGGGAAGCGACTGAAGCTCTTTGATGTTGCAGTAGACTATTCAGTGTTGGATGCTTTGTGTTTATTTGATGCAAGCTGAATGTTGTTGATATAGGAATTTAAGCCTGTTCAGTTGTTCCATTCATGAATAAAAGCTTCAGCCACTTAAACGTTGCTGATGCTTATTCACATTGATGCCTCCACCATCTCCACAGGTCTTAAAGTGGAAGTGACACACTGTGGAACCATGCGTAGGAAGTACAGAGTCTGCAATGTAACACGACGCCCTGCCAGCCTCCAGACGTACGTTTCCACATTGCACTCCAGTAGCTGCTAACCCGCAATCAAAGCTGTCGTTGGCTTACATTAACGTGAGCTTCTTGTTACCTTCAAATCCACAGATTTCCATTGCAGCTTGAGAGTGGTCAGACAGTCGAACGCACGGTGGCACAGTACTTCAAAGAGAAGTACAACCTGCAGCTGAAGTACCCCCACCTGCCTTGCCTGCAGGTGGGCCAGGAACAGAAACACACCTACCTGCCCCTGGAGGTAAGGACTGATGGTGACTGTATGATTACACTACCAAAAGCAGGTGCAATCTGTCGTTGGAAGTGAAATCATTAAAGATGACCTGTCATTGTGGCTGGTAACTTTTGAAACGGTATGCAAGTTTTCTGTTTCAGGCAGCCAAAGCTCATTTATCCTTTTACTCACAAACCTGGAATTTCAAAATACAATCAGTACCATAAATCATAAATCACATTTTATTATTATTATTATTATTAGCCCACAGCTCAGGTTTGTTCAGCAAATCATATAGGTCTTGTGTATACCTCTTGACAAGTAGGTGGGATTAAGAATAGGGACATCATCTTCCTGAATAGGTAGCTACCTTTGGGGGGAAAAAAACAGAAAAAATGGCAGCAACTGTGGTTAAGACACAAGTTGATGTACAGATCTTAAATTGACATATTTCTTTACGTATGTGATTAAAAACGAAACTTTGCTGCTCTGCTACTGCTGCTTCCATGTCAACTAATACATCTCTTGCTCTTGATTGGTTTGGTCAAAAAAACACAACTGTATGAATGAAGTGAAACGAAATGGTACTTCAGTCAGATTATCAGGCTGGATTAAGAGCTGGTTTAACCTGAACCGCCGTTTTCTTTCCATTCAGGTGTGCAACATTGTAGCTGGACAGCGCTGCATTAAGAAACTAACAGATAACCAGACATCGACTATGATCAAAGCAACGGCCCGCTCTGCACCAGACAGACAGGAGGAGATCAGCAGGCTGGTGAGTATCCTGTGGACCAGAGATAAAACAGCAATAAGCCCTTTCCTGTTCCCTTTCCTGTTCAATAAAAGTCATTTTCTCTCCTCCTCAGGTGAGGAGTGCAAATTACGAGGCCGACCCGTTCGTCCAGGAGTTTCAGTTCCGCGTGCGAGATGAGATGGCTCAGGTGATGGGCCGCGTCCTGCCGGCCCCCATGCTGCAATATGGCGGCAGGGTGAGCTCTGAACCATTTATGGTACCTTCCCTTTAAATCACGCTTCATATGCATGTGTGTTTTTCAACATGTCTCTGTGTGTGTGTTGCTGTGTGTTTGAGACAGCAGGGTTTCCTCCAGTTTGTCAGGAAAGCTGCACAAGTTGGACTAATCATTTTGAATTCTTGACATTTGGTGGCTCTGGATTTCTGTGTCAAAACTAAAAACTCAGATGATATTATGATCCTTTCAAGTAGTGATCAATGACATGTGTTGAACTCTTTTATCAGTATGACAAAAATGTAAAAATAGCCACACTCAGGCAGCTCTGAGTTGTACAGATTTTCTGTGGGGAAACCCTGTGATTATAATCTATAGTTTTGTTTCTGTCTCACAATTCTCTCTGATTGCATCTTGTCTATCTCTCACATCTTTTCTCCTCATCTTGTCTGTCAACTTGTGGAATTTGCTGTGGTTTTATACTCTTTTACAAATGCATGCTGTTCTAAGAGATCATACAAAGAAGCTGTTTTAATTTGAAATCAGTCTTCTGTTTTGCATGTCTGCCATAAAAAATATGTTTTCTTGCAATACACGCTAAATGCATGACCCAATCAGAAGCAAGCACAGATGAAAGTTAGAAATAAATTTGTCTCTTTTGTCATGGTCAGCCAATCAGTCAATCTCAGCCTATTAAATAATCACTAGTCCTTGATCTTGAGCTCCCACTGGCTGCCTGAATCCTTTGAATCCATACTCTGTCTGTGTCCTTGTACTCTGTGTCTGTGTGACTGCCAGCCCCAGCAGATCAACCCTGCACTGTCGTTGCAGAACCGCACGGTGGCCACGCCCAGCCACGGGGTGTGGGACATGAGGGGGAAGCAGTTTCACACCGGAGTGGAGATCAAGATGTGGGCCATCGCCTGCTTCGCCACCCAGAGGCAGTGCCGAGAAGAGATTCTGAAGTGAGTTCACAAAAATGACTGTTAATGCTGAGTTTAGTTAGAGTGGTAAAACTAACTGGGGAAGTGATAAGACACACGCATTTAATGAAACCTGTCAGATGTATTTAGATTGATAGAAAACATGATCTTTATTTGGAGAATTATATTTCAAATAATTATACTAGAGTATAACATTACTTTTTTTTTTACTGCTACAGGAAGTTTTTTCTTATAAATAAAAAGTACTTTTTGAGCACAGATTAGTTACTCCTTAAGTGACAAGTAGAATTACAGACTTTCCATCCATAAATCACAATAAATCAATACTCTGCAGGTAGTGACATTAAAAACATAGGGCTTGTCTATTTTCATAAAGATTATCATGTATGGTAATTTCTTTTTTCTTCATGCTCAGGAGCTTCACTGACCAGCTGCGTAAAATCTCAAAGGATGCTGGGATGCCCATCCAAGGCCAGCCGTGTTTCTGTAAATACGCCCAGGGGGCTGACAGCGTGGAGCCCATGTTCAGACACCTGAAGAACACGTACGGTGGGCTGCAGCTCATCATCGTGATCCTGCCTGGGAAAACACCTGTCTATGGTACAAAAATATCTATTTCTAAACCAAATACAGTGTTTGAAATCAGAACAGCACAACAACAGTAACAAAAATTAGTCAAGAAGTCTCAGAACTCTAGGCTACTGCTATCCTTTATAAAGACATACATAAAGTAGCCTCACTCCAGTCATGTGAACTTTGTGAGGCGTTTAAGTGCATACAGTAAACCGTGAATGTAGAATTAAAGGAATATCCCATCTCTGACCCACAGCTGAGGTGAAGCGGGTGGGTGACACCCTCCTTGGCATGGCCACTCAGTGTGTGCAGGTGAAGAACGTGGTGAAGACGTCCCCTCAGACCCTCTCAAACCTCTGCCTCAAGATCAACGTCAAACTGGGAGGAATCAACAACATCCTGGTTCCGCACCAACGGTAAAATTAACACAGCTTCTTGCTGCTGCGGCTTATCAGACTTTTTTTATTAGCATTTATAGATATTCTTTCTCACGTAGTCACATTCTGAGTTAAGTGGGTAGGTAACACAATCAGGCTATCTGACATTCATTTTTGACTTCACATGAAAAGTATTGGACAGCTTGTGTAGAGGTGTGGTGTTTCCTGATCTTTTTTGTTCGCTCCTGGCTTGCACTGTGATCTCTGCCTGTTGGTTGGCTGTTAAAAAGACTTGCGTCGCATCATGACAGATTGGCTGGAAGATAATTTTGTGTCTCTCCTCATCCATCCAGACCCTCTGTGTTCCAGCAGCCCGTCATCTTCCTCGGGGCCGATGTCACTCATCCTCCAGCAGGAGATGGGAAAAAGCCATCTATTGCAGCGGTGAGACTTCAGAAAAAAGCTACTTGGCCAACAGTCTTGCATTTTCTCTTCACTTACACTACTCATATCAATCTGTGTCTATTGCCACAAAATGCACGTTGTCTCCCTGCAGTCCTTTTGAGAAAAACAGACAGGGCCTAATTTAAGTGTTGATAACATGTAACATCTGTAATTTTGTTTAATTTATTGTATTACTTACATACCTTTTGCAGAAAAGCACAGACATGTTTTTCTTAAATGCTCTTAAGTTGCAATGTTTTTGCATGTAATTGAGTTTCTCACCCATCTGACTGATGTTGTGCCTCTACAGGTGGTGGGCAGCATGGACGCCCACCCCAGCAGGTACTGTGCTACAGTGCGGGTCCAGAGGCCCAGGCAGGAGGTCATCCAAGACTTGGCCTCCATGGTGCGAGAGCTCTTGATCCAGTTCTACAAATCCACCCGCTACAAGCCAACCAGGATCATCTTCTACAGGGACGGAGTGTCAGAGGGACAGTTCAGACAGGTATAACTACTTGTTCCTTTATAAAATGTTCTTCCATTTTTTGCTGAAATCTTACATGTTTTGTTGTTAGGCACTTGATAAATAAGTTGCGCCTGTTTTTAAAAAAGCAATTGCCAGCAAATGTTATGTCCAACTTGACCAGTAACTAATTTTCCTTTTATGGAGGTCAGTCTGTCTTTGCAGCAATTTTACAAAAACGCATGCTTTTGTAATTTGTTTACTCAGCAAGTCTAACTGTATTTTTCTCTGTAGGTGCTGTACTATGAGCTGCTGGCTATCAGAGAGGCTTGTATCAGTCTCGAGAAGGATTACCAGCCGGGGATTACTTACATTGTAGTACAGAAACGGCATCACACGCGTCTCTTCTGTGCAGATCGCAACGAGCGGGTGAGTAACACAAATGAGTTCTTTTTGTAGACAATATTATGGCAGCTTACTCTCTCTGTCTGTTTGATTGATTTGGTAAATTGGGGTTCAAGGTTATCAAACAAAAGGAAAATAAGGGAGACATCAGGATCACTGCTCAGGTCTCTAAAGGGGATTTTTTAGACAGTATGACATTCTCTTAAACCAGTTCATTAAATCACGTTTCCCTCTCAGGTTGGACGAAGTGGAAACATTCCTGCCGGCACCACAGTGGACACAGACATCACCCACCCTTATGAGTTTGACTTTTACCTCTGCAGTCACGCTGGAATCCAGGTAAGCTCCGACATTCAGCTGAAGTCACTGAAAACCTTAAACTCACTCACTCAAAAAACATAGGTATTCCTTCCTATGTTTGTGTTACCTTTCACTGTATATACTGAATTATTGTAGTACACTTGTAGTGGCCAGATTGCTGATTTAAGGCCTTTTTGAAAGCACAAAAAATTCAATAATTTTAAAGAAAATGTACGTTATGCATACTTAGACCCACCTCTTCTTCCTCAGCCACTCCTGACAGCTGCATCACCAGCAGTGGATGGATGAATGAAAACATCTCCATTTCAGTGTCAAACAACCAAGGCCTCTCTGCTTTGCCAAATTTTAGCCGCTGACTGTTTGTCCTCTCTTCACGGAGCCGCTTTCTCTGGGGCGCCATTAACTCGGCTTTCCTCCCTCCAGGGCACGAGCCGGCCTTCCCACTACCACGTTCTGTGGGACGACAACTGTTTCACCGGCGACGAGTTCCAGCTCCTCACCTACCAGCTGTGCCACACCTACGTCCGCTGCACGCGCTCCGTGTCCATCCCTGCACCGGCTTACTACGCCCACCTGGTGGCCTTCCGCGCCCGCTACCACCTGGTTGACAAAGAGCACGACAGGTGGGGAGAACCTTCTTTTAAATTTTTAAATTATATTAGATATGCTGTAATGTCAGATAACAAAAACTAAACACGCGTGACAGACAAAAAATTCAACTAGAGAATAAAACATGATCACAAATATTTGTACTGCAGTCAGATATTACAAACACGTAGCTGCAGTGAAGTCAATTCAGTGCTTGACCTTTTAACCAACTGATGGAAAGAGGAACAAAAGAGTTCTATTATTTGTTCAGTCTAACATGTGGGACTCTTTGAATCCAACTGATCTTTATTTCTGTCTTTAAGTTACAACAAATAATGCTAATAGTAAGATTAATTAAAAAGTAAATAAGTAAACAGCTTAAATCTGAACATGCAGTTTGAAAAACTTGGTTCAGATGTTTGACCCACAATCTTTGAGCATAGTTGTAGCAGGCCAGACAGTTTACCTTTAAGCTGATCAGAGACAATTACCGTTTACCATGTAAAGATCCCATACTGCATCACTCTCTGGTATTATTTTCCCAAGCTGTTGTATATTTTATGTTTGCTTCGAATGACGTCAGTTTCATAAAATAACAAATGTGTTGTATCTTGCTGCGGATGTCATTTATATGTGTACTCCAAGATAAGGCAGCATTCACATTAATGTGTAAATATTTATAGGAGGAAACTTGTTCAGTGTGTAATATTGATAATTGGTAACTGGTGGAGGATGAGACTCCACTGGAAGACCAAAAATTATTTCTTGGTTATTTATTTATTTTTTTAAATTAATAATGAGTGAATTCTTTACACACTAATCTATCCATACTAGACTAATGAAACCAGAAGTCAGAAGTATCATCTTCAATATAAATGTGTTTAGAACATTAGTTTCACAATCATTTGTATAAAGTGTGAAGAGTAGAGGTGGGCTCACACAACCCTGAGTTGAATATGTCTGAATAACTTGATGTACCAGTGAATCAGGTGAGAATTTATTTCTAGTTTAATCATTTTAGCTCCATGAATTTATTATGTCCAACATTTTCAGAGGAATTTAAATTTAAATCTTAATCTATTTTGCACCATAAAGTGGTTTTATGAACATTTTAAGGAGCAGGAATTGATTTGATTAGATATATTTTTCAGGGCAGACACTACTAAATGACAGTTATATAGACTTTTGTTCCTAACTATTATGTCCCTCTTTCCTCCTGACAGTGCGGAGGGCAGCCACGTCTCAGGGCAGAGTAACGGCAGGGACCCCCAGGCGCTGGCCAAGGCTGTTCAGATCCACCACGACACACTGAGGACCATGTACTTCGCCTGAACAGCCCCTTCCACTTCCCTCCATCTTTTCCAGCCCACTCAGCCAGCCTCAGTGTCCGACCTCCACCAGCCGCCTCGCCTCATCACGCAGTGCGAACCCCCCCTCACCCCCAGGCGGGCCACCGGTCAGTTGGCTGCGGCTGCGACTGCAGGCTGCGTAAGGATGTAATAAGCCAGAAGAGGAGTTACAGCCACATTATGCAATTTGAAACCAGCCAATCGTTTCTGAGCTCCCGCCCTTGCATCCCCTTTCTCACCTACTCTCCTCTGCTGTGTTTAAATCACGATGGATTCTGTCTCATTTTAAAGCTCCCAAGTCACGTCCTCACCTTCCAGTTTTATCAGCAGCTCACAGTTTTAATTTTGCTGTTTTTCCCCCTCGTGTGTTTTTAAAGAATGGCGGAGCAGCAGGGAATACAAAAACTGAAGATTTTTTTGGTGCATTGGTGGGCATGAAGCAGAACCAGTGAGGACCTGACTTGTTCCGCAGCCTCATGTTAAGCCTAATGTCGCTGGTTCATGTTGTAGACACTTTTTACATGTTTGTCTGTGGGTTTTCAGCTTGTCTAGACACAATATGTGTGATTTCTCTGTTGCGCAAATGTGTGATTGCCATGGCAAACGGCAGGCTGCGTTAGCGGCTACTCTTCTGTCTCCCTTTAAGCCAGTGATTCCTCACAGTCATTCAGCCAGACAGTCAGAAGTGTAACTGGGCACTCTACCAACACAGACACTGAATGAAATCTTTAATTTCTTAAACTTTTATTTTTAAAAAAGCCACGTACAGCCATCGATGAGGTATTGTGTATATCGCTTGATGCCTTACTGCGAGGCTAGGTGCGTAAAGTGGACTGCTAGAATACAATGCCATGGCATCGAAATGGACAATTTTAAACTTCTCTCACTCATAGTTCAGCTTGGTACAAAGTGTTACACCAAACGTTTCTTGTGTGTTTTATTCCTCTTGCTATTTATGAGTTGTTTTTAAGAGCAGAGCAGACAGTTTATATCTTCTGACGACCACCTACCTTTTTGACTTTCCCCAGTTTTCACGTGTGGAACTGACCAATTTTAGTTGTCAAAAACTCCCTCAGTGCAATAAGGTGTTAATACAGAGCGAGCAGTTTCAGTGGGGAACGTTTTCAATGAGCACTGGTGTGCCGAAATTGTTTACGAGTGAGTTTTGGCAAGTAACGATGAACTTGGATTCAGGAATGTATAGTATTTGACATTCTTATGAGCAAGTAGGGCTGACGCCGCAGATGTGAGGGTCAGTAGTGAGTTCTGATGGTGTTTGGAGAGCTCAAACAAAGTGCCTGATTTGGTTAGAAGAGAATGAACTGTTTGGTTGGATGGAAGGTTTTTAATTGTATGTTGGTATGGGTGCCTCTGCTGATGCATTTAGTGAAACGTCTCAGAATCGCAGTGAACTGTATAAATACTGCACTGCCCAACACGTGGGGCTGGACTGCAGTCGATCTCAATGCAGCGGCAAGTTTGTGTGATTATTCCTAACGTTTTGTCTTCTCGTGATCAGGAGCACAATGCACAATGCAGTTGTGAATGTGAATATCTGAGCAGGCGTTATGTCCAGCCAGGTGAAGGCAGAGACTGTCTGCTTGGATGTGTGTCCTCACTTGGTGCACTGATAGGACTCACCGTTTGCACTCATGCATATTCAGATTTCAGAGTCTTCATCACCCGGCTGTGTTGCATTTGTTTTCTGAGGAAGTCTGAGCTGGATATCTCCAAAACTGGTTTTTATACTGCAACCAATGATTATTTTCATCATGAATTCATCTGCCGATTATTTTTCCTTTTTAAAAACATTTGTTATAATTCTCCACAGCCCACATAGACGTATCATATTTCTTGTTTTGTCCGACCAGCAGTCTAAAACCCAAAGATATTCAGTTTACTGTTGTATGTGACAGAGAAGAGCAGCAAATTCTCACATTTGAGTTGCTGGAACTAGAAAACGTTTGGCATTTTTTGCTTGAAAAATGACTAATCGAGATTCATCGATTATCAAAATGGTTGCCAGTTATTATTCTGTCAATCGACTAAATGATTAATGGACTAATCGTTGCAGCTCTAGTTCAGAGACGGTACTGAAAAAATAATACGTTTTTCTGCTACATTTGGAAAGACTGGTCCGGTGGCTTGTCGATCTCAAATTATAACCAAATAAAATGACATCTACATGTGAGAATCCAACATTTTGAAGTCCATCAATATTTTTAATGCCTTTAATCAGCCATCGTTGCCAGATATCGGTCACAGTGCTACTTCTTTTTCGATGCCCAGCCCTCGAGGGTGTTGTCTGTCATGGCCTTGCAGTGTAGTTTAACACAGACGAAGCCTTTAGGTTTCATCACTTGGACCAAACCAACGTGCCTGGTCGGGGTGAGGGTGGAGGTCTTGGAAGGGGGGAGGGGGTGGGGTGGTTGCTGTACTGTATGGTTACTCTCACAGCCTTACAGCACCAAGCTGATGGGTTCTGTACTGCTAACTGCGCTAGCCACATGTCACCTGAACCAAACTTACGCTGCTATAAGAAAACACATTTATTAAATATTTCATGAGATACAAATAGGCTATATATTAATACAGAGAGACTTAAGAGGATATGGTATTTTACTGCACTTAAAAAGGATGCATGTGTTTATGGTTGGACAGAGTCTTGATGCTGAGATGTGTGTTTGTGCTTGATTAGATATTCTTTTTCGTTTTGGAGTCGCCTTATGTTTAAAAGCATTTTAATTCTAAAGAAATGTCAGAATAGTTTGTCTCCCCTCTGTGTTCGTCGTCCTGTTGAAGCGGTTTCTTAATGTCAGACATTACCAGCATTTGATTTTACTTGAAGAAAATTAGCTGTGGGCATGTTTAACATTGTTGGCTTGTGCTTTTGCTTGTTTTTGAAAGTCTATTTAGAGCCTTATTACGGGAATCCCTTTTACACTCATGACGCCACGTACAGTAAATCGACCTCTAGACTCTAGGCTTTGTGTCTTACAGCGCTGGACATCAGATGCCTTTTTTCCTCAAAAAATAAAAGCATTTTTAAGTCTGAATTGAGATATATTTATATGTAAGGATATTAATGTGATGCACACACCACTTATTTTTTCTAACAAAGTCCTATTTGAAGCGTGAGAGCTGTATTGAATTATGCCGTTTAATAACCGTAGTGGTCTGTGATCATTTTTCCAAATTTGATAATGCAATAGGTTTACTTGTGTTAAAAGCAAAACGGATGTGTTTGCTGCATTGACCCGCTTTGTGGAGACTGTGGAGGGTTGTTTTGTCATGTACGTGATCAGGTGAACCATCAACCCTCCTCTGCAAAAGACCTGTGAAGACCTCCCTCTGCTGTTATTTTATCATCTCAAAAGCTCATCAAAGAAGTGAAAGACTTTGAATTTGATGGGGTTTAGGACATTTGGCAATGCATGTGCTGCAAACTGCATTTTTTTTTTTTTTTTTTTTTACTCTTTTTGCATATTAATGAGAGGAGGAGGGTTGAAAGTTCATCCTTGGACCGATTTGTCCGTTAACAGACTGTGCCTTTCCTGATGGTGCTGAAAAAAAACGACAAAAAAACCCCACAAGTATATCAAAGACATCTTAACTTTCAGAAAGGGCGCTAAGTATATATTGATACATGACAATACTGTAAGGTGTGACTGTGTGTGTGTGTATATGTATTTGTTTGTGTGTGAGTGTGGATACCTCTGACATATGCCAAGAATACATAAATTATGCAGAACTGATCAGTGTGGAGCTGACAGGACCAAAAAGGCCTGTGGGGATCGGTTTAGAGGACGGGCACTCCTCAAGCACAACCCAAAAACTAACATTTCTGAAAAACTAAAAAATAGGGACGCATGACTCCGTAGGTAATGAGTAGCTCAGTTTTGACATTATGTAGCATTATTTATTTAACTTTATTTCTATAGGGACATGATGCCTCCCTTACTGCCTGTAAACATGTTTTTTTTTTTTTCCTCCTTTAGCGTTTAATTTATGTGTTCATTCTTGAATGGACGGCAATAATGAAGATATTGTTAAGTTTCTGTGCAATCAGTTTGTCTGGCCTTCCCTCAGTTTATGTATGTCACTATCTGACCCCATTTTTTACTATTTTTAGTACTTTTATCTTCTAAATGTGAAATTTAGACATTTACAGACTTGGGATAGTTCTTCGGTTGAGTTGTTACTCCACGAGTGCCCGTCTCCCATGTTAAGGGATTCCCCACAATAATAAATCTTTAAACCTCTGCGGTTGGCTGCATATCATACTCAAAACTAAAAATAATGTTTGGGTTTCACAGTATATTAATGTGCTTTTTTTGTTTTATTTTGCCTGATTATTAAATGGTGTCACTTTTAGAAGTAAAACTATGTCGAGACCTTTTTTTGTCTTAACACTCATCTGATCCTGGTCCTACATTGAGCCTTTTTATTTGGTTGTCATATATTTAATTTTTTTGAATAAATACTGTATGTATGAAACGCGTGTTTGTTTGTTTGTTTTTGATATTTGGACAACTTCAGCAGGAAGTCTCGTCACGTTGAAACCTGCACTCATAAGAGGAAATGGAAAGGTTCAGAAAGCAGTGAACACGCTCATGGTTCATAATAATTTCCAGAGAGGCAGCGTGAAGGAGAAAACTGATCACAGTTGAACTTGTGCAAACTGTTTGCACTTTGCACAATCATAAAATTATTTTCGTATGATGACGTTCACATCGGCCATCATTGCGTCGAGGTGTTTATACATCAGTATATATCTGATAAACTGGCAAGTCACCTTCCTCAACTTAGTGATTCTGCTCCACTCAACAATTTACTGGAAGCTAAAGTTATGGAATAACCTTCAGTTATAGCACATCCTAGTTTAATCTAATCTTTTCCCTCCAAAGGCAATCTGACAGAAAAAAGGATGATAACATAAGGGAGAAACAGATTTGTAGGGTGGTTTTTTTTTTAATATATATTCAAACACTTCCAATGAAGATGCCACACCAGCCCTATTACTTTCTATCACCAGTTTAACTAAGTGAGTTTTCCTCAAAAGAGCTTCTTTTATAGGTATTAGTTGTTTTTTAACGCAAGTAATTTCACTGCTTCCTGTGTAGGATAGCCTTACCGTGACTAATGTACAAGTAAAACTCCCTAATTAATTTCATATCTGATTTTGTGATACCTTATTTTAATAGTCCCCTAATTTCCTTAGAAACTTCTTGAAAATCACCATGTAGTTTGGTACTGATTATAGGTCATAGATAGATAGATAGATAGATAGATATGTTAGCATTTAGCTCAATGCACCACTCTGCCGAAGAGCTGCTAGCACGGCTATTTATTATCGTAAACTTATATATAACTCCTCCATATTTGTTGAGTTTCATGTTTGCAACTCCACAGGATTTGCACGCTCAGCTGGCCTGACGAATAAAAGATGGCTACTGTACTGGTAAAGGTAGGCTGTACACTTTTAATTGGAAATAATTAAAAATGTACAGATTGTTAGTATCAAATTCAATGGCCCTTTTCAGGAACCTTCCTCAGAAATTACAGTTACATAATAGCTTGGGGTGGCTGTGGCTCAGGAGGTAGAGCAGGTCGTCCGTTAATCCCGGGGGTTGGCGGTTCAATCCCCGGCTCTCCCTGTCCACATGTTGAAGTGAAGTGTCTTTGGGCAAGGCAATGATGGAGGCCAGCACCTTGCATGGCAGCTCCATCACCATCGGTGTGTGAATAAGACCAATCTGTAAAGCGCTTTGGGAACCATTAAGGATGAAAAACACTATATAAGTGAAGTCAATTTACCATGAAGGAAATTATTAGGAAACTATGGGGCCCATAAATAGAGTTACACGTGTCTACTGCGAGGCAATACAATTAAACAAGTAACTGAATGGAACGAGACTGACATGTTTAAGGTGAATTTTAAGCCCAAAAAGAAAAACACAGCAATAGTATAATTTCTCTCTTTATCAGCAGAGCTGCTGGGGAATATGAGACAGCTTTCATCAAACTTTTTATAAATTGTAGGCGCACACAATAAACTAAACAAAGTGCACTGCTGAGCCAACACGCCTGGCTGTCCTCATGTAAAAACAGTATGTGCAGTACACAACAGGATACTATAAAGGGATGCTATCTGTGTGTACATGCACTCCACCTGCATAGGAGCGCTGGGTTCATTATTACAGACAGGAAATGGCCAGAGGGCAGTTATCAGTCACTTCTTGTTTGAAGTCCCCTCAGATCAGAAAGAGACACACTTTATAACTGTGCTTCACTACAGCACTGTGTAACCTCTGTGTTTACACTTCCGGCTGTCCGTGCTTATAAGTCCAAATTAGCTCGGCTGTACAGTCTCCACTTCCTGCTTATGTAGTATAACACCCCCTGGTTTTTAATTGCTTTATCCCTTGCCCCTATAAAACACTCATCTTTGATTAAACAGTGTCCCTGTTGCACCGTGAGTCACAGAAAAGGACATTTAACCAGGATACTTTATGTATGCGCTCTGATGGGACAGTTTCCTGCTTCATTTATACCCAAAGGTCACAGAGAAGAGTGCAGGCTCTAGTCTTTGGGTTGCTGTGAAACATTTGGTTACCTCGGTGACCCCAGTTCTCTGAGAACAGAAAAGTTGGAGCACATCTAATGCTCGGATGGTAAAATCATTAGTATCATGCTGCTTAAATCTGGTTCTGGAAGTACATACTCAGCTCTGATTGGGCAGGTTTTTTTTCTCACACTTGTCTACTAAACTGGTGCAGACAAAGTAGTTAATTTCCAGAGCGATAAGTTCCCATAACTCATCAAAGTTATATCATAGAAAATCATTATCCCGTTGACAGTGGTGCTCAGCTTTTCCGCCATTTTGTTTGACTTTAGTTGAGTTGGAGTTGAAAACAACTCTGTGCTGCTGTTTCCTGAGGGGATCAAAACAAGCGTTACTGGTCGTCTCCAGGTTGAACTATTATTACCTTCCCATTGTCGCCCCACTGGACGCCTTTTTAAGTCTTTGTCTGCACCCCATTCTTCTTTTTAATTTTTAATATTTGCATTAATATTGTTCTTTTAAGGGTTTGTGTGGAAATGCAGTTGAACTTGTAGATTAAAAGGCTGCCAGCACAGTGCATCTGTATAGATCACCACAATGTCTTTTCTAATCAGAGGTCTCATTGTAAATGCGGTAATGTTTTGCAGCCTTCACTCAAATGTTGGATGTTGGAGTTTCCCACCTCCATCCCTCAGGGTTGACCGCCACTAAAACAAATTTAACTTGTGCTAAACACTGAGTCACTTAGGTAAATATGCTGCAATGAGCACGCTTGTAAGTGATGGTTTGTTTTGTCTTTTTGGTTGCTCTTTATTTAATTTGGAAGGACCCTCCAGTGGACAAAAGGCTGCACAGGATCCAGACAACAAACCATTTATTACTGACTTACTAACAATAATCCATGACAGTGTTACAATATTTATGTACAAAGGATCTATTAACAATTGTCAATCTCAGTAGGGACAACTTTCAAACCCTTATTTTGAGTCTTATTTTGAGGTGGTACCAAAATTTCTGTAATATCCAAAATTACTCATATGCTGATACCACTAAATGTCAGCTTTGAATGTTGTAGCTTGACAAAAGCAGATAAATAACTGAAAATAAACTAAAATAAAAAGCATCCTTTTTAAGCTCTGGGGCAAGCGTCGCCTGTAAAAGTTCATGACATCACATTAACTTGTCTGTCTGAAGTTTGTCCGAAGCCCCTGTCATTGGTTAGAGTGGAGTAAAATTCCCAACCATTCATTTTTTCCATATTTCTTTTGCATGAAATAAACAAACATACTCTCTCAAAAACATATTTACATGAATAATTCCTCCAGAACTTTCAAGGAAGGGGTGCTTCCTTGTATTTTTCAGTCTTGGAGGGTCCCTGGGGGGGAGCCCCTCCACACCTCAGGATGTGCAGCTTTGCCATGATGTTCCTGAAGCAGTGATTTAACATGCTTCTGACAGCCGCTGAGGAGAAGTAGAAGATAAATGGATCCAGGCAGGCGTTGAAGGTGCTGGAGAGCAATGCCACGTTCCTCCACTCCTCACTGTCCTGATGAACAAACCCCACCACGTGGGAGGCATTGTAAGGCCCAAAACAGACGGCGAATACTATCAGTGTGCCGAGCGCCAGACCAATGGCACGCAGCCTCCGACGCCTGCCGATGTTTGGAAGACGGGACAGGATGAGGATGAAGTTGACGTAGCAGAAGCAGCAGATGAAGAAGGGGATACAGAAGAGGACGAGGAAGAGCTCCAGGCGGACTGGCAGTAGGATGCTCAGCTCTTCCTCTGTGAAATTCAGGTAGCAGGTGGGTGGAGGTGCGGCAGGGCTGCCATTGTTGTTGTCACTGTATGCACCTTTGCTCCACTGAGCGTAGGGCATGATGTAGACGATGCTGAGGTTCAGAGACGTCACCACCCAGAACATGATGCTGGCCAACACGGCATAGCGAGGTCTGCGACACAGGGAATACCTGAGGGGGTAGGCGACCCCCAGGTAACGCTCCACACTCACAGCTGTGAGGAGCAGGGTGCTGTTGTAGATGGTGACGTAGAACAGAAAACCAGTGAAGGGACACAGCTGGTAGGGCAGCATCCAGGCCATGTTGTCGGACGCCTCCTTCATTTTAAATGGCAGGAAAGCCAGAAAGATGAGGTCGGAGATGGTAAGGTTGAGGAGGAGGATGTCTATTGGGGCTGCCTTGCGGCGCACCTTGCGGCAGAAGGTACAGAATGCCAGGATGTTGGCAGGGACCCCCATCAGAAAGGTGAAGATGTAGACGGTAAGCAACAGTTGACTGCACAGCATGGCGGCTGCTCACACCAGGGACACTCTCTCAGACACTGGACGCAAGAAAACACAAATCATGATTCATAAAAGCAAAACATTCAAGTCTGATTTTGCTGAATACTTTTTGAAAAATTTTTGACAGACATATCTTCTTTTGAATCTCTGACCGAGAGGACTAATAATTATCAAGAGGATTTCTAAATATGGATGGAAATGTTGGTCGGTCCACCAGTTTGCCATGAAAGTTTGTACAGACATTCATGGTCCCTAGAGGATGAATCCTATTGACTTTGGTGATCCTCTCTCTTTTCCTGTGGTGCCACCATGAGGTTGGCATTTGTGGTTTTGAGTGAAATGACTCATCAACTATCAGACGGATTGCCATTAAATTTGATCTTCATGTCCCCCTCAGGAAGATCTGTAATCAGGTCAAAATCTAGTCAAAAATAATGCCATTCCCATCAGCCTCTGTTGTACTTTCCTTTTAGTGCTAATAAGCAAATGTTAGCATGTTAACACCCTAAACTAAGACGGTGAACATAGCATTGTTATTGTGAGCACGCTTACCACCTTTGTTAAACAATTTCCTGAAGGAAACAAGACATACAATTACATTCTTCTGAAGATTTTTAAAAGAGATTATTCAGGTTCTAGGGAAACCTACATCAGGTCAGATTAGTCAGAGAAGTCCTCTGTAAACACAAGGAGTCCTGTCTGTCTAAAATAGTAAAGACAAAAGTTGTTCCTGAAATGTTTAAACAGGTCAGTGGAAATTAAAAATGAACTACTCAAAGAAACAATTTTCATTCATTGCGGCTATTGCAAGCAAATATGTAGAACCTCTGTTTCAAATATCTCACAAGCCAAACTGTGGTCCAAATAATACATCATATAATCATAATGTTTTAAATGAATTTCAGGGACATAAATTGATAGACACACATTGATAGACAGTACAGAAATCAACATGAAAAGGGATAAGGCTGCAGTTATTATTTATAACAAATGCCATGAAAAGACCAAAACCAACAATGTGTTAGTCTGTCTATCAGTACTTCTCTACCAACTTCTCTCCCTGTCTGAGACACTCAGCATGAAGCCCACTGGTTCATACTGAAGAAGTACATCTTTAAAAATGGGTCACAAATACTATATATACATTTAAAATAAAAGGCTAAATAATTAAAAAAGCTAGGCACTGTAGTTTGTAGCATATGTTACTCAAATAGGAGTAAATTGTCAGTATGTTGGGGATAATTTTCAGCTGCGGGTTTGTTGCTGTAGTGAGTATTAGGACAGTGTTTGTGGGATTGACTAAAATAAACTACAGTGCCTCCGTTCACAGTAATGAAGGATCACGTCACCCAGTAAAATGGTGTGAAAGAAGCTGTATGAGGCTTCGGATACAGAGACAATACTTCGATTAATTGTTCAATTCATTGCTAATGGACTCTTGTTAAAATCAAAGCTTTGAATTCCAGCATTCACTTCCCTCAGTTTAACCTGCAACACCTTATTACCAAACAAGAACCACATAATTTCAAAAATTAGACAAAATAAAAACATGCATACATTTGATCCATGCTGCTGAACAGAAGTAAAATATGTCCCTTCACAAGTTATATGAAGTGTGACTAACTCACCTCTGTCAAGCTTGAAAAACCAGCCTCTCCATCACTGTGCGTCTGTCCTGTCTGATGCTGCAGCACTCTGGCAGCATACTTCTCCTCCTTGAAGCAGACTGTTTGATCAGATAATAAGACTGCACTTAATATGCATGTTCCGGTGAATATCTGCTATCTCTCGTTCAATACGGGAAATTTAATAAGCTTCTGGACGCAATCTTTGCTCTCCTCCCTCTCCAAACATCATCTCCCAGCAACCGCTGTAAAGCTCGCCATGATGTAGGTGGAAATGTGTCATGATAACTTCTGGTGTGAAAGGTCTTGACAGCGACAAAGAGAAGGGCAGATATTGCATCAGTTACAGCATCTGACTATTATAGACGAGGGAGACTTTATCTGTCTGTAGTGCCCACCAGAGGACAGAGAACTCAGATTTACATGTTCACGCTACAAGTTCCCATTGAAAAATTTCAACTTTTATCTTGTATTCACAACAATTCTTAAAGAAATATGCAGTGGCTATTAAGGGGAAGCCACACCTTCCTTTGTTAGTCTTATTTACAGATGAGGTTGAAATTAAGTCCTGGAGCCTTCATCACTTATGAGAGTTTATCTTTTTATAAGCCCAACATAATCTGATTATGTAGCAAAAATTGTGTATTTTATTAATAGGGGTTCTGCATTAAAAATAAAATAAAGAAAACACTATGAGAAAATACAATTTTAAATAATCAAGGAAGCTGTAAATGATTGATTAATAAGGAAAAACTTTTAATACTGTTTAACGTTTAGAAATCAAACCAAACCTCTAAACAAATAAAAGATGCTTAAATGAGTCAAACTTGCAAGTTTTGGCAATTTAAGACCAAAACATGAAAACTTATTTTACACTGATACACCAAAATAATTTCAGATTAACATCAAATTAGCATCACCAGCTTCATCTACAGTTATTAAAGTAAAATAGAAGTCTGACTTACCTGTTGTCCGTTACTACCAGTGACATGTGCTCCAGTTCTGGCAGCTGACTGGTGTTGGTGTCCGGCTCGGTCACTGAGGATCAAACTGCCCGAGGGAACAGATGGGTTCACTCTGCAGCCTGTGGACTCCCTCAGCTCCACTGTGGTCTGTCATCCAGTCAGTTTGTATCACAACCCCTCCCACCAGCCCCACCTTTTTATACTGTCTGTCTGCACCACAATGATCTCAACAACAAAACCTGTGATCAGTCTGTAGCACGGTGCCAAATGATCCCTGGCTGATCTACACCGGTGGAGGCTGAGCATTTAAGACACAGTAAGACCAGATATGTTTATCAAGTGGTTCATGTGTGGGTTTGTATATACAGAAGCGCAGTATACGTGTTTATCAGCGTGTTCATCTTTGTTGAAGGATGTTTTCCCTACTGGAGTCTTTATGTGTTATCCAAACACAAGGAGAACAATGTGTATTATTCTTTAAATCAATGTTTTATTTTCTTATTATTTTATGTTTCATGTTCACTTTGCATTATTTATTTTATTGTTTCCTTATCACCTCTTTGATTTTGACATATTATTGGTTTACTAAGTGGGCTACCTCCAGATTAGCATATCTAGCCTTGCGATTATTGCAAATTGTTCTTGTGTTAAATATGTGATTATGTTAAAAGGTCACATGTCCAGCGGTGGAAGAAGTATTCAAATCATTTACTTAAGTAAAAGTTGCAATACCACACTATTAAAATACTCCATTACAAGTAAAAGTCCTGCATTCAGTAAGTAGTATGAAGGTATTAGCAACAAAGTGTACTTGTAACTATTAACTGTTAAATAAATGTAGTGGAGTAAAAAGTACAATATTTTTTTCTGAATGGTAGTGAAGTAGAAGTATAAAATACCCTATAATAGATATACTCAAGTAAAGTCACTCAATATATTACTTAATGCAAGCATCCCATTATTGTTTTGTATTCACGGTTTTATATTATAATGTATTTATCACGTCACTTCCTGCTTTTTCTCTATTTTTAGAGACACGTAAACAGCATAAACTTCTTGAAGCCTTTTCTGTGTTCTTTAAGACATTGAGTTCCTGTATTTGTGCTCATATTTAACATTATCTCACTTTTCTGTATACAACAGCTCCCCTCCTTTATTTCTGAGAGCTGTTTTATCTGTATAATAACATCATTATGTGATTTCATGCACGATATTTAAATGTTTCTTTTGTGTGTAAAATTGTATTGTGGGTTCTCTCCGGGCACTCTGGCTTCCTCCCACCATCCAAAGACATGCAAGTTAGGTTAATTGGTGATTCTAAATTGTCCGTAGGTGTGACTGTGAGTGTGAATGTTTGTCTGTCTCTATGTGTCAGCCCTGCGATTGACTGGCGACCAGCCCTGGGTGTACCCTGCCTCTAGCTCAATGTCAGCTGGGATTGGCTCCAGCCCCCCGCGACCCTCCAAGAGGATAAGCGGTATAGAAAATGGATGGATATTCAAACATCCTTTTAACATTGATGTTTTTAATGTGGTTGTTTTATTTGAATTATTATTGTTTGTTTTGTTTGCTTGCTGGGTGCTCTGTCCTGTGTGTTCTCTTTGATTGTAAAGTGTATTGGGACCATGCTGCATGGTGATGCTGCATTTTAAATAAAATTGATTGAAAATTGATTGATCAGGGTTAATCTACAGTAGCATGTAGTGTGTTTCTAATGGAGTAGTGATCATCTTGCGCCCTCTGGCAACCATGTGGTAATTAATCATTCATCAACTTAATGTGATGTATAAAACTGACAAGCTCACCAATAAAGATAACACAGATCAGCATATAAAAATTGAATGCTTGATGACCTTTTATAGCAGGGTAAAGCACAAGGAATAAAAAAAGTGAGGATTGTACAATAACAGGCTATATCTCAATATATTTTTATACTGATATACTGTTCTTGTGCAAAACCTTTTTAGCTTTAGGTTTTTAATTATTTTTTACAATACTTGATATATACTTAGATATAAAATGCCCATTCAACAATTCATTGACAAATTATTTGAACATTAATGATGCTCAAACATGACAATCATTACATTTATGAGTATTTAACTTAATTGATTTACTCAGTTTCCACACTGTGTTCTGGTTTTAACTTACTTTACAAAACTGAATCTTTTATTTTTGTTGTCATTGACTTCATCCTTTAGCTGAATGCACGTATGTAGAAATATTCATTAAAGGTATTTTTCTATATTCTTTAACAGACAACCTACACTTACATACACTTGTTAACATCATACTTTATTTTGAAAGCCATTTTAGAAACATTTTACTATTAAACAGCCTTAATTGAGAAAGCTAATTCACATGTTCAGAAACCAATCAATTACTGCACAAACAGATATTTATTACAATGAGTAATTAATTTCAAACATTGTCGATAAACCTTTATGCCTCTGTCCACCTGTTTTGACTCAAGGACACGTGTGAATAATAACATCTGTTCCCTGTAGGTGTGCCAGTGAGACATGCAATTGAGCCGGGGCCCTGTCACTGAAACACAAATAAAATGCAGCCATAATTCATGATTCATGATTAGTTGCACCTGTGTTTGACAAGTCAAAATATCTGCTGTAGGAAAGTTCTGCTCACAGGTCGGCTTGCCCTGTATTTAGTCTTATTCCCCTGTTACAGCTTGGAGCAGTAACTGACAGACACCAGATGGAGCCATTTGTCACCAAACTAATTGTCTGAAGTAAAGTTCAACACTGTTTTCCACTGACTGGTGACTGAAAAAGAATGCTTCTTCCATTTCAAAGATGTGCAGTTTCCTTGGCCAAAAACATGGATTTCCAGGTCTGCTAATAGCTCCTTTTTTACTGACAAGTTGGCAACACATTCAGCCATTCCCAGTGTGCGAAACACTCAGGAAAAACTGTATAATGAGTCACTTTTCATCATCAGGAAAAATACTGACATAACATGTGATACATGAACACTCCAAAAACAGCTTTTGTCATCATCTTTTTTTCTTTAGAGACATTAGAAAGAAAAAAGTGAAGTTGTTACGTGATGACACAGTGTGATCTGAGCTGGATAGCAGTGGTGATGCTAGATTTTCTGGGGACACACAAAGGATGGTTGTCTTCTATCAGACTGTCCATGAATGTTTCTATCTTATTCCTCCTTTTTGATTTGTCATGATTATTTTTCCCGAAAGTCTCCACCCACTGTGACCTCAGTCCTTACTTACTTTAGTCACCTCGGGCCCCGCCTGGCTCCTCTCAGATAGTGTAGGCGGTGCCCTGACATTTGCAACACCCTTAGCACTATGACATCGATGCCGAGACCCCTCAATGCGGCTGAACTGGCTTTGCCGTCCACAGATTCTTCCCATGACTCCCCTCGACACTGCTGGCGACAGCATCAGCATGACCACAGGCTCCAGGAAAACATTACAGGAGCTCGTCAGTATAGCGTATGTCCTCCAGTCAACATTTTCCGAAAAGACAAACCCCACAATGTGCGAGGCGTTGTAGGGTGCATAGCACACCACAAACACAGCCAGCGTGGAGAGTGCAACAGTCAGGGCTCTTCGCTTCCCCATAGGGCGCAAATTTGAACGCCACACCAGAGTAACGCAGCGCAGCGTGCAAAAGGACGTCACAATAAGAGGCAAAAGGAACAAGACGATGGCCATCTCCAGGCGCAGAGGCAGCAGAACAGCCAGCTGGGAGGCGTCGAAGTGTTCGTAGCAGGCTGAGGTGTCATTCTTAATGATGACAAAGTGAGCCCCTCCTTCAGCCACCAGGGCGAAACTGAGGTGAAGCAGCACCAAGGCCCACAAGGCAGCGCTGATGAAGCAAGAGATGCGAGCATGGCGGTATCTCTTGTAGATAATTGGGAATGCGATGCTGAGGTAGCGCCCCACTGTCACAGCGGTGATGAACAGGCAGCTGCCATACAGCGAGGAGAAGAGGAAGAAGCTGTAGATGGGGCAGACGGGTGCTGGCAGCCTCCAGTCCTGAAGCAAAGTCTCCAGAGCCTTGACGGGCAGCCAGGCCACGAGCACCAGGTTGGCCAGGCACAGGTTGAGGGCATAGACCACGTTGGGTGTGGCGCCACGCTTGCAGGCCTTGCGTACGTACACGAACAGGACGAGCAGGTTGGCGGGAAGACCCAGCAGAAAGGTGAAGGTGTAGACGAAGAGAGCGATGCAATCCTTGTAATTCACCGGCATCTCTTCAGTTTAGGACATGGACACTGCTGAGAGGTGTAGGAAGTCCAGCAAAAAGGTAGCACTGCCTCCAATTTACCATGACAAGGATAAACATTCAAACAAACTCGAGCTCACAGGAATGTCTCGACTAAAACAAGCAAACAAACAGATTATTTGATGAACAGTTAGGTGCACGGTTGTCCTTGTGTCCTCTCCATTTATAAACTGCATCTTTTGTAAGACAGGTTCTCCATTCGTGGCAGCAAAGTCCTTTTCCAAGCTGGTAAGAGAGCTGCTGCAGTGCCAGGTTTCTCCCTCTGTTGCATTCAGACTCAGCTCTGGACATTGGCAACACCTCTGAGACAGGTGACAGCAAAGAAAAAAGAGGCGGTGGCCACAAAAGGTGCTGATGCATGTGGGCATGAAGGGGGCGAGGTGCACACAACATGATGACAGAGATGCAGATAAGGAGATGCATCCACTCATGCAGAAGTAGGGGGCATTTAGCAGGCACCAGGCTGCCTTAATTGCCCTCTCAGTGGAGGGCAACAGACAGGTAGCATCTGGGCCCTTAAGTGAAATGATTCAGAATAATTCAGTGTGTCAGGAAGCACATGGCAATCCCCTTAAAGCTGAGGCTATCTAAATGAACTGGAGAGCCAGGCAGTAAAGTCATAAATGTGCTGAAGTTGATGGCCGATGCATAGACAGGATGGGTTGGGCTTTGGCAAACGGTGACATGTTTGTGGCATGATGGCACTTCTCAGTTTTATGGTAGCGAATGAGTTTAGTGTGTGTGCATACAAGTGAGGGTGAGAGAAGAGTGGACGTGCCTTGCAAAAGGTGGAGAAAGTGGAGCAGAAAATCACTGTGACTTGTTGCAGAGGCATTTTATTAGAGCAGAATGACAGATACCAAGAAACGTTTTTCCAAGAAAAGACCTGCAGCAGTTCAAAACACGGCTGCTTGCTGTTTGATTTGTCTATTGACCCACTGTTCAAAACAAACGTGGGTATAGTTACTCTTCTGATATATTGACATTACAAGTAATGACTACATATTTACCTTATTTATTAGCTGAAGTGAAAGTGACATTAGCACAGCCTTCGTTCACCTCTCATGTTTTGGTTTTCAGGAAGTCTCAGGAGGTTGCAGTGGGTATCTCCAACATGAGAGCCATTTATTTAGTCCCAGCTAAGATGCCAATCACAAAAACTAGAGCTTTTAAGGACATTGGTATGATTGTCTCAATAATTAATTTAGCTCATATTGAAAAAGTATTAAGTAGTAAAGTAGTGAGTAGTAAGCAAGAACCAAACCCCTTAAACCTGCAGTAACAGGTTTTTTGGCCACTTGGGGACAGCGGAAACAAGTTGTGAACACAACATTTACATATTGTCACCTTTTAAGTTAATATGTTAGCAAACTGTTGCTTATCTACACATCCAGTACACAGCAAAATTATCATTCATATTGAGTTGTATTTCTGGCCACCTCATGAATGTAAGTCCTATATTCACTCTCCTTTTAGCTCTGTTTTTGGTCTCCACCAACTCCTGAAGGAAACATCTGGCTCTTTAGCTGCTAAATGCTCCGCTATGTTCACCAGCTAGTTGCTAACTGTGTCTGTCTGCTGTTTGGTGCTGAGCAGGTAGTGTACAGTAAAGCTGCAGGCCAGACAGCTGAACAATGAGCCCAAAACTTGCTATAAAGCTCCGTAAAGCTGAGCAGAGCTGCAGATTCAGGCGATAATTGTCTGTAGGTTCATCACTGCGAGCGACTCCTTTCACGTTGTCACATTGTTTTACTGTTTGTAATGTGTCTTGAACCATTTCCTCAGGTTCCCAAGGTCACAATTCCATTTCCAATTCCAACATTATCTCAGACTTCTTGTGCTCACTGAATTATCCTTATGTGGATTTGTGAAACAAATGGGTTTATTTTGGGGGTCCATAATTTTGAATAATTAGTGCTCTTGCCTTCAGCGATGCACGCTCATATTCTTGTTTCTTGATCATTTCCTAACAAGTTTCCTAAAAAGAACTATGTAATATGGTACTAAATATAGGGGGAAAAGATTTGATTGGTTTAATTGGTACACCTACAATTAATTGATTCTAAACAATTGCTAGCATATCCTAAAGTCTTTTAGTCTTTTGCACACAGCAGATAAAGTCAACATGCAAAAACATGAAATTTGTCTACATGTCAAACGTCTACATTTGTATTATACTGTGATTTATCTGAGAAGACCAAACATTTCTTAAAAACAGATTTTTCTCTCTCATCTAAACCCTCATAAAAATGCAGCAACTAACACAAAAACATCCATTTGAAGACATTACGACTGAGGCAGGTGAGAGTTGCAGGGGGTTTATTGTCTCTAGGACTGTGTTTAGTGCCTGTTTATCAGATTTTTTAAATCTAAACTGCGTATACTGCATGAGTCAAAGTTCACGTCATTATTACCGTCTTCGTGTTCAAAACGCCATCAGTTGATCAAACAATATGACGAGGCCAAACAAAGCCATTGAAGGTAATGGTCTATAAAAGTAATGACCTTACCAGACATGAACATGAGCATTTTTTGTTTTACTAAATTAAAAACAAAACACAACAAAAGACAGCCTCAAATGCATAAACACATTCAGATGCCAAAATATCTTCATGATTAAATGTTTAATTAAGACTATAGAGGAAACAAGCATATAATCCACATTCCAAACATAATTCAGATGGGGGTTTTTTGTGTGAAACTTAATAGACACGGGTAAAGTACATACTTAATAATTTAACATGACACAGCTAAAAGCAAATTAACCACACAAAAGAATATTTCTACAATTTTTGTTGAAATAAATAAATAAAATACAGGAAAATGTTTTGTTCTTCAGCAGTAATGGGGGTGATTAATTAATTTTAGTGTGGACAGAACATTTCAGGCATGATGTCCTTTGCTCGTTGATGGCTGCAGGTTAAAAACATGAAGTCAAAGCTAAATATAAATGAATCATCCTAATATATGTGTTGAGTTGTATCCTTTCCCTTCAAAAACTGGATGCTGTGGTCTTACTGAGCCAGCAGCTGCAGGTTGCTCCTCCCACTCGAGTTTGTGAGTGGAACCAGCAGCACCGGGGTTTTGTCAGTGCAGGAGGGGGATGCGAGGCGGGTACGGGTGTTCATGCTTCGTTGTTCCAGAGACAGAGCTTCGTGTTTTCTGGAAAGATCCTGTAGCATGCGAGAGTGATGGAGCTTCATCTTCTGCAGGGAGTGCCTGAGTGAGCGTGGGGCGGGAGAAACAAACAGGCATGAAGGTTTTAGAGTCATTTTTCTTTCCTTTGTGGTATTCAAAACACTCAGAACTTTTATTGGTTACTCTCTGTAGGTCTGTATTTTGGATTTTTTTCTGATATTTCCTTCTGTGGCATCTTATTGTTTTAATTAGCTGGGTTTAAAACATCACCATGTATAGTACATTCATTCCTAAAAGTGTATTTTCTCACTTGTTTTAACAGAGATAGAAATATATTCTTAAAAGATATATCCACTAAATGACTGAATGTTATCATTTTTGTGTCTTTTGATGGTGAATGTGATGTTTGACTTCCCTATATGCAACCATGCTTGTCCAAAAAAAAACATTTTTGACAAAACCAGTAAATAAAACGTGGATAAACTATTAGTTCCACTTGGTGATCACAGCAGCAAAACTCTGACTCACTGAGCCTCAGACAGCTTCTGTTTCAGGGCCATGATTGTGGCCTCCAGCTGATGGACTTCATTAACGAGGCCGAGCTGCACCTGTGAACAAACAGGAAGGAAAAGATCAATCAGGACGAAGCCTCCTAATGTTTACCTAACCTGACCTCACTGTTACTCCCACTGCTGCTGCTAATATTCTATATTTGATATTCTACAGTATGTGCTTTATTTAAACCTCATCTCTGCACAGGTCCATGCCAGGTCTGTTGGTCCTGTTCTCCAGTCGGGTGTGAGCCAGTTTTAGGTTGGCCATCTTCGCCTGCAGATCTGCATCCAGCCTGTGGATGTCGCTCTCCATTTCCGCCATTTCATCTTCAGTCTACAGGCAGGTGTACAGACAGTCAGAAACACTTGACTATAAACAATAATCTCTTGGACTGGAAGGATAATGGCTGGATTGAGACCTCTTTGAGCCCCTACGTGTTAAAAACTGTAAAACTGGTTAAACTGTAACCTGCAGTTAAAAAGATAAATACCTGACATTATAAGAGATTAGATATCTTACATTTTTTATTTGCCACTCCAGCTCATCGCGGGCCTGCTCTTCATGGTGATTTCGCTTACGTAGAGCAAACTCTGTGGCCCTGCGCTGAGTGTTCAACTCATTCTGCAGCTAGGAAATAGAGAATAGAGAAAGAATGTGCCACATATATCTTACACTGGTGACCACAGAAGAAATTAGAGCAAGACTGGTGCACGATACTCCCAGAGTGTCAGGAAAACCAAAGAGGGAAACATGAATTAAACAAAGCCTTTAAGACCCCCTGCTTCGATATTTGTGTTTACGTTGCCATATTGTTGGGATTTTCCATAAAGGACAACACTACAAATGCAAAAGTAACTTCTCTGCACCTTGCCTGCCATATACTGACACTACAAATACTATATAGCCAATACTACCAATACTATACAGGCAGGTGTAGTTACATCACACACACCTGGGCTCTGGTGAGACTCATGTCCTCCCTCATTTGCTGGGACACCTGCATGGCCTCCTGGGCACGAGCCACATTATACTGGCTGAACTGGAGCCACTCCTGGGGGGTGGAGGAACTGCAACAATGACAACATTTGCACATTTTACTTAATGAGGCGTGAGTTAACCAGAGAAGCTGAAAAAATAAAGCATTGTTGTACTGTATTATGCTTAAAGGATTACACCAGGATATATCGGGCAATGAGAAACTTCTCTGCAATTATAAGTCAAAATCCCATAAATGAGTTTTAACTTTTTCGGCTGTCGACGAGAGTTTTAGCAAAGTGCTTAAAATGCGGATGTAAAATTCTAAAAACCCTGGTGGTATGCGAGTTGGGTTGGTCTTCAGGGAGATCTGAGGTGACTTTATTGTAATTGACAGACAGGACATATCAATGTCCAGGGCGTCCATCTTGTTCTGGAGGTCAGCGGTCAGCTGGTGCCGAGCCTCCTGCAAAACACTGGGAACAAGAACAAAGAAAGGTGATCGGAGAAAAAGCAAAAACACAAAATGGTCCCTCTGCATTGTTTTGGCATCGCACCATAGCGTCCCTTACCACAGTTGCTCAAAGGCCTTGTCTATGTGCTGCTGCAGAACTTGCTGCACTCTTTCAATCAGCTCCGCTTCTTTTTTCAGCTGCTCGTCTACGGGGTCAGTGACAAGCTCGTACCCTCGCCGTCCGTCCCTCAGTGTCAAGCATTCGCTACTGACCTCCAGGGGAACAACAGTCGCAGCCAGGGCCTGCTCGGTTTGCTCTTTAGACTGTCCCAACACACATCAAGGCTGAGGTCACTTCATTGTCAAGCAGTGAAGTTTGTAAGAACAGGACAAAGCAACACCTACATCCTCACAAGTATGTTATGTATTGAAGGGCAGCCACTTTCTCTTTAAATTTTACATGGAATGATTCCGAGAATATTGATACTTACTCTAAGAGAAACTACACACACATTCACACAGGTATAAAAGTATATATGGGTCTGACACTTAAAAAAGGCTGACATCTTTGGACTATTATGAACATAAAATGAGACAAGCTCTCAGCTGTTTCAGAGGGTTTTTGGACAAATCACCAGAGTCAGAGCCTCCATCTCTTCATCCACTTTCTGTGCGCAGGTTTCTAACACCTCTTTCCACCTGGCAACATCCCAGACCCGGTCACTCAACCTGCGAAAGGTATCGCTTTCATCCCAGGATGTCTACAGAGAAAAGGTGCAAGAAAATGACTGAGGGCAGGTTGATAAAATGTGGACATATCCTGTAGAGTGTGACACTGACTGTTCAGCTTTCTGGTAGGCATCCTCGTAAACAAGAACCTACCTTACAGTTGGTCTCGTTGCGTAGTGACCTCCCTTCCTGACGGATCACATTAGAAACATATCGCTCGTGTTGCGCTGTGTCAGACAGCTGGTGGTTGTTGTTGTACCACTCTGACACACTGTGGCGCAGGCCAGGCTTTGCAGGAAGTGCAGACATTCTACTGCTGCAGAAACATGCGAACAACCCAATCACTGTATTTGTCAAGTACAAGGTAAATGTGCAGGATTTGTTTCGGTACCACTCTCGCAGAAGCATATTGATACCCTTGAGTTTCACGGTAAACACACACAGACACGGTACAAGTCCAACAGAGCTGCTATAACATGCAGCACAAAGAGACAGTGAGAGATGATGCAGCAGAATTTGCATTAGTAGTCAATACACACGCACATTTTCAAGTATTATTAACAAATGAGTTTCCTAAATCATAATGCTACTTTTAGAAGAGGTGCCTGTCAAAGAGGACGTTTTTGGCCCCTGACAGTAAAAGTCTGATCACATCATCATTTCCTCTGCACAGTCTGAATGGCTCAGAAAACAACCAAAGTTGATGTATGAGGATGATTTACAAAGTGCAGTGGGGGAAACTTAAATTACATCTAGTTAAGTACTATTAGTACTTTAGTACTATACATTAAGTGAGTATTTCCATTTTGTGAGATTCTATACTTGTACTTCCCTACAGTTTCTCTAAGGGAAATATTCTATTATTTGGTGCACTATTTGGTGGAAATACAGTAGCTTTTACATAACATATGACAAACTCAAAAATGCACGTTGCTATAGTTAAAACTACCCAACAGTGTATTAAGTAGTTAGCCTATACTTAGCCTCACCTGGGCCTTCAGTGTCACTTCAAATAATTTCATTGAATATTGTATGACAATAACAATGTTTAAAGTGACTCAGAGGTTGAGTGTTGTGTTACCGTGCCATACATGCAGCTCATGTATAGTTAACTAGACATACGTTTGAAAGCAGAATTTAAGTTTGCTAGCAGGACACAGCCAGTGGTGAAGGTGAGACTTGTAATGACACGACAGACATGAGGGGGGTCTCAGGGACGAGCAAATCACTTAAACCGGCAAACAGCACTGGCACTTGGCTTCATCGGATCATAATTGTGGCGTAAACACAGTTCCCATAAAACGGCTCATTTCAGTTCTATGGTCCTTTTCATCTTGCCGAAGTGACAAGGCCATAAAGTCTACGTTTACTCCCAAAACTCGAAGCATCTCGTACTAGTCGTTGCTGCTGTTTCCAAACACCGCGACAGGTTTAAATCTCATTTCAAATTTGAACTTTACTCACCGGAATTCTAGAACGTTCAGATAGTCGGCGCGTGCTGGTTTTTCCTATAGCAACAAGTTACTCGAGCCGTCTCCAGGCAACAAGCCGACACAACGTTCTACTGGAACTTCTTAATAATTAAAACACTGTGGTAACGTATGCAACGGGTTTGTTGATTCGGATCCTTCTCTGACATTATCAGCCAACAGGGAACGTAAAGAAGGCAGAACAGACTCTTATTGTTCCAGTTAGCTCAAGTGTCAGGCGGTATTATTCTTCGTTTGTAAAACTGCCAAACGAAAACCAAGTCAAAATATTGAAAAAGAAGTTTCATTTGAGCTTCAAGGTGTGTTGCTGGCTGCTCAAAGGCAACTTGAAATACACAAAAATGTAGGCAACATCCGTGATGAACAACATTCAGGTATAAACACTTCTGTTTTATTGTAGTATCAGAATTAGTCATGCCAGTGGTTATATTTCCATGCTGTGGTGACTTTCAGTGTAGACAAAAAGCTGGTTAGTTACAACTATAATCACTCGCATGATCCAAAGTACCCTCAGCACATTACAGACCATGGTTGTTTTATGGTCTTCTGTCAGCAACAAAGGTTCCCAAAGTTGTAAAGAATTAGGAAATATTGCAAAAAAAGCCACCTCAGATGTCCACTAAAATGCAGCAGGACTTAGTTGGCCAAACAAAGGCCGGTCTCAAACCAAGACCTCTCATGACTGAACCTCTATTTCAGTGCATTACACCAGTGACCTATTAAGCAGATATACAAACAAACCATATTTTAATGCCCATTAAAAATGATTCACACCTCGATAATCATTTCCATACTCTCATTTATCTGTACATTGAACCTAATGGGGACACAACAGAGATCTAAACTATATATGTGAAGACTTCATTGAGTCTGGGAACCACTTGCCAGTGCACTATCCCGATTACCTGAGCTATGTTAACACCTAGATTCTCCAACAGGCTTCTATTAAGGCCTTGCACTAAAAATAAAACCTCCATGGCTGTGCTATCAAAGCTGCTTTTACTTTGTCAGAAAAGTGTAGTTTTTGAATTTACTGACGTTGGATTATGTTTATAAAGTTTGTGAGCTCTGCCTGGTGCTCGGAGTGTCAGTGTAAAGAGGCAGAAATTGAAAAAGTTTCCTCAAACTGCACACAAATCAACTATATATATATATATACACACACATATACACATATACACATATATATACACATATATATATACATATATATATACATATG